>JACTOM010000050.1:861964-1031529 GCA_015832385.1 Elymnias hypermnestra
GGAAGACCGAGGCGAACGTTCCTGGACCAAATCCAGGACATTTTAAATAACGGCCAGGTCAAGAGTACTCTAAACCGACGAACTTGTATGAAAGATTTAATGAGATTGAAAGAAGCGAAGGAGATATGCAAGGATCGTGGCAAGTGGAAGGATGTTGTCTCTGCCTACCCCTATGGGAATGAGGCGTGATGCTATGTATGTATGTTAGAATTTCCAATTTACTTACAGCTTTATCCTGGAGGCGAAGTAATATTCATTTTTATAAATCTTTAAGATACAGTAACGAGTAACTTAACTAGATAGAACTAAGTTCTTTAATCCACTTGTAAAACATAAAATATTTTCATAATTTAAAAGTACGATATAAATATAATAGAATATATTCAATGACATGCTTTATACGATAAACTGTTTTTCTTTACTAAAGAAGAACAAAGAAGATTAAAGAAAAATTTAAGGATTATTAAACAAATATAGATTGAATCTAAGCTTTCTATCTATCTATCAAGTTAAGGGTTTATGTATATAAATATAAATAAAGAGAAAGCGGAAGTTTAAAGCAAACGAGTTTAAAGCATGTTCATTAACTATCTTTATCTATTCAATTTCAATTTTATATTATAAAAAACTTTGGTCACATTGCCCGACGCCAGCCCAATAACTTAGACCAATTAATAATTACTGGTAATCTAGAGGGCAAAAGACCACGCGGCCGATCATCTAACCGCTGGTCCGACCAAGTAAAGGCATTTTACAGGTCTTCGATTTGCTGCGGCCATAAGGAAAGCCGAGGACCGAACAGGGTGGAAAGCACTGGTGGAAAAACTGACGCAGGCACCAAAATACGGACACGACCTTCAAACTTGAAGAATACGACCGAGAAGAAGAAGAAGAAGATTATAAAAAATCCTAATTTTAGTAAGTGAACTTACCGTTACCTAAAAAATAAAATAGATTTTTATTATATTTGTATATACAAAGGTATAAAATTAAAAAAAATTGTTTACTCCAACTAAATTTATTAATTTTTAGAAAAGTAACAATGTGTATGTAAAAATTAAGAAAAAAAAAACTTACCACGTTCTGTTTTTAAAGTAAACCAACAATATTATAAAATATTTATAATTTCTAAACTTTTTATGAATTTGACGAAATGAATTTTTAATTAAGTAATATGGTTATTGTTACGTAACATTCATGGTGATTGAAAATGAAAGTTTGTTCTTTAAAATAATTGTTCTATTATATCTGTATTAAAAGTAATTTTATATTTTATTTATGCCAATTTAAAACCTCACAACTTTCCACAAACGATATGTAAAATGTAGACTGAGAAAGGACATAGATTACTTTTTAATGCGAACAAAGTTAAAGTTATTTTTAAGACTTTATATAAGGATTCGATATAAATAAATATGACAATAAGTTTGTAAAAGTTATACCCTCAATTGTGTAAGATAGCAATTGTTTGTAATATTATAAATGTGAAATAATTCTGCCTCTCGCACTTGTACGTCAAAACATACATCAGAACAACAACCGATTTATATGAAATTTGGTAAAGAGATAGTCTAGAGCCTCAGAAAGGACAATGGGCTCATTGCAGTAAGCCACTGCAAATAGCTTATTAAAGTTTATATACGTATGTGTGTCTTATTTCTAAAATAATCAGCCTAAAAATGCTACCCCAAACACTATTCCACGTGAACGTAGACGCATGTATAGCTAGTCTTATATATATAAAACATGTACGTGAGGTTATATTTTAAGTTCTCCTCTAGAGAAATCTTATTATGTATATAATGAAAATATACTTAAAGTTTCTTTACCTCGGGCTATTGTAAAAATATCTCTGTTTAGTATGTATACTAAATATTTTAGTTATATTTGTAGTTGTGGCTATATACCACATTTAAATAGTATGAAAAATTACTTACAGGTGTCTGAGAAATATAATCTATTTTTAAATCGAATTAAATTTATATAAACTTTAAACTACTTTATAAAAATTAAAACTTACGGCGTCAGGCTAAAATGATAAATATCATATTGAATGAAATAATTAATTTCACAAAGTAGTTATTAATGGTAAGCACAAGATAAATAGCAGCCAATTAGCGTCCCACTGCTGGGCACGGGCTTCCTCAGGTGGGCCGGAGTATCCTCCTTCTGCGAGACCGTAGTCTCGCTTAAGGAAGCCCATGAGCGAGAGAGGGAGAATGCAGCGGATGCTCCCGCTCACCGCCGAAGGAGGCAGGGTACTAGGCGGCGCGTGTTTGCGCGCCTCCGTCCACCTCCTTGAATCCTCAGTTGGACTCATCTGGGGTACCAGGGACGAATGCGAAAGTTGAACACCTGGTGCCTCACTTACGGATGAAGAGGGTTCCACTGGGTTGTAGTGGGTATTGCGAGGTCTCCTCCCTCGCCGAGTCCCACACTCCTGACCTGCAGGTCGGGGTTCGTGCCTAAATGTAATTCCCAGCGAAAAATAAAAGGCTTCCTCACTCATAGGAGAGAGGGTCTTTAGAGCATAGACCCACTACGCTGCTCCAATATGAGTTGGAAGGCATAGTAGACAAGTGCATCTTCTCTTCCTTCTCTCTTATAGTCCGAAGTGACGGTAATTCGACATTACCGGAGAGAGATCAGGCGCTGGACCGACAGCTTAACGTAATTTTCGAGACACGTAGGTGGAGCCAATTTCACAACTTCAGGCAAATATTAAGAAAATCTTAATAGAAAACTCAACATCGATTTTTGAAATCGCCCAACCTCGAACTCGAACCCAGGACCTCATGTTTATAGCCGAACATGCTGACCAATGGACCAATAAGGCAATCAGTCAGTTTAAATCATATAATTATTTTAAAATGACGCCAAAACACTAATTGTCTCGAAGAGATTGCTTGTAACAATAAGACCGCTTTTGCACGCTATTGTTATAATAATAAGTATCTTACTTTATATGTCTTTTTGGTTTTATCTTTTGTGCAATAAAGAGTGTTCTCTCTCTCTTACTGATATAAATACTGTCTTATATAATTAGAACTTTATACATGACTCTTTATACGAAGGGGCCGTCGATATAAATTATTGAAAATAATTATATTTACCGCTAACTGAAAACAAACAATAATATATTTCGTAATGTTATGTAATTTTAATAAAAGAAATGTGTCACATTTGACTTTTAATATTAGTAATAAAATAAAATGATATACTCACGGTCAGCTAAAATAATTACAAATTATGAATACTAAAAAAATTCAAATATATTCGGGGTTTTAAAGTAAAAATTTTAAATAATTACCATGACTGTTGTCGGTGGCTATAAAGGAAATAGCAAAAGAGTGTTAGTATTTTAAAAAATCCAATATTCATAGTATCGATTGAATAATCGATAATAAATAATAGATAGACTGAACTAAGCTACAACAAAGGATATTAATACGAATATTATATTTGTGATAGATTAAAACTAATTAAAATAATTACCACAGTAGAAGGGGTCTCTGAATTCTGAAAATTTAATAGATACTAATTTATTCTAAATCTAAACTCATATTATAAACAGGAATCATTTTTGTTTTCTATGTACGTATATACCGGGTGCTTCAATAAAATGTATACACACTTTAAACTGTTGTAGTTTTCCCGCTCTACAAGGCTAATGTTATATTTCTTCGCCAGGTGCTAGCATAATCGTCTCTCTATGTTATATTATCAGTTGGAATTTGTAATATCAACATGGGGGACGTACGTTTGAGTTTTGAAGAACGTAAGCAGGTTATTAAGTGGTACTGGAAGTTTGAGAATGTAAATGAAGTTCAAAGACAGTGGAGAAGGGAGTATGATACAGAACCACCTTCAAGATTAACAATTACACGCATACGAGACAAATTCGAAGTTCATGGAACAGTGTGTGATGTGCATAAAGGTCATTCAGGTCGGCCTCGAACAGCTACAAGTGATGAGTCATCAACGGCAGTCTTGGAACTGTTTCAACGCTCTCCTAACAAATCTTCAAGGCAAGGGGCACGTGAAAGTGATGTAAGTGCTAGCAGCGTGCTACGCATTCTGAAGAGAGGCAAGTATCGTGTTTACATTCCAAGGCTGGTGCAACAGCTAAATGACGACGATCCAGATCGAAGGTTGCAATTTTGTGAATGGATTCAGGAGATGGTGATACGTGAACCGGGATTTATGGGTAGCATCATTTGGTCGGATGAAGCCCAATTCAAACTTAATGGAACTGTCAATAGGCACAATTGTGTTTACTGGGGTGAAGAAAATCCTCACATTACAATTGAAAAAGCTGTAAATTTGCCTGGTGTAAATGTGTGGTGCGGTTTGTCTTCAAGGGGACTCATTGGACCTTTTCGATTTGAAGGCACTGTAACTGGTATTAATTACCTAACAATGCTTGCTGATTCCATATTTCCTGCCATTCGTGCATTATACGGTAATGATGATTTTTATTTTCAACAAGATGGTGCTCCGCCGCACTATCACAGGGACGTACGAGCTTACCTGGATCAAAATTTGTCGGGCCATTGGATAGGACGCAGGGGGCCAATCGAGTTTCCAGCACGCTCTCCAGACCTTACACCACTGGATTTCTTCTTGTGGGGCACAGTAAAAGATGAGGTGTACAAACGTAAACCACGTAACCTAGACATTCTTTGGAATGAGATTCAAGCAGTGTGTAGAGAAATCTCATTGGACGTTTTGATACGATGTACAGAATCTGTGGTGACTCGTACTCAGAATTGTATTGATGCTGCAGGTCACCAATTTGAACAGTATTAACATTTGTTATTTATGTTTCATTTACATTGGACTTTCAGCTTTCTATTTTCCTAAAATTTAACTTTGTAGAACGGTAAATAAATTTTCTATGGAAGTTCAAAGTGTGTATACATTTTTTTGAAGCACCCGGTATGTTTGTAACGTTTTTACGCAAAAACTGATTTGCCGATTTAAAAAAAAAACTTACTATTCGAAAGCTACATTTTTACTAAGCGGATAATCTTATATTATATTCTCAAAAAAATAGGGATCCATAATAGAAATGCATTAATATAACCCAAGGTGTGAAAAAATAAGTCACAAAAAAATCTGTCCTCGCATGCGCTGCTGACGCTATCGATGATAGAATAAAATAATGTCCTACAGTATTATAGATCGTATTAATATCTACAAAAAAATCCTCAAATATCTACAAAATCTATCTCCTGTAGCTTTGCCACTATAACTACTTATTTACATTTTAAAAGTTAATAAAAGAGCCGACAATAATCAAACCATACTATTCATACCTCTGTATTAATACTTATCCTATTAAATGATATTTTATTAAAGGCCATTTCAATACCTATAAAATACAATCTAAACAAAATAATGTAGTAGAGCAATGGCCATATTCATTTTGTTTTCATTGTATCTTTCTATTCGCAAATCATCATACACACATATAGGTAGAAAAGAGTTTATGTATTCAAGAATGACTGTTTTCGTTCATAAGATTCTTCCGGAATATTCAGTAAATATATTTGAATATCTGTCTTATAGTAATTTAAAACTAAGTGAAGTAAAACTCTTATATTAACGATAATAAATCTATTGGCCCATAGTAGACTTTCCACTACCACGGATTCGGTATCTACGAGACTAAAACCTCGGGTCATTGCTAGTAAGGTAAGGTAAGTAGCAGCCCATTAACGTGCCACTTCTGGGCACATGCCACCTCACTCATACGAGACAGAGCTTTTAGAGCATAGACCCACCATGCTGCTCCACTGCGGATTGGCAGTAATAGTATACAAGTGCACTCTCTATTCCTTCACTCTCTTAGTTGTGTGATGTGACAGGAATCCGACACGATCGTAGAGAGATCAGGCGCAGGACCGACGGCTTTACGTGCTCTGCGTGGCACGGGGGTGAATCACACCACCAACTTCCCAACTTCGGGGAAATATTGAGAAAATCTTAATAGAAAACTCAATATCGATTCCGAATTGGCACGATCCGGTACTCGGAACCAGGACCTCATATCTGTATTCGAACATTCTAACCACTAGACCAATGAAGCATTGCTAGTAATAAATAATATTACAGAAAATTGAAGAAAAACTCTTACCGCTTCAACCTTAAATAAACAAATAATTTGGTAAACATTAAATTAAATACTACGTAAGCTATGTAGCAGCACCTGCTGCATTTAACATAAATTATATACTGGAACATTTCATTTCAGAGTTAACTCAAATTAAATACTCACTGGCTTTGCTTCTGCTGTCTACAGAAAGTCAAACAATTGTTTTCATTACTAACTGTACAAAAGTAAAATTGTAAAAAATCTGAATATATATCACAAAAAGACTCCATAAAGTTACTCACAAGTTTATTTTCTTTTCCCTACAAAAAGCAGAAAGAGTTTTAAATATATTACCGAATAATGATCGTAGAAGAAATACATTCATAGCATCACGCCTCATTGACATATGGGTAGGCAGAGACCGCTTCCTTCCACTTGCCACGATCCCCGCATATCTCCTTCGCTTCTTTCATTCCCATTAAACCTTTCATACAAGTTCTTCGACTTAGAGTACTCTTGACCTAGCCCATATTTAAAATGTCTTGGATTTGGTCTAGGAACGTTCGCCTTGGTCTTCCCCATTCACTCTTGACTCATAAATCCTTTTTGTCAGTCTCTTTTCATTCATTCTCTCTACATGTTCAAACCATCTAAACATACCTTTCTCGTAAGAAATATAAGCGGAAAAATATAGGAATGGAGTAAAGATGGGAAAGTTATTAATTTGATATAAATTATTGTAAATTCAATCGAACCAGAAATAATTGACTTAAAGTACAATTTAAAATAACAAAGATATCTGTTACTGTTAATGCAATTATTGTGTTTTTGTTATTTTAAACTATACTTCAAGTCTATAATATGTAAGGTTTGTAACAATATGTAACAAATGGAACGTATTCACGTCAAAATAATGTTACAACTATAGTAAAATCATTTGTTTGTTATAAATAGTGGAAATAATATTGGATTTTTCGTGTACAGTATCTTTAAATAGGTAAAAACGACAGTTGAACAGTAATAAAATATTTACTTACTGCTTCGTCCTGCCAAATTGTACAAAATTATATTATTTAGGGAAAACATCACCAATATGACTACAGCTTAAAAGATATTTTAAGGGGAATGTATCTTAAAAATCCAAGGGATTATAAACTTACAGCTTTAGCTTCTCCAGGCTATAAAAAGAAAGTTAAAGGAGTTTATTAAACTAGAAATTGAGGAAGAATAATATGATTTTCTTTCGCTGTTATAACACTGAATCCTACTCACTGTGATTGTAAGTTTATGTTCGAGATATAATTCAATGAAATAACATTTATTTTGAGTATCTTAATATATATTTTCTGTAAATCAATTATATATATTTTAATTTTTTGGTAAATCAGAATACATTTTTTTTGTTTTGACGTAGAGTTTTTCTTAACTTTATCTCTATCGGACGAATAAATTAGTTATTAATTATAATATATTTTATATAAAAAATGTGTGCGTACAAAGTACACATGTCAGAAGTTAAACTTCTTTGGCAAACTGACTTTTAAGCTTTGTTTGTTATTATACAAATCTAAACCTTTAAATTTTCGAGACTTAGAGGGAAGAAAAAAGGAAGATATGTTCGGAATTAAATGTCAAAAAAATATTAAAAGTATCGAAAATTAATACAAATAATTTATTGAAATTTCAAATGACGAATTGTAAATACAAATGCCACGTGTCTTTTGTCAATATTAGAAATTATTAATTAAATTTTATTTTTGAATATAAATTTAGAAAAGAGAATTAATGAAACATTTTTATTTTATGAAAAATGGCATATTAAATTATTAAATGCTGAGTAACAAATTAAAATGCCACATGTTATTTTTAAATATTTAACCTATCTAACCGTCAAACGAATTGGCATAAAAAACGCTGCACATCTTTGTGACGCTAATCACGCGTTTTGTCCGTAAAAATTTTACGCTTATGCGTCTAAAGAAGTTTCACTTCAAAAATCGATAATTAAGAAACACACGGTGGACTAACGACATTTTAAATCTCATGGGTATACCAGCGATACTATCCCCTCTCACCCGAATATTAATAAATAATTCATTTGGAGATTTGAAAGATGATATTATTTTAAGTTTCAGGGATAAGGCTGTGTTTAATCTTATCTATACTTATGTTTTTCAGCAAAGAAAAACATGCAGGACGAGACCCGCTTCTCCTAAGAGCACTTATGGTCTAAGTGTAGTCTACAAATTGTAGAATTATGGTTGGTCTGAATATTCTCTCCCCCTTTCCTACAAGTGAGAAACTTAAATATTTATACTTTGGATATATATAATTTTTCTCTTCCTTCCTATGCTATAGATAAGTAACAACGCCTTACTTACCTTGGTTTCTTCCTTCTAGAAAAAATAATATGTCAAAATTTAAATACATATTATACAGGAAAACTTAATAAAACAATAAACCCAACTGTAAGAAAATTACTTACGGCTTTAGTTTCTTCTTTCTATGGAAATAAATATTTATTAAATTAATTTTGAAAATAACTTTTTTATATATTTTTTAAAATTCAAAATATTATTTATTAAAGTAAGCACTTCTGAATCGTCTGTAGTCTATCCATTGGTAACAAATCTACCACCGGTTCGGAAAGTTGAATTCGCTAAGAATGATTTCTGAGACTTCTTCAATGTAAAATATGACATTACAAGTTTGTTTTTATTTATTGTATTGAAATTGTGAATATCGGTCATTTTGCTGTATAAATGAATATTATCACGGATTTATAAAATGTTATTCAATATATATTGAGAGTGTGAATTGGTATTTCTATGAATTTTTATCTGAAGGAAACGCGAAATTCCAATTGATATATGGCACGTGTTGCTTTGTTGCAATATAAAGATTGTTTCAATGTCGGCCACCTCCCCCCATAACAGTATGCTATAAGACATAATGCTATGAAAATAAGTGAAATACACCATTTTATACAGCAGTATAACATCAGTGTACTACCCTTCTTTTCTAACAGCAAAAGCAGCTAAACTAAGTTATTTGCCAAAGTCTTAATATGGGCACCCCACTGAAGCCCATTCTAAGTTGTTCCTATAGAATAAGTCATTATGTTAGAATAATTACTTACTGCTTTAGCTTCCTCCTTTAAATAAAGAAATAGTAATTTAATACTATGTTAGATAAACTTTATACATCTATAATATAAAAATGAATCGCAAAATGTGTTGGTAAGCGCATAACTCAACAACAATTCTTTTTTTTAAATGTTCGTCAAAGTCCAAGGATGGTTTTTAAGTTCGAATAATTGCAGGCGAAAACAACCCTTTTCCGTTTCTCATACAAACGTTTTCTAACTAAAATGTGGAGTCAATTTGACCTTTATTGCTATTCAATAAAGTTCATAATAAATTACAAGTACTCACTGTTGTCTAAGCAATGTAGGTGTGTTCCTAACGTCAAGGAGTCAATTTGCACTTTATTACCGTTGTACAAAGTTCAAAATCAATTGAATAGTCACAACCCAACTAAATTGAATAGTCACAAAAATGTAAGAATTATAGATATTTAATACTGCTGTAATTTCATTTCGAAAATCATTCGTAAAACTGAAATCTGCCACATTTCAAATCTTTTTGATGGAACGAAGTGTCGGGTCTGCTAGTTTGTTAATGAAAATCTCTAAATAAATACACAAAATGACGAAAATTAAACAAAAATGGTTACGCACCGGCTTTTCATCACCTTTCTGTAAGGTAAAATATATATTATAATATAATTTTTATTAGGAGAGCAATCAAAAAAATAATTTCGTTTATTCTTCCTACAGAAAGAAATAATATATCACAAACGATAAAAAGATGTAAATTGGTATATATAGAGATGTACTTACAGGTTTATCTCCTTCACCCTAAAACAGGATTGATTTATATATTTATAAGTGTAATTAATTTAATAATTCCACAAAATATACTCACTGGTTTTGTTTCCGCTTTCTAATAACAAAAAATATAAAATTTAATTTACTGGACTTGTTTAAAAATAATATACAAAGAACAACCTCCTTTTTATAATGCTAAGTACGAGTATTAGACTATATAAAGTGTGTCGTGTTATATGTATATAGAAACTGCTATGATCTTAATTAAAACAGCAAAAGAGAATGGAATGTATTTATATTTTCTCCTTACGCAGAAATCTTTTATAAAGAGATATTTATTAAAACAAATTCAAAACTTAATGGACCTTATTTTAAAAAGTGTTTCAAACCAAAACTAACTTAAAATCAATCTATTACTACATGGGTCAGCAAGAATTTTCTATAGAAGGGCCACATTTTATTTAATAAGAACGATTTTGTTGATAATTTTGGAAGTGAAACTTCTTTAGGCGCATGAGAGTAAAAATTTTACGGATTAGCGTCACGAAGATGGGCAGCGTTTTTTATGCAAATTTGCGTTTGAAGGTTAGGTAGTTTTAATATTTATAACATGTGGCAGTTTAATTTGCCACTCGTCATTTAATAATTTAATGTACTATTTTTTATAAAATATAAAAAAAATATTCATAAACACTCTTTTCTAAATTTTAAATTCAATAAAGCAAAATTAATTAACAATAGTATTGCCAAGAAAACACGTGGCACTTTTATTTACAATTCGATTTCAATAAATTATTTGTATTAATTTTCGATATTTTTAATATTTTAATGACAATTAAATTAAATTCCTATCATATCTTCCTTTTTCCCTGTAAGTCTCGGAAATTCAAAGTTTTAGATTTGTATTAAATATAAACAAGACTTAAGATTAGTTTGCCAAAGAAGTTTCACTTCTAACATGTGTACTATGTACACACGCACTTTTGATTTTTTTGCACTTTTAAACTTATATGGTTACTTTTTATATATTTTTATTTTAAACGAACCTTGAGATATAGAATACTTACTTTACAGAGATTGAGTTTCGTTGTTTATTAGATCAGGGGTAGCCAACCAAAGGCCTGCTGGCCGTAGGTTAACCACCCTCGGACTAAAGTATACTACTTTTACAGAGTGGGTTTTTTCGGTGTCATTGCTAATTATATCATGGGTAGCCAATCTAAAGTACTTACGGCTTTGGCATCGCCTGCCTACAAAAAATATATACAATAAGATTATGCAACTAAGATTTGAGTAACTTAATTATATATAAAAGAAATGATGACGATCGTTTATTCTACAAAATAACACCAATATTCTTAATGATTACTTGCTTTTTAAAAAACAAGGTAACAAAGTAAAAACAAAACTTAAAAACGAGGGTACTGTTACAAAAGTTAAGGAACCTTTTTCATTATTATTGTGTATAAAACGACTTACTAGTTTAGCTTCTTCTGCCTACAGAAAAAAAATTAAATACATTATATTAAAAGAAGTTAATAATTATAAAAAGCAAACATAAAGTATTTACAAAAATTATAGTAAAAGTTATTTGTAAAAAATTAATATACAGATTTTAGTTTACATTCCAATTTTTTAATAACTATAACAGCAAAAACGTACCGCCAAACAAAGAGATTTGTGTTCCGGTACGATGCTGTGTAGAAACCGTAAGGGGTATATCGCCACTTAACAGATTAGCGCTCTTCCATCTTAGACTGTATCATCACTTACCATCAGGTGATATCACAGTCAAGCGCTAATCTGTTAGCAATAAAAAAATAACTAGATGTAATAATTACTGACTATGATACTAATTGCCGCTGAAGTTACACCTAGCAAAAACCTTTTTTTTTAATTATCAAATTCACATATAAAATACTTACTGGTTTGGCATCTCCTGCCTATAAAAAAATGAACTTTTATGATGAATACGTTCATACGCACAGTTTTCTATAAGTTTTTTACAGGAAAATTACGCTTTCTATTTAGTGATATATATAGTGAAGGGTTTCTAATAATTATTTCCTTGAATATATATACTGTGACAGTAAAGGAATATACAGTGCACATGTGTACTATGGGCGCCAACCAGCAGTGGAGCAGCATGGTAGGTCTATGCTCTGAAAACCCTCTTTCCAATGAGTGAGGAGGCCTCTGTCCAGCAGTGGGAGATTAATAGTTGACGTTACTCTCACTCGTGTAAATATTGCTCCGATTTTTCTATTTAAAAAACTACGTTAAAGCACTAAATACAAGAACTACTTACTGGTTTGGCCTCTTCCTATAAAAAAATGTTTTTTATTATTATTAAGCAAAATACATTCCAAAAAACACAAACGTACAAAATGTATGTACTTACTGGCTTGGTTTCCCCTGTCTACAAAAATATTTTTTGAGTAAATTAATAACATTAAAAAGATCTTTTAACGTTATTTTTCATATTGAAGACAAATGTCTTAGTTAATTAATAATCTGTAAAAATATGTGATCCATAGATACTAAATCTACTAACCGGCTTCGCTTCCCCCGTCTAAAACACAATTATCGAGTAAATTACCTTAAAAATATTCTTTATCCTATATTTTTCATAACGAAGGTGAATGTTGCAATGCTCTTAATAACTACTTAATGTGTCATAACTTTATAATAAAGTACTTAGTAAGAATTAAGTAGTTAAAATTATAGAAACGATCTACTTACTGGTTTGGCTTCCCCAGCCTACATAAACATTTTTCGAGTAAATCACATTAATAATAAAAGTATAATATATCTTTCTGTCATTATCTTGTTATGAAATAAGCTGTGAGAAATATATATATCAATAATATAAATTATTTTATTTATTCCAAAATTAAAAAATGTCAATATATAAATGCGATTGGTTAATAAAAATATCACTCACTGGTTTGGCTTCTCCTTCCTATAAAAAATCACTAATAAAATATATAAAAAACTATGATATTACTCAAAACAGAAATATAAAAAATTGGACTTTTTTCAAACTTTCAACAGGTAGTTATTAATTTGATGCTATTTTATTGTTAAACGTTTTCAAATAAACTACAATTTTAAATAGTTTAATGAAAAATACTTTAAAATATTTACCGCCTTAATTTCTCCTGCCTAAAAAAATCCATAATATTTATGGAAAAAATTTGAATAAGAAATATGCATGAACAATATGAATATTCGTAATTATGTCAATATATTTGCAGTAACTAAAAATAAAACAAACATCTGCCGCTATTTAAAAATTGAATAGGAGGATAACTTTAATTGCCAGTAATATCTAAATGTAATCAAATGTTATGTTACCTTCAGAACTAAGCTTTATATATATACGAGTATATCTATATCAAACAATAGAAAGTCATCCGCCAGCCTATAAATTTATTTCCTAATTAAAAAGCTAGTTGCTGGCTTAGATTCTCCTGCCTAAAGAAGAAAATTGTTAATGACATGGGTCTCTTTTAATTTTATTTCAATTCTTCCATCTTTAAACACACCATTAAAAACGATGTATGGATATAAAAAAAACTTACAGGCTTGGCGTCACCTTCCTTTAAAAATATGATTAGACCCATTATTACTTTTATCATTATATACTTATAGAAATATCTTCTTATATAGTTACATATTTTAAACATTGCGTTTTAAAAAGCGATAGATTGGTATAAAACTTACTGGCTTGGCGTCTCCGACCTAAAAAAATACAATAAAACCCTTTATTATTTTCATTATTATCAGAACCATCTAATACATCATACAAAAGTTTTACTTGATCAGATTTAATAATAAAAACACTAAACTATAATTACAGTCAACATTTATAAAAGCTACTTACTGGCTTAGCGCCTTCTGCCTAGAAGTAACTTGTTTCCATTGTCAATTTAAACATACCATTTAGTATAGTGATCGATAGGTATAAAAACTACTCACGGGCTTGGCATCTGCTCCCTATAAAAGTCATGGTAATATATTTTATTGTTGTAAATGTAATTTAACATAAGTCTCCTAAAACTAGCTGCCACTTCTACGGATTAATAAACAGCAAAAGTTTGAAAATGCAATTCATGATAAAAAAAATCCACTTACTGGCTTAGCGTCTCCTGCCTATAGAAAATAAATTGTTTGTATTGTAAAAATGCTTACCAAAAGTCATTTCTTTAACATACAATTTAAAAAAAGCGATCTCTAGATATAAAAGTACTTACTGGTTTGGCGTCACCTTCCTATAAAAAAATTAATACACCCATTTATTACTGTATCTTCTAATGTAATTCTAGAAATAAACTGCTACTGCTTCATATTTAAAAGCTCCAGTTTATTCATGCAATTAAGACTATAAAAACAACTTACTGGTTTTGTCTCTCCTGCCTACAAATGAAAATTGTTTTTATTGTAAAATTGTTTACGAAATCTTATTTCTTTCACATACTATTTAAAAAAGCGATCTGTAGATATAAAAATAACTTACTGGTTTAGCATCACCTTCCTATAAAATATTTAATAGACCCATTTATTACTGTGTCTTCTAATGTAATACTAAAAAATAAACTGTTGCTCCTTCATATTCAAAAGCTTATATATATAAAATTAAAGCTATCAAAATAACTTACTGGCTTTGTATCTCGTGCCTAAAAAAGAAAATTGTTTATCAAAGCAAATTTCTTCATCTTTTTCCATCTTGAAACATCATTTTAAAAGCGCTCAATGCGTATATAATTAACTTACTGGCTTAGCGTCCCCTTCCTATAAAAATATAATAAGACTCTTTAATACTTTTATAACTGTGACTATATTCAAATTCTAAAAATAACTTTCACGTTCTTCACACCAAAAATAATTATACTTACTGGTTTAGCTTCTTCTGCCTACCGAACAAAATATTTCAATTATAAATTACTCAGTCATTGTCATGAATTCTTTCATCTTCAAAATTTCTGTTTAAAAAGGCTACCAAAAATATAACTTACAGGTTTGGCGTCCCCTTCCTATAAAAATATTAAAATAATTTTTATTACTGAAAGTATCTTCTGATGTAGAAATAGGCTGCTGCTCCTTCAGATTTAAAAGCTCTGATTTATTAATGCATTTAAAACTATAAAAATTACTTACTGGCTTTGCCTCTGCCTACAGATAAAAATTGTTTCTATTGCAACATTTTATATCAAAATGAATACCTTCTCGTTCTTCAGATTAAAAATATTCCAGTTTATAAACGCAATCCATATTAACCAAAGCCGTTATACTTACTGGCTTAGCTTCTTCTGCCTGCCGAAGAAAAACATTTTAATTATAAATTACCAAGTTCTTCTTTTGAATTCTTTTATCTTTAAATTCTATTCGAAAGAGTTCTTATATTTTCGGTGACTCTTTCTTAGCTTACTCAGCGTCACCTTCCTATAAATTATTATAAAAAATAGAAGTTTTATTACTGTATCTTTTAATATAGTTCTTCTACAAATAAGTTTATAAATTTAAAAGTTTAATCCAGTTTGCAAAACACATTTACAAAAGCTATTTACTGGCTTAGATTCTCTTCCCTACAGCAGATAATTGATTCTATTATAAATTTACAAATTCATTATATAAATGATATTGCAAATACAGCAACTGCTTACCGGTTTGGCTTCCTAAAAAATTAAAGATTTAATTATTGAATTTGTATTTACAGTAATAAAACGTCTTATAATAATTTTATAGGAAATAAAAATAATGTAAGACGTCTTATTACTGTAAGAATATTTTAATATAGTTCTTCTAGAAATAAGTTCATAAATTAAAAAGCCTCGTTTGTAAGTGCAATCCACATTTTCAAAAGCTATTTACTGGCTTAGCTTCTCCACCCTACAGAAGATAATTGCTTATATTGTAAATTACAAATTCATTAGCTTACCGGTTTGGCTTCCTAAAACATATAATTTTTGAATTTGTAACCACATCTTGCAAACATAATCATATGAATCTAGAACGTTAACTATTTTGTTTGAAATCACACAAAATAAGTACCTTATACAGTAAGTAATTAATACCTTTATATAATAAGTATTTCTTAATATTCTATGCCTTTATAAATCTCACAAAATACAGTTATATGATTCTCTTCTTCTAAATGATAAAATTACTAAAAATAAACGTTGATTGGCTTCTGCCCTCCTTTCCTTCCTTTTCTACGAAAAGTGTTTTTGCAATATATTAGAGGCATTACATTAATGTTACCCAAATTATATCAACTTTTAGGTAAAATTCCAATCAAAAACTCGAGTTGGCCTGTATACATATTTTTACGACTGATTATAATGTTAACTCGGCATTTAAAGTTACAAAACCTACGACAAATAATTTATTCATTCCCAAGCTTTTTACTTTCTAATCCGTAATCCTTCAAATTTTAACAAATATTAAGGAACTTCCAATCAAAAGAAATAAAATACAAAATAATGCTACGTTGTACTTCTAAAATATTGATTTAATAAGTATTATTTGTAAAACTTACATCAGCTGGCTGTAAAATAACGTAATATGTGAATATCATATTTGTTTATTAGTCACATTTATTTAATGTCCCATATTTACTTACGTATGGATAGAAATCACCCAGTGACCATAGAGATGCGAAAATGAACAACGTAAACGACTTTTTTAGAAACATTCTGAAATAGATACAATATATATTTTTATTACCGCTTTCAGTTTTATAAAATGATACAATATAAGAAGGTAAATGTTTGTATAGAGTTAAAACCGAAATCCCTTAAGGCAAGGTAAGTAGCAGCCTGCAAATGTCTCATTGCTAAGCATAGGTCCCATTACTAATAGGATAGAGAGTTATTAGAGCTTAGACCCACCACACTGCTCTACTGTGAGTCGACAAGCTTCACATATCCTTTACCGAAAAGCACTTTTGACTTGCTTTTGTTAGCAAAGGTCTCGGGAGCGA
This sequence comes from Elymnias hypermnestra, assembly GCA_015832385.1. Taxonomy (NCBI): domain Eukaryota; kingdom Metazoa; phylum Arthropoda; class Insecta; order Lepidoptera; family Nymphalidae; genus Elymnias; species Elymnias hypermnestra. The sequence continues at coordinate 878,936 of JACTOM010000050.1, forward strand.
TCCCCGGTAGACCGAAAGTAGGAAGTTGGGTTTTCTAATTTGTTCGAGGCTGGATGAGTGGGAGGCGTGGGCCGTGACTAGTTACTACCCTACTAGCAAAGACGTACCACAAAGAAAGATATTTGTGTTCCGGTACAATGCGGTGTAGAAAGCATAAGAGGATAGATTGTCTCATACCAGATTAACGCGTTTCCATCTTAGATTGTACCATCACTTACCGTCAGGCGTGATCACAGTCAAACGCTAACTTGTCAGTAATAGTAATGCGCGAAACAATCGTCGTCGTCGCTTCAATCAATAGACACAGCTGGACATAGGTCTCACGTAATGATATCCAGAAGGCCCGATCCTGAACCGCCTGGCTCCAGCGGCTACCGACGACCCTCTTTATATCATCGGTCTCCCTTGTGGGGGGTCTTCGGCCCCAACGTTCATCGGTCCGTCGGACTATGTGCTCCGCCCATTGCCACTTCAGGTTCGCGATTCGTAAGCTATGACGGTGACTTTGGTTCTGCTACGGATCTCCTCATTTCTGATTTGATCTAGTAGAGAAACTCCAAGCATAGCCTTCTCCATCGCCCGCTGGGTGACTCTGAGCTTTCGTATGAGGCCGACAGTCAGCGAACACGTTTCTGAGCCGTAGGTCATCACTGGCAAAGAGCTTCGTCTTCAGGCACTGAGGGATATTGGAAGAAACAATCTTCCGTATTTTCCCGAACGCCGCCCAACCGAGTTGGATTCGGCAGTTGACCTCCCTCTCGAAATTGAACCTACCTAGCTGGACTAAGAGCCCCAGGTATGTAGACTCGTCTACAATTTCGAGTGTTTAAGATCTCAACGATGATTGGATAAAGCGGAACATGGATATTGGACATCACTTTCGTCTTAACCATGTTCATTTTTAGGCCCATCTGTTGAGAAACCCTGCTAAGTTCGTCGCGCATTGAGATCTCCGAGAGTCGTTGGTAGAGACTTTCACAAAACAATGTGTAGAAGAAGAATAATACAGTAAGCATACGATTTAAGAAACACAAATTATTAGAGTAAGCTTAACGTAATCAAATAAATGTTATTTATTAAATGTCCCATTCATCACGTTGGCTAAAAGTTGACTTGAAATTTAACAGTCACACTTTTCGCTACGTAGAATAGAAGTCCTCATACTCCCACACGATCGGGAACTACGCAAGTAATGCCGTTAATTATCGTTCATGATGAAATATAATTATCTCCGATTGCATGTTATCACAGTGACAAAGTATCACGACATTCAATTAACAACACGTCCGGAGCATGTAACATACCGTCCATAAATTCAATTATCTATTTCTTTGTATTTTTTTTAAATCTTTGACGTGAAACTTCTTTAGGCGCATGAGCGTAAAATGTTTAAGGATGAAACGCATGATTAGTGTTACGAAGATGTGCAGCGTTTTTTATCTTAATTCGTTTGAAGGTTACGTAGTTTTAATATTTACAAATAACATGTGGCTTTTTAATTTTCCAATAATTTAATATATTATTTTTCATAAAATAAAAATATTTCATATTTATTAAATTAAAAAAAAAAAAGCTTTTTATTAACAATTTCTAATATTGATAACAACACGCGGCATTTTTATATGTCGTTCGAGATTTCAATAAATTCAATTTGAATTAGTTTTCGATACTTTTCATATATTAATGACAATTAATTTCACTAAATTCCTGACATATCTTTCCTTTTCCATCCCTCTAAGTCTCGGAAATTTAAAGTTTTAGATTTGTATAAATATAATCAAGAAGTTTCAATTCTAAAATATGTACTTTGTACGCACGCACTTTTAGTTAAATACAAATACACAATTTAAAACAAGTTTATAACTACAATAATTTAGCCAATATGCATTGCATAATTCCACGTTTAAATTCTCAATTAGAAAATGCATTAAAAAACTGATGTATACCTTAAAATTACGTAAAAATTTTCAATGTAAAATGGAGTTGCTACTATATATTTTATTTACCACAGCTAACTTGTATTTCGTATAGAATTTATGACGCCAATAACGTAATAAAATTACAATATGGTTTGCGACATATTTAAACCTAAAATTTATTTCTCTAATATTTCACTATTATTGTTGCACTGTTTGTTTGTGTACAGACCAACATGGTTGACAGAAAAAACTTTCCGTTGTATTTTTTCAAATTTCCACATAATATATTGCTGTAAACTTTATTGAGAAAGATAATTTGAAGCTTTCTTCTTCATAATATGACACTGATAATAGCAAAAGGTAGCAAAGTTTAACTGGTATGTCATAGTTATAATCGTCTCTCGAGTTCTTACGCCAACTCTGGAATAGAAAACTTTGCTATGTGCTAGCTCTAAACGGCGGTGTCACCTGCGTACTTTCTCATTTCGTAGAAATATGATGAAATCTGTCTCAAAATTGTCTAAACCAGTATTAAATCCATCTGTAAAGTCCAAATACTTTATTAACGTACTTTTACAGTACTTTTGAATTGTCAAATATTGGTTCTTTACACACAATAGTTTCAATGTACGACCGATGATAAAAAATACGACATTATAATATAAAGTTACTAGGATTCCTTCACGCCCTATCCTGAGAAGAGCCCACAACAAACTCAGTTGGGTTTCTTGTTTTTTCTTTACCATCAGCAATATAAAACTATATTAGTTTATTATATTTAGATTAGATCAATACATTCACTCTCACGATTTTTTATCATTCAAATTATTGTAAGATTTTTCAATTAATTTTCTTTTAACAAAAGATTTTTAATATCCTTTTTTTTCGCTGGGAAATGCTTTTGCGCACGTCAGATGAAGTTAACTCCATCCGACAGTGTGGGACTCGCTGGCTATACCAGAATACCTACTAAACCCAGCGGAACCCGTATCGTTCGTATGGTGGCGGCCAGATGTTCGCTGACGCATTCAGCTCTGGCACTCTGGATGAATCCGACTCAATGGCAACTGCGCCTTCTGGCACCCCTTCTCCTCCGGCGGCCGGGGGGAGCATCGACCGCAATGCCTCCTTCTGCGAGATGACAGACTCACAAAAGGAGGACACAGCTTTTCAACGTGACTCCCCATCGAGCATAACACCAACTACGCTCGACAAAGAAAGGTCATTTCCAACCAGGGATACCATGAGATGGTGCTGTGGTCCCCAAGCCGGGCATTCTGCTAGAGTGTGGTGCGCCGAGTCAACAGCCGCTCCGCACACTCGGCAGGCAGGAGACTCCACACAGCCCACAACCAGGTGCAGGTACTTATCAAAACACCCGTGTCCGGTTACCACCTGCACCAACCTGTAGGACAAAGAACCGTGATGTCTAGCAAGCCTGCCCTCCAAGTGGGGACGGATCGCCTCCTTAGGTCCTCTTTCCATCTTTCAATCAGGGCCCTGTCGGATAGAGTCCTGATTCTCTGGACTTAACTAGCATCTGGCCATTCTCCCCTGTCCCTTGCAGCTGTTCGATACTGGTAGACAGCCGAATGAACCTCCGCTCAGAGCTCCCAAGGGTGATCGCCCGCGAGAAGTGTCGCAGCCGTCCATGAGACAGTACGGTATCCCCTAATAGCTCTGATCGCTGTCCCAAGTTTCCGACAGGAAGCTCCAGGTTCGCCTACGTTAGGTAGCAATCGTCCAAGGGTAGCGGCCGCATTCACCAGCCGCGGGGTAATCCAGTTGAAGTGTGCTCGGAAACTCCAACGCCCATCCAGCATTAGACCCAAATTATTGATCTGGGCCTTTACTTCAACCCTCTCGCCGCTCACTAATAAAGATGCGCCTTGTGGAGGACCCCTACGAGGTCCATGGAAAAGCATGGTTTACTCCGATCCGTCTTCCCCTGACCGTGACATGTGTGTCACCGGCGTAGCAGAACACCGCCATCCCGGGAAGGAGCGGACACCGCAAGAGCCAGTCGAAACCTATATTCCAAAACAAAGGCCCCAGAACTGACCCCTACGGCACCCCACGACCGACTCGATGCCGGAACGAACTGCCTCTACTCTCCCATATGACCTCTCTGTCCTGGAGGTACGCCGCCAGCAGTGTCTCGGGATTTGCAGGAAATTTAGTAGCTATTTTCCCTCTATAACGCAAAAAATAAATTGTATCACTATATCTCCAAAATATCAATATATGATTAACGATCTTTATAACTTGATTATTTGAAAACAGATTTTAATAATACAGCAATAACGTGCATAATTGTGACTTAAAAATATATGTAAGCGTACAACAAAAATTAGATACTATTCGGGAATTTAACTCTCTGACACCAAACATAAAAAACGTGGACATTACATCCCCTCTTTAACTTGGCGCGCCTTTATTACCTGATTCAATTCCAGGCGTCATCGTTAACCATATTTCAAATTTTAATCAGTTTAATGACCGTTTGTCAGAAATACGTCCTCATGTAGAATTGACAAAAATCCGCTTTTGTTTATTTGTACCACAATTTACATATTTTCTCCGATGTAGCCCCTTGTGGATGTATACTCACCTTTTAGATTCATTAGATAAAATAGTCAAAAATGTCCTATCAACCATTTTAAATTGTTTTTTTAGATGATCGAGCTTGGATACTGGCATCGTTACCTATACGGTACGGTGGGCTTGGAGTCCGCAAAATTTCAAGTGTTGCTTTACCGGCTTTTTTGGCTGCTTCTTACAGTACCCAAAATTTAGTAAAGTATATCGTTGGCAATGATTTATATAATAGAATTAATAACATTTATTTAGAAGATGCCAAAAATGCTTGGTTTTAGCATGTCAAAGTCAAAATTTACCAAATATTTTATCTTCTCAAAAATCATAGGACGAACCCCTCTGTAAAGATGTATCTTTTAATCTACTACAAACATCTAACAGAGAAGGCTCGCCTCCTTGCTGTTTCTGACCGCGAGTCAGGTTTCTGGCTACATGCGCTTCCATCTGCATCCGTAGGTACCTTGTTAGACAAGACTACGTGTCTGCGTCTGGGTGTGAAAACAACAGAGCACCATTGTTGTAAATGTGGTGAGTGGGTAAATCTACTCAGTCACCACGGTCTGTCTTGTCTTCGTAGTGCTGGTCGTCTTCCGAGACACGCCGGCATCGACATCATCAGAATGACCCTTGTCACCAGTAACGTGCCGGCTATTCTGGAGCCGAATGGAATTGCACGTGATGATGGTATGTCGTTGATGCCTTGGAAAAAAGGAAGGTGGTGTGGGATGCTACATGAGTTGATACGCTTGCACCATCTCACATTGACGCTACCTCAAAATCAGCGGGAAGCGCAGCGTCATTAGCTGAAAACGCCAAGAGGCGCAAATATGAGAGCCTTGCTTTAGAATACATATTTGTGCCTTTTGGCGTGGAGACATTGGGACCGTGGGGTCCTGAGGCTAAAAGCTTTTTGAAAGAAATCTCATCTCACTTAGTTGATGTCACCCGTGACCCTAAGGCCGGGTGGTACTTCGGACAGCGTATAAGTATCGCTGTCCAAAGAGGTAACGCTGCCAGCCTTATGGGCACCCATCCATTTGCTTCTGATGGCGCATTTTAGTTACTTTTATTTTTTCTGTATTAATGTTAGGTTGGATATAATGTTATCATAGTTAATTGTATATTTAAGTTATATAATAAATTGTGTAAAGCGTATACAATTTTTTTGTTTATATTTCATTCAAAATCAAAGGGTGCTGATCAAATAAAACTACAAATTTAAATTGAACTTTTATAAAAAAAATATATGAGTTTCCCTAACAAAAATAAACAAAAAATGTAAATAAAGTTTTAATAGGCACCTATTTATGCAAATGTGTACAAGACATACATATTATGTACAATATTTATAGCATACGAAAGATACCTTTACGAATTTCTGTTATAAATCTACAAGGCAATTTTGATAAAGAAGAAAAAAACTTATTTAATGTAATAAGACAAACAATTTGTGATTGTATATATAATATTTACAATTTCATGTAAAATCTACATTTATTTTGCTTGTTCACTTTTCTCTTCATATTTCACAACACCTCTGTCAATTAATTCTGGTATTTCTACAGCAAGCCATGGACCAAGCTGAAAATAAATAAAGCAATATATAAAAAATCTTGTGCAATTCACATGTAGTAGAAGTGAAACCTTTAAATATTTTGGCTTCTAGATAATGATAAGATAAAAAAAGATAGAAAAAATAATTAATGAGATTAATGTAAAATTTGGGGAAGAGGATAATTGTAGGTATTAGTAATGATTTTATTTTAACTCCTACTAGGCCTTGGTAAGCACAAAGAGAACCACAAACATAACAAACACTGCATAATGCTTCCTAAATTATTTTCTCCCACATTAAATTTCATGAATTTATGTGTCTGTCTCATTTTACTGTGGCTCTTTCGTTTCATTAATTTTCAAATCACAACAATGCCAAAAAAATTTTCAATTCAATAAGGTGTACAATTTTGTATAATAATAATAAAACTTGAAAGATTCAAGTATTACTTTTGCAGAAACAAGCATTTTACTATATAAAAAACATTGTTCTGTTACCACATTATAATATGAATATACACAGGAATGTAAATTTTAAATAGATTTTTATGCTAATTTTTATTCCTAATAATTATAAAAATATTCAATATATTTTCTAACCACTCTATTATTCATATTGTCTGTCTATTTTAGAATTGAAATTGACACAGTGCATTTTAATGAATACAGCTACTTACCCTAAAAATATCTGAAGAAACAATGTCAAATATTAAGAACATTAAGAATAATATAATTGTTTTATATAAACATAAGTAAAGTGTAAAAAAATGATATTTGTGAAAATTGCCAGTAAACGTGTTAAACAAATGATTATACTTACCCCAAGGGCTATTGCATGGGCAATACCAAACCTAGGTACATTTCTTGCCCATAGTGGCTTAAAGTGATCTGTTAAGCATATCTTGCCCCCTCTATACATTTTTGCAGTTTTGCCATCCAAACCAGGTAATGCTAGTTCTGGTGCTGTAGTAGGATAAGTTACAGGTATCTAAAATAATACATATAATTTTAAGGATGCATTCTCATTAATATATTACAAGATCTGTTATGTGTCATCCAGAAACTGCATCATTTGGAGACAGTCAAGAAGAAAAAAGCGTCATAACTCAGACATATATCACGAAAGATATGAAATTCCACATATGATAATAATTAAAAAGATCATTAGAAAAAAAGAGGTGGTTATATATCTATGCTAGCTATGTATAGAAACTAATGCGTCATTTGCCAGGTTATATATGTCATTACCTTACTTATTAAACCAGTGCACTATCAGCCGTGTTTTACTACATATCTCCTGTCATCAACGTAACATTACCACAGAAAGAAATTATGGCTATACACAATTTATTAAATTTAGGTTAATTTAATTTTTGAAACAGTTTTAACTTTCCAAAAGGCTTGAATTTAACATATTTCAAGAAGACTAAGTTTTACTACGATGATGACAAGAATGTTTGATGCAAAACACTTTTAACTAAGTTTTAAATACAAAGATGCAATAGGGTGATATGATAAGTTTAACTGCTTGTGCTGACTTTGAGATTGATTAAACATAATATTACAAACAATTACATATAACTGGAGGAAACATATATTATTGTGTAAAGGAGGTTCTATCTGTTTTTGTGATTTCTCATACACAACTAATGGTGAGAGGAAAAGACAGAAGTGGGAGATTCAAATAAATCATATAACTGAAAGTGGTGTAATTTCATTTAATTCGTACAATTGACCAAAGTAATAATCATGGAAAAATGTGAACAAGTTACTCAAATATAACTTATGTAATATATGTTATGGAATTTCCACATAGTAAAAGACATTATACTCACTTCAAATTCCAAATCAAATTCATATTTCAACAGGTTATGGACATACCAGCACTTGCCAAACCACCGGGTACCTGTTTTGTCCGATTCTAGCCTAAACCAATCATTGTCTGCTTCTTTATTATTTTGAACATACTGAAATGAAATGCATAAATATATTATATGAAAAGTTATGTGAGTATTTATTACTCTTTTTATTATTAGGCTTTATGTGAATGTATACTTAAACATTGTTCTAAAGCTGACCTATAAAATTATGAGAACAATAAGTATTGTAAGTAGTGTTATTATTCAAATTATGAAATAGTTTTAATTATTTTTTACAAAGGATATCTACGAGACAGTGAATACTCATCTTTAAGTTTTTCTTACACAATTTTTAACACTCATAAGTGTTTAATCACTTTCAATGTTTATATAAAATAAATTTGTCTTCATTTGATAGACAACAATTAATATTTTTCAATAGTTACATATTTAAAGATATAGATTAAGAATATAATGTAATATAAAAAAAATATAAGGTCATTGTTTGTTTTTAGTCTTCCAAAATGACCAAATGTATTTTTTTTGAATAATTGTAGAAGGTATAAAAAAATGTTATAGAGTTCCACCTCCAATTTCAATGATGAAGTATAACATTACTTTGAGATTTTATTCTAAATATCTTTTAAGGCTTACTTACTATAACCTTTTTTATAGTAATCAAATTAATACATAAAATACCCCATGTTACCTTAAACCCCATTTAGTAAATAATAAAAGTTATTTGGTATAAAAAGAGCAACTAAAAATTCTGTATATTTTTAACTTACACGTTTGATAAACAAGAAGTTTGCATCAAAAGAATATTCTAGAGTTATTTTAATGACCTGAAATAAACCAGAATTGTACCTTTATTAGCGCTTGATATTCTTCTTTTAATCTCGTCGTCCACAACTCTTTGTCTCGAGGTCCTGCTTTAGTTTTCAACAGCGGTATGCTGCTTAGGGTCTTTCTTGTACCTTCATCTACCATTTTTAAATCGTTGTGTTAAAATTTTCATATAGAAATTTGTAAGATATATACTTAAACATTCACTTTAAAACAACTCTACAGTTTATGAGTTTACGTGGAAACGTCAAATTGTAAATTTTTAATTTTTTTAACTTTGTCTCTTTATTGATAAGGCAAAAGTTTTTGTTATACCACCTGGAATGATAATATAAATTGGAAATATGTCATGTGTCAAATTATTTGGTATATGAAAGTCATTAAGCACATGATGGAGTTTTTTTTTATATCACGTAACAATCATGTTCGTTTTTTTAATTGTCGCAAAACTAGTTTTCGTAATTATATGATTATGATAAATTAGGGGTGTCATAAAAACAATATTGAAATTAATATTTTTTTACACCAATTAAACTTAAGAATCCAAAACGCAATTACAACAATTATTACCAAAAACCGAATCATACCTTTAGATATGTATATGAATACTTTGTGAAAAAAGAGTACAAAGACTAAGATGTATGATTTGAAATTTTTGCCTAGCATATTTATGGGATAAGATAAAGGAAAAAGTCATTGATTACATATGTCAATTGTCAAATTCATAAATACTCAATATTTACGATTTCAAAACTGAAAATAAATATTTTCTATTAAATATCAAAATAATTATCTATATAATATAAATAATAGTTAAACTGAATTTCGTACCCTCAAGTTTGAAACCTTCAAACAATGTTTAATTTTAAATATGTGTAGTACTAACAAACAGGATTAACGATATAATATCGATTAATATGGGTTCAGAACAGTCTTTACCTCCGAAAAAACAGCCCCAACGACCACCACCAGTACGACGTGGGCATACAATAGCAACTTCCAATTTTACAGGTCCGTTGTTTTACGCTACGAGATAGCAATATTAACTTTGCCGAATACTAGAAGTGGTCTTTGAAGTTGACTTTCTGAATGTAGAAATTATAGCTGTATTATGAATTGCTTCATTGTATGATTAACTAAAACCTTTGAAGGAATACTGAGAATTTCTCAAAAGCTAACCCAATACCAATTTAGGATTGGCCCAATTGGCCTCATTAATTGTAGCTAAAACAAGCTAATTGCTTGACCAGAAACAACTAGATCAATTTGGATTAACATCAATATGAACTTATGCATTTATTGTCTTTTCCCAGAAGCAAGGAGAAATGAAGCAACAACAAGTGGTAACAATTCTCCTGGAGCTAGCATGTGCTCAGACTCAGAATTACCTTACATATCATATACTGTTGATAGACCAATTGGAGGTATTAGTATAATGTGTATGCAATCTGAATATGGCAGTATAATTTGTATATGTCAAGTAAAATTAAACAATGTGTGTGTTTTTTTTTTGAGATTTGTTGTTTTGTATGTAACTATTTAAAGATAATTTTTTATTTGGGGAAGGGCTTTTAGACTATTTTGATGTTGTGGTAACTGAAAGATATCTTTCATATGTTATGTAACTGCTGAATGTTGTTGAGTTTTCCTTAGACACTAAGGATTAGTTAACATTGGACACTTCATTTAACCAAGTTTAATTTAGTCTAGATCATGTTGAAGCATTTAGAGTAAGCTATTTACTAGTACTTACTACATACCAGGAGTCTCAACAAACTTATGTGCACCATATTATGTACTTTAAACACATGTAACAAATACACATTGCTATTTAATAATATAATGTTTAAAAAATATTTATCATGAATATAAAATATGAATGAATTTCTTCGAAACATGAGCACTAATAATGTTTAAAAATAGGATGTGGTTACACATTCAAGATTATTTCCAATATGAAACCATATATTATTTTACAAATTTATCACCTACCGTTGAAGCCTTCTCTTTATAAATTTGGCCATACAAATTTATAGAACAATTGTCATCAATTATTGTATTATAACAATTTTGCATTATATATATATATTAGACAGGTAGACACACTGATTTTTGTTAAGAGACTTGGGATTGAATCCTGGGCAGGCATGCCTTAGTTCTCTTTGTAAAATTTATGTAATTTGTTTGACATCCATCACTGTGCTTTTTGGAAGGAAAATACCATGAAAAACCTGCACATCTCTAGCAGTGGAGCAGCATGTATACCTTAGATCTAAAAAACAATAGGATTTTAATGAGCTGCTACATTCATCTTGAAATTAATTTTAATAAGAAAATCTTGTTTTATTAAGATTCACCAAAAGCATCAGGGAAATCACAAAGATCAGCAGATAATAAGAAATCTCTTCTGCAACGACGACAGCTAAGTCTTCAGGCTAGGAAGAATAAGCGTGCAAGAGATATAGTAGTAGTGAAAACAGCAACTGATACACAATTGGATGAGGATATCAGGAGGTTACAGGTAAACAAGATTTGTTAAACAAAAATATGCATTTACAGTTTAACTAGCTGTACCCACCAGTTTCTGTTCTAAAAAACATTTATAAACCAAAAGTGGAGTTCAATCAGAGACACACATGCAAGTCACGCATAAAACTAATTGCAATAGTTAAAGTAATATACAAAATCATGCAACAAGCGGCCTTATCACTATGTAGTGATCTCCTCCAGGCAACCCCACTGAAAGGTCCTGATTGAATGATTTGGGTTAATATTAAAATTCATTAAATAACTTTTAAATAATATACATGAACATGTTTATTATACTATATAATAAATTAGTTTATATACATATACAATGCCACATTGGTCTAGTGGTTAGCATGTTCGACTACAGACATGAGGTCCTGGGTTTATGTCTCAGGTCGGGCCAATTCAGAAATCGATATTGAGGTTTCTATTAAGATTTTCTCAATATTTGCCCGAAGTTGGGAAGTTGGGGATGGGCTCTACTCTCATGCCTTGTAGGGCTTGCTAAGCCGTCGTGCGCTTGATCTCTCTCCTGTCGTGTCGGATTTCCGTCACATTAGACTGTGAGAGGGAAGGAATAGAGAGTGCACTTGTGTACTATATTTGCCAATCCGCAGCGGAGCAGCATGGTGGGTCTATGCTCTAAAATGTAACATATGAAGTAAAAATGAAACTTGTCATATCATCTCATATGCACAAAATTGACTATTAATGTAACGGTTTATATTCCTATAATAAACTTGATATATAATAAATTTAAAAACCCCCATTGTATAGGAGAAGGATAAAAGAGAATTTGCTATGACTTGTTATAGTCACAAAGTTACCCTTTTAGCTTTACATTTTAAGTTCTTGATTAATATCATCCGTTGCTTCAAGTCTTGTATGTATTTTTTATATAGTTCTATTTATAGACAGTTCTTTGCTTCTTATGTTAAAATTTTTATTTCACACAGGAAATACCAACCTTTTTACCAATAATGAGAGGTACACTTGGTTTGCCTGGTGCAAGAGATCCTGAAGTACTTGAAGGTTTGTAATTTATTTATATTTTTGTGCTAGTCTAAGCTAGACATATTGTGCCTTATTATGAAATAAGTTTAAATGTAGCGAATTAAATGTAACTAAGGCTTTTCTTATCATGAATTGAGCAATTTTATAGCAAGTTGAAATAGCTTTCAACTTGCTATAGAAGATACTTCTAATTATATCAATATGACCAATGATAAAGTTTTAAAATATATAAAAAAAGAACCTTAAAAATGCGAGCGTACAAAGTACACATGTCAGAAGTGAATCTTCTATGGCAAAGTATTTTTTAACTCTTGCTTATCTTATACAAATCTAAAACTTTAGATTTCCGAGACTTAGAAGGAGGGGAAAATCGGAATTGAATTGTCATTAAAATATTAAGTGTCGAAAATTAATACAAATAATTTATTGAAATCTCAAATAACGAATTGTAAATAAAAGTGCCACGTTTTTCATCAATATTAAAAAAATTAATAATTAAATTTAAAATTTAGAAAAAAGAATTGATGACATATTTTTATATTTTATGAAATATAGTATTTTAAATTATTAAATGACGAGTGGCAAATAAAAATGCTACATGTTATTTGTAAATCTTAAAACTACCTAACCTTCCAAAGAATTAGCATAAAAAACCCTACACATGAAGCTAATCACGAGTAAAATCAGTAAAACATTTTGAAAACTGAAAATAAATGTTTTCTATTAAATATCAAAATAATAATATATATAATATTAATAATAGTTAAACAGTATTTCGTACTCCCGTCCAGTTTGGAACCTTCAAAGAATGTTTAATTTTAAACATGTGTAGTACTAACAAACAGGATTAACGATATAATATCGATTAATATGGGTACAGAACATTCTTTACCTCCGAAGAAACAGCCCCATCGACCTCCACCAGTACGACGTGGGCATACAATAGCAACTTCCAATTATACAGGTCCGTTGTTTTACGCAACGAGATAGCTACGCTACATGTTATTTGTAAGTCTTAAAACTACCTAACCTTCCAAAGAATTAGCATAAAAAATCCTGCACATGACGCTAGTCATGAGTTAAATCAGTAAAACATTTTACCCTCATGCGCCTAAAGAAGTTTCACTTCAAAAATCAATAATTTGTGTTTTATAAATCCCAATTATTGCCAATACAAATATAAGCCGAACATATTTTTAGGTCTAGATTACAGACCTTGGGTACGTATGGCAACAAGGGTGCAAGCACACTTAGCGGCATGTGCTCATCCTCTAGCTGCTGAAGAAAGCAGCCTAGCTAGCAAAATTAAAGAGGTATATACAGCTTTTATTATTCTATATTTTCTTACGACTTTATATAATGTATTTGTTTGTAAATATGAAACTTGTTGATACATGAGTTAATATAATGTAATAAAAAAATATATGCAGTGTATGGAGGGATATGTATATGGATAATAGGGAGCAATATATATGTACAATATATATTGTCGGTCTTGCTGGGGCAATGTAGCAGAGATTCTGGAGATCTGTTCCCGGTAGAGCAAATTGTAAAGACCCAAAAAATGTGAATATTATACATGAGAATTATTATATTTATTTTAGGCAGATACAGAAATATCCCGTCTCTACTCGATCGCGGTAGAGAAGCAGAGGAACAATGCACGGCACGCGGAGAGATTGTCCCGTGTGAGAGAGGTTGCCCATCAACTTTCCAGATGCAATTCCTTATTAAATCAGGTAATATCCAAAAAAATAGTTTTGAATTGTCATACTAAAATCAAAATTTATAAACGGGGAGGTCCCGACCAAAGTTCTGTATAAACTAATAAGTGAACATAACTTCTATAACTTCTATAACTACATTGGATATAACGACATACCGCTTAATACAACGAAGCTTTATTGATATGCATCGTCTGCAACGACAAATTGTTTACTTGTTCCAAGAAAAAGGGGACCTAGCTAAAAAGAGACTATAATGACCGATTATTTTAAAATTACTATGGACTGTACTCTCTTTTTTGCACTGAGCCGGTACAAAGTGCCACTTCAAATGAGGCGAGGCGTAATTTAGAACGTTTTGTTTCAGAGTCCATTTTAACCATTTGTATGAGGTTTTGATTTTTAATTTTTAAATTTACAAATATAAAGACTTCATGTATGTCCTACCCAAACCCAGTAGGTACTTTATTATATGTCATAATAAACCTTTTGTTTCTTTTCACCACATTTTATTTGAAAACAAGCTCTTAAGCATAACCAATACCAAACTAAAACATATATGACTATTAATATGACTACTTGTCTATATTGCTTATAACAACTATCGGATATAACGTCCGAAATATACGGTCCTTTCAATGTTGTTATATACAGTTTTGACTGTAATCCTTATTGATTCATTATATATTATTGTAGATTGAGTAAGATCTTATGAATCATCAACGGTCGGGTCGTTGGTAACGAATCTACAACCACCTCGGTACCAACAAATGTCACATTAAAATGTAATTACTTATTATATAAAATCATGCAAGTATTAGATTATACCTCAAGACTGGCTGGTTCGATCCCACATATGGCGAATTTAGGAATTTGCATTTTTTTATTTGTCTGAGTCTCGACTGTGGGGAGGTTTCGGTTGTGGCTAGTGACCACCCTCCCAGCAAAGACGTACTGCCAAGCAAAGAGATTTTTGTTCAGGTACGATGCTGTGTAGAAACCATAAGAGCTAAATTACTTTTTACCAGATTAACGCGTTTCCATCTTAGATTGTTTCATTACTTACCATCAGTCAAGTGCCAAACTATCAGCAATAAAAAAAATTTACTTATTTCAGACTCTTCAGGATATAGAGGAATTGAATCAAATGTTACCCGAAGGTATAAGGCTGGAGCCTTTCGTATGGAATGAACAAAAAAATATATGAGTTACTTTATTATTTATAATATAAAAACAGCTAGCCAGCTGTTATAAGAGATTGAAAACTAAATGTAATTGTTTTGTTATTTAATAATATTATTAAAAACCTTCAAATGTATCGCTGCTTTGGATAAAAAAAGTCATATAATTAAAAATATTTGGGAGGGATACAGCAGAATCCACAATTTTCTGTATTTTTCTGGGCACAAATGAATGAATTTGTAGAAACTATAACAGGTAAATTACCACTTACCATTTTAACGCACATTCATCCTCGACTGTGTCGTCACTTACCATCAGATGAGAACACAAGTGCTAAGTTGTCAGCAATTAAAAATTGTCTTTGGTTTTTAACCTTAAAGCTTCGATATGTAAATGCCGTCACAAATTACTAAATTTAATATAGTCCATTTAAACCATTAACTTCGTATAATAATTATATAATATGAATTTCAGTTTATTATCATTTTTATATCATTATCGTAAATTGAGATATTAAAAAAAAAGATTTTCAAAATCCATGAAGAACGTATAAAATAATTAAAGTGTTTGCGTACAAACTACACATGTCAGAAGTGAAACTTCTTTGGCAAACTAATTTTTAAGTCTTGTTTTTATTTATACAAATCTAAAATTTAAGATTTCCGGAACAAAAAGGGACGGAAAAAGGAAGATATGTCAGGAATTATTTAATTTATACAAATTATAAGTATTGTTGTAAAGTATAATTTTTTAAATTTATTTCTTCGATATTTACGTTAAAGTGTTTCGCATTCTCGCACTACAATTTTTGGCATTGCGATCTGAAAATGAAAAATTTCATGTAATTTAATAATTAATAAAAATAATTATTTAAATACATTTATTCTGTATAGTTTCAAAAATAATATAGTAAAATCTCAGATGGTGAATAAATTAAAATTCCTCGTGATTTTTTGTAAATAATATAAATACCTAAACTCAATTTAAATTTATACAATATCATTGTAAATTTATATTATAACTATAGAGATTCTATTTTTAAAATTCAAACTTCGTTAAGAATATTTTTTTTTATATTTTATGCAGAATAATTTATTCAAAGTCCAAATGACAAATTGTAAATAAAAATGCCACGTGTTTTTTTCACTATTAGAAGTTATTAATTAAATTTTGTTTTCGACTATAAAATTTAGAAAAGAGAAGAAGAATTTATGAAATATTTTTATTTTATGAAAAATAGTATATTTAGTTATTAAATGACGAGTGGCAAATTAAAATGCAACATGTTATTAGTAACTATTACGATTTTTATGTTTGCTAATAATTAAATTATACAATATTATCTTTTGTTTATTAAATTAAGACTCTGGTGTAGCGTCATGTTGCCCTAATCTTTGAAATAGTGATAAAAGTCCGTTTTGTATATATAGACTCATATCTCAAAAATTAAAACTTACCTCGAGGGTTTCCATTGTTTTTCACATCACTTATGTAATACAACACAAATAATCACTGATCAATTTTCGCAGTTTTTAAAATACCTCAAAAAATCTTCTTATATTACTAAAGCGAAATAAATAATACACGTTATTAAAAACTACCTAACCTTCAAACAAATTAGCATAAAAAACGCTGTACATCTTAGTGACGATAATCACGCGTTTCACCTGTAAAAATTTTACCCTCATGCGCCTAAAGAAGTTTCACTTCAAAAAAAATTACTTTTGTAGCGGTGGTAAAAGATGAAATGTGGTTCGCACCAATATTATACATATATGAAAATAATACAGTAGTTGAATATAGAGTTTTAAATCAAATATGAACCCTAAAATCAAAGCATTGCAATATTCCAGAGATTCCGAATCTTTACTCTCGTAAACTGCCTCATTGGTCTAGTGGTTAGCATGTTTGACTACAGACATCAGGTCCTGGGTCGGGCCAATTCGAAATCGATATTAAGTTTTCTACTAAGATTTATCAATATTTGCCCGAAGTTGGAAAAAATTGGGCGGTGTGATCTACCCCGTGCCTCGGAGAGCACGTTAAGCTGTCGGTCCCGCGTCTGATCTCTCTCCGGTCGTATCGGTTTGCTGTCACGTCAAACTATGAGAGTGAAGGAATAGAGAGTACACTTGTGTATTATGCCTGCCAATCCCTCTTTCATATGAATGAGGATGCCTGTGTCCAGCAGTGGGGCGTTAATGGACTGCTATTTACTCTGGTAGACCCTTTGCTCTTTCTTGGTTATTTGTAGATCCATTTGTTTTAGTTCTAAACACTTTGTGGATTAATGTATGTAACTAAAATAGTACATTTGCTTCTATTTACAGCGACCCACTTAAACTCATGTTGTAAATCGCAGTAATAGCCCTTTAACCATTAACCATGAAAGTGCTGTGAAAATAAATGAAAAAGTCTAGTCTGACAGTCTCTACGTCCGTAAGAAAACAATATACGTATATATAGATTTTATCGCATATTCCCATTAATAGTTATGGACGAAAAATTTGTATAAATACTTACATTAACCCCTCGTCGGTTGCCGCAACCCCTAGAGGTAAAAAAACGTAGGCACAATCTTTATAGTATGCACCTAGGTGGAAAAATAGATCATTCTCGACGGCGAAGTTTTGTGGGTGAGAATACGATATTTTCTTATACTGGAATGAAAAGTTTCATGTCTTCAAGTTGACTTTTCAATTAATGATTAAAAATGTAATTATCGTCTCGTATTTTAAGCTTTGACACTTCAATAGACAAGTGGTACCTGAGAAAAGTGAGTGAGATAAAAAAGCACTTTTGTCCCGCATACAGAGGCCGAAAAGAGAACTTTTCATCCCGCAGTATATTTCTCTTTATGCAAGACGCAATATTCTATCAGTATTGTATACTATAAGTTACTTTTGTGTTCCTTAACATAGCAGTAAAATAATTGAAATTAATACTTTATTTAGTGTTATATATAATATAAATAAGTTGTTGCTATAAATTATTTTAAGCAAATGAAACTTTAAGAGGAGAGAGTTTAGGAATAGTGTTAAATAATAAAATGCTGACCTACATTGGTTATTTTATTTATTTATTTTTCAAGCATGCCCCCCCCCCCATGCCTAATGGTTATCAATTACATGAGTTGATTCTTTCTCTCTGATGAAATCTTCATGTGATTTAGCTCGACCCCCTATCGCCCCGTAAGATTTTTTAAACTCGTTTTTAGTGTAAATTAATTTGATTGCTGACAGGATTGTGCTAGTACATATTTACGTTCTTGTAAATATGACATAGTAAAAAAAAACAACTTTCCCAATAATATTTATTTGAGGGAAAGAAAAGGTATATAATTAAATGGATAAAGATAACATGACTACTATTTTTTACACAATTGGAAGCAGAACAGGATGCCCCATTTGAAGTTTTACTCTGTGAAATAAAGTTATGGTAACCACGATGCACATCGTTTTTGTTTATGTATTGTAGTTTGTCGTTGATATTTAAATAATTAAATTTGCATTTTCAAATTTTAACAGCCAGTAACTCCGGGTAGGAGTCGTAACAACATTTTCAATTTGTCGGTGGAAAAAAAAATCCCTTAACGATAGCATTTTTTTGTTAGTTATACATCTTATCAATTATTAATATTACAAACAAAATTGGACTTATGGGGTTGGGATTCTTTTACGTGAAACTTCTTTAGGCACCTGAGGGTAATTTTTTTACGAATGAAACGCGGAATTAGCGTCACGAAAGTGTGCAGCGTTTTTATGCTTATACGGTTAGGTAGTTTTAATATTTATAAATAACATGTGGCACTTTAATTTGCCACTCGTCGTTTCATAATTTAATATAATGTTTTTCATAAAATATAAAATAAAAATATTTCATAGAGTCTCTTTTCTAAATTTTATTCAGAAATTTCATTAATCATTATTAATATTAACAAAAAACACGTGGCGTTTTTATTTACAATTCGTCATTTGCAATTTCAATAAATTATTTGTATTAAATTTCGACATTTTTAATATTTCAATGACAATTAAATTCTTAACATATCTTCCTTATTCCCTCCCTCTAAGTCTCAGAAATGTAAAGTTTTAGATTTGTATAAATATAAACAACAATCAAAACTTAGTTTGCTAAAGAAGTTTTACTTCTGACATGTGTATTTTATATGCATGCACCTTTAAACTTTTTTTATGTGGGGTCAGTGAACATGTGAGGATCGGTATTGTATACAGGCATAATATTTATACTACAGGGTCTCGTGGTCAGGTAGCTTAGCTACAGACATGACTCATGAGGTCCTGCGTCGGGTGAATTCACAAAATGGTATTAATATTGGGTAGTTGGCGATGTGCTCCATTACTGTGCCTTGGAGAGCACGTAAAGCCGTCGGTCCTGAACCTGATCTCTCTAATCGCGTCGGAATTGTCGTACCATTGGACTATGAGAGTAAAGGAAAAGAGAGTCTACGTGTGTTACCACCAGCACTTATGTACTTTGCCTGCCTGACCGCAGTGAAAGAGCGTGGCGAGTTTATGCTCTAAACACCATCTGTCCTAAGACTGCGGAGGTCTGTGCCCAGCAGTGGGACGATAATAGGCTACCACTTACCTGTGCCTGATCTCCCCGGCCATGTCGGATTGCTGTACTATCGGACTATGAGGGTGAAGGAATAGCGAAAGCCCTTATGTAGCGTAACGACTTGTGTACTATGTGAGCAGCGTAGTGGGTTTATGCTCTAAAAATCCTCTTTTCTACCAGCGAGGCTTATGCCAAGCAGTGGGACGCTAATGGGCTACTACTTATAACATTTTTTATCCCTAAAATGTATCTCAGCTTAATGAAATAGCCTAAATAGATATCAAGAACATTGGATACTTTACTTGTCTTATATCATATTACTACTAACTTGACTACTTTCACAGCCTTGTTACATTGTTACAAACTCACTGATCAAATGTATAGATAGTAATAATTTTAGCACAAATTGTTTTTATCTATGGATACGATCTATTTAGTAAAATTCATTCATTATAAAAGCACGTCTCTATTAATTAACTACTGTTTTGGTCTAGAGAATTATTAAAAGTTGTTTGGTTATATTATAGAATCCCATGTATGAGTAATTGGCCAAATAGTTAGTACATCTATGTGTTATTTAGGTATGAATAATCTGTTATTTTTGACACATAAAAGTCTTAGTTTTTAATGTTTGAAAGAGAATTGAGCGCATATGTATTAATTCCTACTTAATTCACGCTCTCCTTATATACTTGTTTTGGTAATTAGATTTTTTTTTATTCATCTACTCTAGATCTCTTCAGTGACTCAAGCTCAAAGTCACTCAGCGTGCGATGGAGTGAGCTATGCTCGGAGTTTCTCTATGTGATCAAATCGTAAACGAGGAGATCCGTAGTAGAATCAAAGTCACAGATATAGCGCTACGAATCGCGAACCTGAAGTAGCAATGGGCGGGGCACACAATTCGATGGACCGATGGACGTTGGAGCTGAAGGTGTTGGAGTGGGGACCCTGCACCGGCGCAGTGTAGGGAGACCCCCCCACAAGGTTGACCGACGACATTAAGAGGGTTATCGGTAGCCGCTGGAGCCAGGTAGCACAAGATCGGGCCTTGTGGACATACATCATAACGTATGTCCACCAGTGGGCGTCCATCGGTTGAAGCGACGACGACGACGATGACTTATAGATCTAATGCCTCATTGGTGTAGTGATTAGTATTTTCGAGTTCCGGGTCGGGCAAATTGAAGTATTGATATTAAGTTTTTTATTAAGATTATTTGCCCGAATTTGGGAAGTTGGTGGTTTGCTTCACCCCCTTGCCTCAGAGGGCTTGTGAAGCCGTCGGTCCTCTGCTTGATCATTGTCCGATCGTGTCAGATTCCCGTCACATCGTACTAAGAGAGTGAAAGAATAGAAAGTGCACTTGTGTACTATGCCTGCCAGCCCGTAGCAGTGTGGTCTGTACTCTAAAAACCCTCACTCCTTTGAGTGAGGAGGCCTGTGCCCAGCAGTGGGATGTTATTATGTATATCCTTGATGGTTTCTTACTATGTAAGAGACTTGTACTAGATATGTTAACATAGAATTTGATTAATTTTTAATAATAATTTCACATCGTACAGGTCAAGTAATGACAATAGAATACTTCCGTCTGCCTATCTTTTATGGATATTCTCTAGAACAGTGGTTCCTAATATTTTTAGGTCAGTTACCCTTATGACCTAACTAGGGTCACAATACAAATACGTAGACTATATTAATCACAAAAACTTGAGATATTTTTAGTCTAAACTATTATTTATAAGTTAGGTTTATAAATATATAATAACTAAAAATAAAATAACTTAGGAGTGATTTCACAATCGTAAATTAAAACTAACATTATCCGCCGCGAAATAGAAGTTGTATCCCCGCGAGGGTAATTACATTCAGGTTAGGAACCCAGGCTTTGCTTTTGCTTTGAAATTGTATAAAAGCATCAGGGTTTTCATCCTTACGCGATTAATCTCATCCGTACATACAAAACGATTTGAGCCACCATAATGTAATCTGCGAAAGATAGGACATACATAGACTCTTTTAACAAAAAAAAAAAAAATATATATATATATATATATATATATATATAAGCGCGTGGGTGGTACACATGTCAGAAGTGAAACTTCTTTGGCTAACTAATTTTTAAGTTTTGTTTATATTTCTACAAATCTAAAACTTTAGATTTCCGAGACTTATAGGGTGGGAAAAGGAAGATATATTAGGAATATAATGAATTTAATTGTCATTAAAATATTAAAATTGTCGAAAATCAATACAAATAATTTATTGAAATCCCAAATGACGAATTGTAAATATAATGTGTTTTTTGTCAATATTAGAAATTATTATTTAAATTTTGTTTCTGAATTTAAAATTTAAAAAGAGAATTTATGACATAATACTATATTAAATTACGAGTGGCAAATTGAAATGCCACATGCTATTTGTAAGTATATAACTACCTAACTTTCAAACGAATTTGCATAAGCAATAACAAAAACCCTGCATATCTTTGTAGCAATAATCATGCGTTTCACATAAATTAACATTATAATAAAAAGTAAAAATATTAAATAATTAAAAACATTTAAAACTAAAACTTAAAGATTAGGCTTTTATAAGAGAAAGGAAAAGCGAAAAAAGGAATATAAGGTATTGTAATTGAACTTAAGGTTTTTGCTTCATGGCCCATCTTTATTTGTAGAGCGGTAACTAGGTATTTCGGAAGGCTTCCACGTCTAGACCCAGACAAATTAGATTTGCGGTTTCTTAAATTTATCTTATCAGGAACCGAACCCAATCAAATCAAAATAATATATAAATAGTTAAAAGGTATCTTCTAGGAAAACGCGTTCCATCACAGCTTTCAATTAAGCATCTTTTTTACCTACTCTTATTTTAAACAAAAAAAACCCTACACCAAAAATATAAAATAAAACTCGGATAAAAAAGTTAAGTAACCGTGTCATTATCGATAGAATGAGAGTGGTTGCCGCTTATGAAATTAGAAAAAGAAACAATAACTATTGTAGAGTTCTTCCTCATGCTATAAAATCCTTGTCTAAAACTTTGTTTTTCGATACAATAGCCATTTGTTCGGTCAGAGTATTCAACAAGTCTTGCGCAATACGTAAACTTATATGTTTCTTTGTTATGGCTTTTCTCCGAATCGCTTTGGTATCACGTAATTTCTGTGTATGCGCTAGTGCTCTACAGTAGATTTCCGTCGCGGATTATTATTACCCAATAGCATCTCTAAAAAACTTTAACTAATTTCTTTTTATCTATGTTTATTTATTAGTAAATAACTTTCCACCTATGCTCAGAAATGGACGTCCATCGGTTGAAGCGACGATGTTTGACTTTCAATATGACTATAGACAAATAACATTAAAGACAAACAATATGAATCTATTCTCAATTTCACCACAGGCTTTAACAATAAACAATTTATTTATAATCTATCTACGTATTGCTGTCGAAATAATTTGGTCCAATTTTCAACTATATATACACTAAAGCAAAAGAAGATAGGGAATATAAACGTGTATGTCAAATACATGGTAGTGTGTCAAATAGTTGGTAATATCTGTCAAAAACATGTATAGTTGACACTTTATAGTCATTTACCACCACCACTAAAAAACATTAAGTGTTGTCCGTAACCCTTAATTTTTTTTATTTGAACATTATCAAAATTTTGATTTGCAATCACAGAAACCGTACAATCTCCTACGTGCCTTCTCCAATTAACGTGACACTGGCGAAATTGCGTGTGCCTTGTCACGCCTGAAAGCCAATTGTTTAAAGAAGAAGTAATGTTTTATTTATAGATTTAATAAATTTGTTGTACATTCATAAAAATATTGACACTTTTACGAAAAAAAGTGAATGCACCTCATATAACTTAAGAAATAAAAATAAAATTGCTGTAAATTCTAGTAGGCTACATAAGATAGACAAGTCATTTAAGGGTAACTATATACGGTTCTATAACAAGCTCTCAGAAGAAGTTATAAAGATGTCTCTGAGTAAATTTAAATCTTTCATAAAGAAAGCTAATAGAATAATCATTCTATAATTTGAAGGAATACTTGGAAGACGAAAAAGCGTGGGAGTGAATGAATTGCTCAATATATATCATGATTTAAAATAATTTAAAAATATATTATATTGTAATGATGATGACATAAAAAAACAACGTACATCCGACTGAGTTTGTTATGGGCTCTTCTCAGATCAGGGCGCGAAGGAACCATCATAATGCTTAATTTAAAAAAAATATTCTGCACTGCTTCTCTGTATGATTTATAAGTGTGTGAAATTTGAAACTCATTCGTTCGCGCAATTCATAATAAGGGGTACAAAGATTTTGCTTTACCTATTAATGAATAGATCACACTTAACACACCTACATACATAACGTACTAATCAGATAAGGTCATAACCAAGCTTGTAACCTGTATAAAATAGGATCCTGTTACGCTGTAAAAGCCAGTAGGGCTAACAGCTAAACACAGTTCAAAAAAAAATGTATAAAATAGTATGCAAAATGAATGCAGTATATATTTAAAAAGTATGCAGACGTCACGCTTAACCTCGATTGTTAACCCTACATTACGTAGTTTGTGTACCTAAGACTTTATGCGCAATAACCATCATGTAAAGGGAAAATTAAATATTTAATTAAATAGTACACGAGTCATATGAATAAGAAAAATACGTGATATAAAATTACGATAACTAGTTACTTTCGTCATAAAAAGTTTAATTACAATAATTCCATTATTTTTAAACTAGCTAACCTCATAATATCTCCTACCTTTTTTCGCTGGGAAGTGCTTTCAGGTACAAACACTGATCTATGGGTGAGGAGTGTGGAACTCGGCGAGGGAGGAGGCCTCGTAATAGCCACTAAACCCAGCGAAACCCTCTGAACCCATGAGTGAGCCACGAGGGGGTTCATCTTTCGCATTCCCTGGTCCCTGGTGTCCCGGATGAGTCCGACTGATGGCGAAAGGACGTGCGCTAACATTCGCTTCCTTGCATCCTTCCAACTGCGGTCGTGGAACACCTTCTACCTGTTCTTATTGCGATAACTAAACATTCTGAACTGATTTAGATGTGTATCATCACATAAAGATTACGATCCTATTATCTAGGCTATCACTTTTTTTAAATATAGAATTCAATAAAATAGCTTTCAAACGCAAAAAAATCGAATTTTTTTGTTATATTATCACATAGGTGTCAAATAAACATTTAAGTTTCTTAAATTATGAAAATTTCATATATATTGATCTAAAAAACAAGAAATACAGAATAAATTTAAGACAATGCACTTTCTATGCAATTTATTACACAGAAAGAAATATCAAACCTTTAACGTGAGCTCGCCAAATACGCCAAAATAAATTTAATTAACGAATTATTATTTGAATTAACTATATGAACATCAAGATTATTTATTGCAGGTTAAAAAAAACGCAGTTGACTTGTGTATTTGAATATAAAGCTATTATAATAACTTAGTAGAAATTTAGTGAGAGAAAAGACGTGTTTGAGCTACCTCTTTAAACTGGGTTATCCTAAAAAAACAGGGTTCGATAACCAGTGGCCAGCGAGTCGCATGTGAACCTTAAGCCATTACGATTCCACATCGAAATTAGAGGAACGATAAATATAGTGTAATAGCAATGCCATACTCGTCTCGATACAATTATTTATTTCTTCTTTATCAGATTTTCCTTAGTAGCAGTTTTACAGCCATTTAATCTTCCATACGAAGTCTTAATTCAAACATAAATTACTTTCTACTAATTTGCAATACGGAACGTAATTCCAGCCTTGCTTGCCAGTACCAACGCGCCGACCACTGAACTAAGCATAAACCCTTTGGCGCTCTGCATACCGTCTGCCCACTTGTCCGCTGCTTAAGCTGGATCCAAGGGTGCGTAACAATAGTTTAATCTTAGTTAGTTTATTAGATGAAGCGTGACCCGTCAAAACATTCTCATAACATGTGTGCACTACCAGAATATTCTCACTATTTTTAGCCCGCCAAAATATTCTCTAAAGATTTTTGTACCCGGTTAGAATATTCTCATAATATTTGTGGTCTGCAAAAATATTGCCATAACAGAAAAAAAAAGTTTGCCGAGTTGTAAGACAAGTTGTTTCTAGAATGTGTCGAAAGATATAATAAATTTTGCCGACCTACTGACTACGGAACCCTTTACCTTACATTGCGCGAGCGATAGGCACTAACAGGAGTTATTACGTAACATAAGGGAACCTATAATAGTAATGTGAAATATTTTTAACATTCAATTTCATTGCTAGTATGACCAACTCTGTAGCGTAAAAATGTACATGTTTTGGTAGTAAAGTTCCCGTATTGCATTTGTGGGTGGGTTTGATATATTATATGATATGAAAATTTATGAAGCGTTGGATGTGTATTTTTATACACGATAAAATATATATAACATTTTTAAGCAAACACTTTTTTGTACAATATAAAGAATATGAGACAGAATAAAATGAAAAGGGCGTAAATTTCGAACGCAATTATTTGAATTTATAAAGAATATTTAAAATCTCTCTCTGTCTCTATGTGCGTGTGTGTATGTGTATGTGTACGTAATTGTGCGCGCGCGTGTGTACGTGAATTCGTGACTGAACTTACAAACGGCTGTATCGATTTTATTATTTTTTTCTTTGTGCTCAGAATTCAAGAAACACCTAATTAACACCCTCCCACACACACACACACACACACACCCACATTTGTAATGGATTTCGGGATCCCACAATACGAGAGGGATTACCTGTTTTGTCGTAAAATATGATTAACTTTTTATATTATGGCCCTTATCCTTATTCTAGTTTAGTTACGTCTATCTTAGTATAGAGGCTTCGGTCGTTGCTAGTTACTAACTTTAAAAACAACGTAAATCTAATATGATAAGATAACGTAGTGGTAGAAAATAAGACGTAGTGACTAAAATTGAGAAAGGTATGCTTAGACGGTTTGGGCATGTAAAGAGAATGAATGAAAGGAGACTGACAAAAAGGATTTATGAGTCAAGAGTGAATGCGAAAGTTGGAAGGGGAAGACCAAGGCGAACGTTCCTGGACCAAATCCAGGATATTTTAAGGAAGGAGATATGCAAGGATAGTGGCAAGTGGAAGGATGTTCTCTCTGCCTACCCCTATGGGAATGGGGCGTGATGCTAGGTATGTGGTATAGAATAATGAAAGTGGAGTTTTATAAGGTCAGTACCGCTTCCGTAAAAACTACATTTTACTATTATATGAACATTACAACACTAATCTTTACATAAATAATATTTATTTATGAATTAAATATCTGCTATATGTTCTTTATATACAAAATATTATTATTTGTTTATTGTGAAGCGTATTGCATCACGAATAACTGTGTTATCGCTTACAACAATCATTCACAAACCTTAATTATTATTGGGGTTTTTCCTCTGTACTTATATACTATCAAGGATCACAGGTGAGTCGTTCGTTTTGTAATCATATTTTGACGAGAAAAACTGACTCGTTAAACGAGTATTAAGTCTATTTGACTATTCATTATAAGGTCTAAGGAAATTGGTTCTAAATCACTTTCGCATCTAGCTTAGAAGATAAAGCATAGTTCATCTGCATTTATTATAATTTACAGGCAAATAGTTAATATTTTTAAAGTTAAATCTTCTATAAGCGATAATATTATGGGGATTGAATGAGACTGACCCGTAACTCTCAGCTGTGTAACTAAAAATAGAAGATCAACCTAAGAGAGCGAGACATTTATGGTCAACGTGTCACTGCTATATTTGAAATCATATTTTAACATTACATTATTAACCACACCTCATACACAATTATATTTACATATATGTATATTGCAAAAAAATATTATGTTATGAATATAGAAGAAAAAGAAATAGTCGTATTTAAATAAAAATAATAAATAATAAAGAACTTTATTCAAACATGCACAACAGAAACATTGATACCTGAAAGTAAATTATAGAGAAGAATAAGTAAAATAGAAAAGTTTAATATCAAAAAAACAACGCAAAGCCTATGAATGTTGGCAAAAAGGTCATGGACTCAGCTATGAGCTGCTTTTCAGTCCACGCCTAGTGCCACTGCTGCCAACACAGGAAACAAATACATCGTATTATTATTATTATATATTTCGTATTTTTAGCCTTGATGAAGTTTTTACTTTTGTCGTTTGATCTTAAACACACAATCTTTTGCGTACACGTTATCGAGTTTATTTAGGTATTTGTCTTGTTATTCGCTGAGAAATGCATTAACGCTCAAAACGCAACCCATGGGCCAGAAGTTTGGGACTCAGTGAGGGAAGAATCCTCGCAATATTCATTAAAACCCAGCAGAAGCCTCTTCATCTGTGAGTAACCAGAGGATCAGCTTGGCGTAAGTAGTTGCGCAAACATGCGCCGCTTTATACAATGACGACACAGACTAAGATCGGTGAACAATAAATAACCATTAACTTCTTCATTCTGTTTGAATGTAGCTATTGAGGTCTAAATTTACTAAAGCTATTTGTTTATATAGGTGGAAATAAAAAGGAAAACGGGTATACTCTGAAGAGTCAGATGAACCTGACGTCTCCTCTGTCACACAAAAACATTTTGAGCAAAACTTGCTGTCGCGTTCCGGATTGATAAACAATTTCCTTTATTGCTAACAGGCTTGATTGTAATCTCACCTGATAGTGATCAAGTGATGAAAGAGACTTAAGACGACGGAAGCGCGCTAACATGGTACGAGCCAATTTACATGTTATAGTAGCAACACAATGTTGTACCGGAACGAAAGTTTTTTGCTATTGCTTATAATCGAAGTGGGGGCATCTACTAGCGAGGCGGGTACTTCCACCACTGCAAAGATGCCAAAAAGTGCGTAATCATTTACCTATTGATGGCTTCTATATTTCTTTGTTGGCCCTCCTGGCTATTATAGCATAGCCGGGAGGGGTGGCCAGCTCTGTGGGAGCCTTGCTACTATTCGAATGCCCCTAGCCCTTAGAAGAGCTAGCTGCTCCAAGGGCGTCTCCTTTGAGACTGTAAATCGGCTTGTAAGAGTGTTGACCTTAGAATCTACTATCAAACATTGTGGAGAAATCAGGACCTCGATGGCTTCTACATACCATCATAAAGTTGTTAATTCTTTTAATCCTCTTTCATGCAATCTCACATTTTTCCACCAATTGAACCGGTTTTGACGCCCAGGTTCTTCCCCGATCGAGCAAGCCTAATACAGCCGTCTGTGACTGCTGACTTCTACTACAAAAAAAAAGGTACATAGTAAATAAATATGCCAATAACTCCCCGTGCGAATGTCGGTCAATTAACCGGCTAAGTAATAGGTCCTAAATTTAAATTCTAATGCAATCCGTATTACGTTAGCGTTGTAGCGACGTGTTGCAAAACCTCGTCGTTCCGTAGCTCAGTTAGCATTTTCCCAACGTTAAGACTTAACGTGTTCTTGGCTTTTCCCGATTAAAAATATTGGTAAGTGATATACTTGCATTGGACGAATAAGCACACGATTTAAAAATTGAGTTTAAGGATATAGCGGAATCCATATTTTTGTGTCAAAATCTTATATTATAATCGGTAAAAGTTACGCTGTGATAGCCCAAAATATATCATTGATTGATTTTATGTTAAATTATAATAAATACGTTTTGTTGAAATCATTACAGAGATATTAAGAAAAGAATGGAATACTAATAACAGAAAAAAAATACAAAAGGAGGTTTTATCGCTAAGTACTTTCCAGGAAATATTTTTGATATAATCTGTTTATTTTTATAACAGCTAACCTGTAATATTTTCTTTTTTGAATTGTGTCACTATTCGTCCAAAGCTGCACCATAATAATTACTTAATAGTTAATGAAATATATGAATTTCTTGTATAAAAATAAATTTAATTCATTTGCATTTTCAAAATCTAGAATAGGTTTGTTAAATTTTAAGTAAATATCTGTGAAATGTGATTCGTTAAATGATAAACTTATAGAAAATAAATATTACGCCATAGTTTTAGCATCTTTTGTGATTATACTTGTATCCTTAAACTTAGTTACAACTTGACGGATTCGTGATTATAAACCTCTTAGATTATAAGGACCAAAAAACACATACAAATTCTATTCAAACAAAAATAGATGTGCTAAGATTATTAACCAAGAACTTCCACAATAAGTTTTTACCCTTAGTAAATATAAGTTTGAAACTATTATAAATTTATAACTAGATGATATAAATTCTTACAAATGTCTTTATATTGCCTGCTTAATTATTATAATAAATTTATAGATATATTATTTAACAGTAAAGTCATAGAAAAATAACAGTTTAATCTAAAATATTTCGGACATATACGAAAAAATGTGTTATTAGCTTTACTTATCTATATATCTAAAAGATACTTAGGTATAAGCTATATATTTTTGTCAAAAGTTGTAATTTATAAATAATAAATAAATTTTATTGACATTTCAATATGAGTTCTAAATAATTATTTGCTGAAATAAATTATTTCACGAACACAACTAATATTTAAAAATTCAATTCGAAAAAAGAAATATCGTAAATTTTGAACGTTAGTTATCTATTTATCGTTAATCAAATGCACAATTGATCTGTTTTTAAAATAGTCACTACCGCATTTCGAAATATTTATATCAATATACAACGAAACAAAATTATAAAATAGCTATTTTACGTAATTTGACCGACTTTTGAGATCCATCTGCATTCCATGCGCAAGAAGACCTTGGAGCAAGTTGGCAAAATTGGTTAGACTTTCTTCACTCTTGAAATTTGCTAATGATAACTTTTTAATTATTTGATGATATTTAATTATGTGTGTTTTAATTAACATAAATCACTTGTGTGCAATTCACACGTGGTAGCAGTGAAACCTTCAAAAATTTCGGACAAGATAATCAGAGGAACGTAGATTTTAATAAAAAGAGTGAATGTACATCATATAACTTACGAAACCAAAACAAACGTGTTATAAATTCTAGTACGCTGCATAAGGTTAACAACTCATTTAAGGGTAACTGTATGCGTTTCTATAATAAACTCCCCCAAGACGTTCTAGAGATGTCAATTAATAAATTCAAATTCTTTGTTAAAAGAAAGTTGATAGAAAAATCGTATTATAAGTTGCAAGATTAACTAGACGATGGAAACGCGCGGTAGTGAACGAATTGCTCTAATTAAAATTAAAATATATTAAACTGATATGATATTGTAATGATGATGATAACAAAAAAATACAAAATATCCGACTGAGTTTGTTGTGGGTTCTACTTGGACCAGGGCGCGAAGGAACCCTCGTAACTTTAGATTTTAAGTCGTTCTTGAGTACCATCATCAGACATATTACGATTAAAGTGGAAAAAAATATATAATTTGACGATTCAAAAGTGCTGTAATATGCCTACTTGAATAAAGATATTTTGATTTGATTTGATTTGATTTAATAATCATTTAAACTTCCACTGTACCTTGGTGAACACGAATGGAGGGGATACGAAGCGGAGCACAATGAGAAGCACGAACAAAATCAACACTGTATAATGCTTACTATCTCATTTCTCCCCCGTCGTTCGTTTCGTTGTCGTTTGATCGTTTTAATGTGTCTCTTTTTACTGTCGCTTTTTCGTTTCAACGACTTTCAAGTCACAACGATACTATAAAAGTTTTCATTTCAAAAATATGCTGACACTTGTTTTCTTGATCTTGCTGAGCAGCAGTTGAAAAAGCTAGACATAGTTCAAAATATAAATATATAGGACTTCTATTTGGTCTCTGTACATATGATCATGTTTTTTTTAAAGTCTTCGTTAGAACTCATCTTCATTCTCTTCCCTACAGTGTGCTGTTTGATCCTAAAGCGCCATTATATCTGGCAGAACGCTTTGAACTAAATTTAGTTACAACACTCGTTAAGGATAACGAGTGTTGGAACTAAATTTAGTCTTAAAAATTGCTTGTATCTCCTTTTTTTTCACACATTTTTTTTATAACGCTTGAGTAGTATCTATTCCAAGGTAATTGATTGATTCTTATTACTTCATACAGTACGCTCTTATTATTTTTATATAGTTAAAATACTACTCTCTCTGCTTGCATTTTTATGTGTACTTTTAAATAGTTTTGGTTGTCTGGAGGAGACGCTATTCCAGCAATAAAGCCTCCCATTTTGCTCCTTAATCTGTATGTTTGTGTCTCGTTTGTTTATTTTCAACTAAAGTTAAGTGATTACCGCTGCTAAGACATTTGTAGAAATAGGAGACTATTATATAAATAGCTGGTCAGTTAGGATTTGAATATTGAAAATGAAAGCTGAGGTTATATATATAACAAATGTTGGAAAGCATACGCGTAGTTACCCGTAAATATTGTTTTAATCTGTGTATTAGCAAAATATATAGTATCCACGAAATGTTAATGTTTCTGTTTTTATGAAAAGTTCTTGTGTTTTAAATAAAGTGTTAATAAGTGGCAGTGTATTTATGCTTTGTATATTTAAAACATAAACTACACTTATTTGACGTATTTAAGAAGTATTAGTTTCGGGCCCATACCACCATTATGGTTACATGTTTTTATATTTTTAAAGTTTAAAAAAACGCCGTAGATAGTTAGACCTTGCCCTTGACATCTCTAGTTGAGACATCAACGAACAGCATCTCGTAACCATAAACTATGTAATTGCATTGAAATATCGACATGAAAGAGCGAGAATACACTTTGTTGTACACCAAACACGAAACAGAAAATACAGTACAATACATTAATTATTATCATATCTGTATTGAATGTTTGTACTTTGGGCGCTATTTTCGGTGATGAAAATGCCACATTGCTTTCCGATTAAATAAATGCATATTTTAGTGCGCATGCCTCTAATTTGCGACGCAAGCGCGCTCCTTTTATATGTCAAAATATTTGGCAATTTGTCATCAAAATTTGTAATTCACTATATTCTTTTCTTCACCTAAGACTTTTGGGCTATAATATAGTTTGTTTAAAAGTTATCATATAGTCGAAGCATGGGTGCTATTCATTCAATGTCTAACTTTATTTAATGTTATTTTAAACTTTAATGTTTATATTTTTATAGAACCTTCTATCCCGGTCTGAAGGAAAATTACTCCACGGAGCGAAAGTATGGCATTGGCATCCGTGTTTTTATCAATTATCACGCGGGTGGCGATGTCTTACTTTCGGCCCTAGTATATCATTAAGCGTACAAAGCGGTCATGTTAGTTGATAGTGATATAAGCCAGGCAACCATAGGGTTAGGCAGAATTAAACTTACACAGTAATTTTAAGAAATACATACATGTACACTTTTATCGTTCTAAAGGGTAGAGTAGGTCAATTGTTAATTTAATGATTAAATTAATGGTTCATTTTTTGAATATATTTAATGATCGGGCTTCCTTAACCATTATTGGCACTCGATCCATAATTTGATTCCCTGGACCGCGATTGATTGACCAAGTAACATTGTTTTCAAGTTTTCATGATCATTTTGTAGATCTGAAATGGTCTTAGACACTCATACCGTCTGCATCATTAACAACAAACATAACTACCATCTCAAAATGTTGAACTCAACCATCTCAAAAAAAAAAAAACGAATTAGTAACCAACTATAAATTAAATCTTCACACTGTTATCTCACCTAATGAAAAGTTAAAGTCATTGTCATCTTTAAACAATATAAATGTGTATGTTTTAATGAAAAATTCGCATGTCATTTTACAATTAATTATATATACATATATTTATACTAAAATTTTAGGTATAAACTATTTCTGCAATAAAATATGCGAATAACACTTGAATTACGAGTAGTTTTGGACTTTTAATATTAATAATTTAAACTCAAGTCCTCCTGTGTTCTATCTAGTTTTGGACATTTGCATTCTCGACCTGGAAATCTAAATATATTAATTAAAGTTTTATAGTGTGTGTATTTTCTGGATAAGGTCATATTCTGTCTACTTACCAACTTTAGAACATCGTTAGTTTAAGCTTAAAATCTTTTAACCTTAGATTATCAAATAAATATCCTACTTTGACACGATACAGGCTACTTTCATTAAAGACCAAATAAGAAGGTATCTTATCTTATTGTATTGAACCTATACCACACCATCGTAGTAAAATGATAAAACGGATCATTGCTCTAGTAAAATGACAATAAATCACTGTAAATAACTCTTGCAATAATTTAGGCATTTAATCTTGCATCACGCATACACACGTTTACAGCGTATTTTATTTCCTAAGACCAATATGACAAAATAGGGTCAGGTGTGCTGAGTTTAGCAAATATTTTATGAGTAGAATAACCTCAATAACTTATTGAACAGAGCCTAACACTTTCTGTTTCCTCCTCTCTCCTATGAGTGAAGAGGTCTGTTCCCAACAGTGGGACGTTAATGGACTACTACTTACTTTAAGGTAATGCTGCTGATATCAATGCAATATTTGTGCTGCAGAAAAGGGCCGTTCGTGCGATTTACAATATGGGTCCAAGAGAGTCGCTAAGAAACAAATTGAAGGCAGTTAATATAATGACAGTTCACTGCGTATACATATTAGAAAATTTGTTGTACGTATTTAAAAATATTGGCTCTTTTAATAAAAAAAGTGAATGTACATCATAACACCAAATAAAACCAAAACAAACTTGTTATAAATTCTAGTTGGCTGCATGAAATTAACAACTCATTTAAGGGTAACTGTATACGTTTCTATAATAAACTCCCACAAGACGTTTTAGACATGTCAATTAATAAATTCAAAGTCTTTGTTAAAAGAAAGTTGATAGAAAATCGTATTATAAGGTGCAAGATTACTTAGACGATAGAAACGCGAGGGGGTGAACGAACTGCTCTAAATTGAATTGAAATATATTAAACTAATATGATATATTAAACTAATACCCCTCTGAGTTTGTTGTGAGCTCTTCTCGGATCAGGGCGCGAAGGAACCCTCATAAATTTAGATTTTAAGTCGTTGTGGAGTACCATCATCAGACGTACGTTAGAATTAGAGTGTAAAAAAGAAAAAAATATATCATTTGACGATTCAATAGTGCTGTGATATGCCTACTTGAATATAGATATATTGATTTGATTTCTGTTTATAATTGGTGTAAGTAATTTAATATAAATATATTTAAATTCATTTGAGTTTATCACACGAGTTAAAAGATAACCACTATTCAAAGTTCTTTTCTTATTCGTTATAAAGCTATTTAAAATCCAAATTAGGCAATTTGCATTATATTAACTAAATATTATGACAAAATACGTCACTCATTTCAATACAACTATACAATTTACGTTAAAATAAATTAAAAACAGCGTCGTTGCATTGTCTGTACAATAATATGTGATAATCTAAATAAAAGATGTGAATCGTTAAGATCTCATAAACTATTAGATGTATTTTAATACAGTTTTCATCAATAGATAGAGTGATTCAAGAGGAAGCTACTACAAATTTGTATATCGTAAAAGACGTATAACAAAGTCTGTAATGATATATATTTGTCTCTAGAGTAGCCATTTTTATCTTTTAGTAAGTAAGTAGCAGCCCATTAACATCCCACTGTTGGCACTAGACTCCTAACTCATATGAGAGAGGGTTTTTAAAGCAAAGACCTATCACGCTGCTCCACTGCGGATTGGCGAGCATAGTATACAAGTGCACTCTCTATTCCTTCACTCTCATAGTCCGATGTGACTTCAATCCGGCACGATCGAAGAGAGATCAGGCGCAGGATAGGCTTAACGTGCTCTCCGAGGCACTGGGGTGGAGTACACCGCCAACTGTACTTTGTATTCAGAAAATCTTAAAACTCAATATCGATTTTTGAATTGGCTCGACCCTGGACTCGAACCCAGAATCTCAAATCTATAGTCGGTTTTTTATCTTTTACTTATTACAAGAAGTATGGGTTATATATATTTTTTTAAATTGCTGACAGGTTAGAGCTTGACTGTGATCTTACCTGATGGTGAGTAATACAGTCTAAGAGCACGCTAATGTGGTAAGAGGCGATATACTTCTTATGGTTTATACACAGCATCGTACCGGAACACAAATCTCGAAGCCTGCCATTAGTCCAGACTCAGACAAATAGGAACAATTACAATTTTCTAAATTCGCCCTACCAGGGATCAAACCCCGGGACCTCTGCTAGCAAAGCGAGTACTCGCACAGCTGCGCCAGGTAGGCCGTCAAAATATTTTGCACCAAACAATATTATTCTTTATCCAATTAAGTACATGACATATTTTATGTAGATCAAAATGGATATCTTAGAAGATATCAGATATTTTACGTTTTTGCGGAGGCACAGCGGCTAGTCTGATAATCGGAGCTCCGAGGTACGTCAGGAATGACGTTATTCATCGTGATACCAGGACGCCCACCGTGGAGGTGTTAGTCCGCCAACTTGCGAGGAGTATGTTCCGCCTGGCGAATATCTTTGCGCTCATACACCTCCACGGAACGGCAAACACTGAGCGTCCTCTCGTGACCTCTTGCTATCACAACCACCAGACGTAGGTGATAGCGACAAAGATGACGCGGTAGCAGTGGCAACACCCAGACCTGACCCCACTCGGAATTGACCAGTCGCCGGCGGGATCCAACCCGTATGAAATACGGTCAAAAAAGAGTACCGAGCTTTTCCTGAATGCCCGAGGAAAGATGCCCGGGCAATGAAGCCCTGCCTCGAGGTCCGCACCCCGCAGAATGCAAAGTTACATAAGCATCAAGTTGATGTCGTCGTACTTTAAGACCCACATTTAAATGTACGCAGACGGAGTCGCGCGAGTCAGCTAGCATATCATAAATAGCATTAGAATACAGCAACGTGACGGACAAATATTAAACTTAACTTATATGGTGCCTGTGCGTACACGTACGTACAAGTAATTCTAAATCACAAGGAAGTTATACATGAACTGTGCATCTAAACAACTGTTATAACTCGCATTTTATAAAATATATATTTTTTAAGATCAATGGCTAACAATTAGTAAGAATTACATTATTTTAACCTTGTTGGCGTAATGGCGTAAAAACTCGCTTCACTAGCAGAGACTTTAGGTAAATGAAAAAAAAAAAAAAAAAATCTTAAACTGAACATCAGTACAAGTAAGTAGCAGCCAATTAACGACCCACAGCTGGGCTCAGGTGTCCGTACCTATAGGAGAGAGGGTTTTTATAGCAGGTACACTGAATTCATTTTCTTCTTTCCAAATAGAGGGATCTTTACGTTAATCTGTTATTATGCTTTCCATTGCTACTTAAAAATTACTTAACCACAATTATATTACATTAAATGAACTAAAAAGAAAACTTGTCGAATTAGTTATAAGTATCACAAAATATATTAAAATTCGTTAATACAATTTTTCAATTTCTTATTTATTATTAATTGTTTATATAAATAAATTATAATAATTATACTATTTCTTATGTCATATTGTTGATTAGACTAATTAGACAATAATGAGCACATAAAATTACCAGTTCTTCTTTATGAATAAAAATTTGTTAGGCTAGGTCACTTTTACGCTGCTGGCCTCAATTTATTCAAGCATTTAGGTACACAAGACGTTCTTGACCTTCAAATATTACGTGATGAATTCGTTGCTATATACACTTAATACAACATAAGCGTACGTGGAAATCAGAATAAGGTAAACACTAAGTTACAATTAAAACGTTCTTGTCGGTCCAACTTGTGGAGGTCTGCGCCGTCCGTTGCGGGGTCGCCATTCCAGCACCTTGGAGCCCCAAAGTCCGTCGGTCCTTCGGACTATATAACCCGCCCATTGCCACTTCAGCTTCGCGATTTGAAGGTCTATATCGGTGACTTTGGTTCTGTTATGGATCCTCTCATTTCTGATTTGATCACGTAGAGAAACTCCGAGCCCTCTCCTTCGCCCATTACATGGCTATGAGCTTTCACATAAGACCCATAGTCAGCGACAACGTCTTAGAACTATAGGTCATCCCTAGCAACACGTTCTGTTCGAAGACTTTGGTCTTCTGGCACTGAGGGATATTGGACGAAAAGATCTTACGTAGCTTCCCGAACGCTGCCTTCGTAAACAATTTCGAGTGCGGAGTTCTCACCGATGACTAGGTGGAGACATAACTTTCGTCTTGTCCATGTTCATTTTTAGACCCACCAGTTGAGAAGCCCTGCTGAGTTCATCGAGCATTGCATAAGATCTTCCAGATAATACCTAAATACGGGTTAATCATAAAGTCCTAAGTCAACAGCAGGGCCTAATCGAAAGAGCGTCATTCACAAAATCGAGAGTCAAATTAAATCGTTTTAATTTAATAAAATACACTCAACAATGCCCGCTCTCCGAAAGATGTCAGACAACTTTTCAAATCGCAATTTCTAAATCTTATGTAACAATTAAAACCGATTATATTAGCTCCAACTATGTAGAATTCAAGATGTCATAGCTTTTCATACATTTTTCGGTTTATCATTCAGTATTGCAATTATTAAAAATATTCTGCGTTTCGTCCTCTTATAGGGTCCGTTCCGCCTAGGAAGAGATGATGACAGGACAATGACTGGCAACCTCTCTTATCAGCCACTAATACAAACCTTATATACCGACTACACAGGGGAAGTCGAGGTCTCCGATTTTTGACGTCACACGGACGTGGACACCACCCACGTTTCCTTTGACGCTCTTGATCAAGTGCCACTCCTCTACAATGTCCGATATGTGTTAAATGATAAAGTTAAATAAGACGTCATTGGAGCAGCGTTTCCTGAAGAGCTTACCCTTTTGAGGGCTCCCACTCAAATAGTGTCGAGGCTCAAGAAGAGCGTTCTCCGTACCAGTTACGCTGTGAAAGCCAGTATAGCTAACAGCTAAAAACACTGAACAAAAGAATAATATTTTGCGTTACTTAATTAATTACACCTTAAACATCATTTATAAGTCGATAATTAAATAGCGTTAGGTGTATTTTTATGAATAAGACTTTTATGAAGAAGTCTTAGTTATTGTCTCTGCTTTGAATTAATAGTCATACTACTAAAAACCTTCCAACAGAAACCAGAATAGTCTATATTTTCTTGTTTTAAAGATCTTCTACTGAAATAAGCATATATGACACGAAGGCACCATAAAATGTCATTGTTTGATTGAACGGTTTGTAAAATAACTATATGTCACTATTCTCCTAAAGCAGTATATCCTATGTTTGATTGCCAGTTTATTAATATAAATAAGGGTAATAATTCTCGGACTGAATACAACAAGCCGACATTTTTCGTGTTAGTTGCGTGTGTAAACATTCCTTGTGTAATACGCGGTGCGTGAATTCTGGTGCAATCGTGTTTTACTTCAATACATAACTAGATCATAGACAATCCTGGTACCTGGGCTTTGGATCCAAATTTGTAACAAACTACCGGACCCAAGTAACTTAGTCTGCTTTAAATTATACGAGAGATTTGTGCACAGATTGAACATACTTGATTATCATAAGGTTACAGTAAGTCAAAGAAGATAGGCTTCTGTTGCGAATGCTCTCGAAAGGCATCAGATTTCCCCGATTTTGAAGTATTTTTCATTAATTCCCTGCTTCTATTTTTCGTAATAGATTGTTATATATTCAAAGACTTCTTCAATAATTGGAATATAAAACACTAAAAGTTTTTCAATTCAAAGATCATTGTATATATCAAATTAAAATCAAATCAATATCAACATATTCTTTAAGTTAGTTAAATTATTACGCTCAAAAAACACTTTTGAGTCATCAGTAATCTGTATGTTGATAACAAATCCACCACCGGTTCGGAAAGTTGAATGCGCTGAGAAGAAACCGCCAAGAAACTCAGCGGTTACTCTTTTAGTTATAGTTTTGTAGCTTACAATGTATATCGTTTTGACACTGTGCAACTGGAATCAAGTCCAAATGTTTTTATCGTTTAAATAATCTTCTACATTATAACACGCGCTTTACAATGTATGTATTTGACATATTTCTTAAAATAATGTGGAGGGAAATGCAAAATTAAATGCGATGTGTCATTAAAAATACATAGATTTTTACTTAGCCCTTTTTATTACACTTACTTATCACTTATTATAAGAAGAGATGAAATTACTACTACATGTTATTTTTTTAAAATTTGCAGTAAATCTATCGGCAAATTAAAAAAGTATAAGCAAATCAAACACATCGCGGGTTTTTCCTCTATTTTATTATACAACAATTAGTTGACTGACTTCACCAGGATGATAATGACCTCGTACTTACCCAGGGAAATAATCATAAATTCTTAAATAAATTAATGATGTTATTGAAAAGTATTAATGAATATTTTTCGGACCGCTTATAATATCGCAAATAAATTTTGTAAATTTTGAAAGGTTAAGTAACCCAGCTCGTAATCGAACTTGGAACTTATGATAATATTGCATTTGTATAATAAAGTAAGAGTTAACTTTGATTTCGAGCAACTTTGGTTGTTACCATTTTCTATGTAATGTTAAGAACATGCTAATTATTGTCCAAATTTAAAAATATTGACCTTAAGAAAATTGATAAACTTTAAATTCAAGATAGTGGACGACGCATCAGTAACTCCCACTCTCAGAAAAGTACCTATTAACAAATTAACGTAAAGAACTTAGTGCAAAAAAGTAATCCTATTAATAAAGAAATATATCTAAAGTGATTACCATACTCGTTTGATTATATTGTGGTGCAAGGTTTGATTTTTGGATCAGGTCAAAATTTTAAAAAGACCTTTTTTCGATCACGTCTCTTTTTCATCTATATAAATACAATATACAGACATACATAGCATCACGCCTCATTCCCATAGGGGTAGGCAGAGACAACATCCTTCCACTTGCCACGATCCTTGCATATCTCCTTCGCTTCTTTCATTCTCATTAAACCTTTCATACAGGTTCGTCGGTTAAAAGTACTCTTGACTTGGCCCTTATTTAAAATGTCCTGGATTATACAATATGCTTTAGGAATATATATCGTTAGATCGTTTCCTTGGCACTAATAATTATTAACCCAATTCAGGAACTAATTCGGGACCTTATCTATAATATTTAAAGCCAATCAGTAAACCAATGAGGCAATAGTATTATCTAATACAGCTATAAACGATCAGCGTACAATTTCGATTGCAAAAACAGCTATTAACGTAAAATTACCTAATCTACGTTCATTGTCTGTTAGGCAGCATTTCGTTTATTCATAATTATTTTCTACTGTTTCACTCTAACGTAGAGCATTGTCTCTTTTTAACCGACTTTAAAAAGGAGGAGGTTATCAATTCGTCTGCTTATTTTAAATGTTTGTTACCTCATATATCCCGACTGGGTGAACCGATCTTGATTATTTTTTTTTTAATGAAAGGTAGTGCTCGTCTACGGTTTGCCGATGACGTAGTCATTATGGCAGAGACTCTCGAAGATCTCAATACAATGCTCGATGACCTCAGCAGAGTTTCTCAACAGGTGGGCCTGAAAATGAACATGGATAAAACGAAAATTATGTCTAATATCCATGTACCGCCTCACCCAGTCA
The DNA here is from genome assembly GCA_015832385.1 of Elymnias hypermnestra. NCBI lineage: Eukaryota > Metazoa > Arthropoda > Insecta > Lepidoptera > Nymphalidae > Elymnias > Elymnias hypermnestra. The sequence goes on from JACTOM010000050.1 coordinate 920,439, forward strand.
TCGTTGAGAACTCAGCTCTCGAAATTGTTGACGAGTACACATACCTGGGACATATAGTCCAGCTAGGTAGATCCAATTTCGAGAAGGAGGTCAACCGCCGAATCCAACTCGGTTGGGCTGCGTTCGGGAAGTTACGCCAGATATTTTCGTCTGATAACCCTCAGTGCCTGAAGACCAAAGTCTTCGAACAGTGCGTGTTGCCAGTGATGACCTACGGTTCTGAGACATGGTCGCTGACTATGGGCCTCATGCGGAAGCTCAGAGTCACTCAGCGTGCGATGGAGAGGGCTATGCTCGGAGTTTCTCTACGTGATCGAATCAGAAATGAAGAGATCCGTAGTAGAACCAGAGTCACCGACATAGTCCTGCGAATCGCGAACCTGAAGTGGCAATGGGCGGGGCACATAGTCCGAAGGACCGATGGACGTTGGGGGCCAAAGGTGCTGGAGTGGCGACCCCGCACCGGACGGCGCAGTGTAGGGAGACCCCCCACAAGGTGGACCGACGACATAAAGAGGGTCGCCGGTAGCCGCTGGANCAACGATACTCGGCAGAATCTTCTATAAGCTATCCAGATATTTGAGTCGCCTACCGTAACTTCGGTATGGTCAAGTGCTAGTCGTAGTTAAATATGAAGATCAATGGAACTCCTCAACGGCTTACAGTAAAAGTGTGATTTTTGGCAAAATCTATAACTGTCTGTAATCAAATGCCAATGATCTTACGTTTGTTGCTGCATTGCAATATTTGAAAGGTGAATTATGTGCGAAGCGGGTAATAAGGGTTTCGGGTTCGATCCCGGGTGTGGCGATATTAATGTAAATTTAACTTTGTAAAGTTGTTTCATTTAAACGGTGTTATCGTTAACGGTGGTTTTTGACATATTTCTTAAAATTATGTAGAGGCAAGCCTAAAACTGATTGAGGTATCTTGTTAACCAATCGTAATATATATACAGACATTAATTTCACACGAATATGAAAGCGTCTTTATTTTACTTTATTTTTATTGAAATTATTGCTGCAAATACCGCTTTTATATTAGTAATTACATTATATTATTAACGTTTAAATTATAAATTAGAATTAACCTTTAACCTTTTAACATAATCGCTTTATTTTACGTTCAATAAATTGTAAATGAACTTTACATAAAATTAAATACTCTTTATGGCATTTAACTACCTCATTGGTCTAGTAGTTAGCATGTTCGACTACAGACATGAGGTCCTGGGTTCGAGTCCCGGGTCGGGCCAATTCAAAAACCAATATTGAGTTTTCTATTAAGATTTTCTCAATATTTGCCCGAAGTTGGGAAGTTGGCGGTGTGATCCACCCCCGTGCCTCGGAGAGCACGTTAAGCCGTCGGTCCTGCGCCTGATCTCTCTCCGGTCGTGTCGGATTCCCGTTATATCGGACTATGGGAGTGATGGAATAGAGAGTGCACTTGTTGTGCACTATGCCTGCCAATCCGCAGTGGAGCACCGTGGTGGGTCTATGCTCTAAAAACCCTCGTTCCTTGGAGTGAGGAGGCCTGTGCCTAGCAGTGGGACGTTAATGGCATTTAAATTAATAAAATAACCAAGGTGAATTGTTTTCTTTTTTGGGCAGTATTTCATATAGAATTTATCAATATAAAAACCATATGTAGATCCATTCAGATGCTTTTAAGTTTATATCGCTCAAAATACAATGCAATTTAAAAAAAAACATTCGTAAAAGATAACTTAATGTTACGAATATTTAAAAAGGTAATTTATACATCAAATATAAGATGAACTATAAAAAATCTTCCGGCATTAACACGTAAAAATTGAAATATAAAAATACATTTTGTATTTCAGTTTTGGTGCATTTACATTTTCATATGGGAATATTTAATTTAATGTAAAAATGCCTCGTTAAAAATTATAATTAAGATGAATTTGTGCGATTATTCTGTGTAATATACAGATTCTTTTTGTACTCGTATATTTAAAAGGTTTTGCGATCTAAATGAAACTGTACATTTATTTGCACTTTCTTAAGCATTTCCCAAATTAACATAGTATGCTGCTGAGTATAATTAACCATTTCCAAGTACCAAATAATATTAATTATATACTATTTTAATACAGTTATACTAATAATGGGTTTTCTATTAAGATTTTCTCAATATATGCCCCAAGTTAAGCCAAGAGCACGTTAAGCCGTCGGTCCTGCGCCTGATCTCTCACTGTTCGTGTCGGATTACCGTCATATCGGAATATGAGAGTGCACCTGTGTACTATGCCCGTCAATCAGCAGTGGAGAAGCGTGGTGGTTCTATGCTCTAAAAACCCTCGCTCCTCAGAGTGAGGAGGCCTGTGCCCAGCTGTGGGACGTTAAAGGGCTGCTACTACTTACTTACTATTTTAATAACTGCCTCGTCGGTCCAGTGGTTAGGCTGTTCGACTACAGACATGAGATCCTGGGTACGTGTCCCGGGTCGGGCCAATTCAAAAATCAATATTGAGTTTTCTATTAAGATTTTCTCAATATTTGCCCGAAGTTAGGAAATTGGCGGTGTAATCCACCCCCATGCCTCGAAGAGCACGTTAAGCCCTGCGCCTGAACTCTCTCCGGCGTGTCGGATTCCCGTCACATCGGACTATGTGAGTGAAGGAATAGAGAGTTTACTTGTGTACTATACTCGTATGCCTGCCAATCCTGATTGTAGCAGCGTGGTAGGTCTATGCTCTAAAAACCCTCGCTTCTCGGAATGAGGAGGACTGTGCCCAGCAGTCCACTGCTGGGCACAGTCCCAAGTAACGTCTCAACGTTACTGGACTGGGATATATCATTATTCTACAGTATGTTAAGAACTACTATCTTCTTTCCCTATATTTCTAAAGTCGACGTCTATTTATACTATGTTTAATTTATTCAGTATTAGCTGACCCGCCAAACTTGTTACCGCCACAGACTCAAAAATAAAAAGAATGGTAATTACAGAATGTTTCAAAATTAGTAAAAAATGTGTTCAAAACTTAACCGGAGCAAAAATTAATTTGTGATTAATAAAATGCAACCTTTACGCCCAGATTGCCGCCAAAGTCCGTAAATTATTATAGTTGTGATTAGAAATTGTAGTGAATGTCAAATCAAATAATCAAAAAAGTTAAAAGTACAAAGTAGACATGTCAGAAGAAAGTTTCTTTGGTAAACTAATTTTTTGTCTTGATTATAATTATATAAGTCTAAAATATTACATTTCCGAGACTTAGAGGGGCGAAAATAGGAAGATATGTTAGGAATTAATGAATTTAATTGTTATTAAAATATTAAAAGTGTCGAAAATTAATACAAATTATTTATTGAAATTACAAGTGACGTATTGTAAATAAAAATGACACGTGTTTTTTGTCAATATTAGAAATTATTAATTGAATATTTGTTTTTGAATTTAAAATTTAGAAAAGTGAATTTATGACATACTTTTATTTTATTTAATGACGAGTAGCAAATTAAAATGTCATATATTATTTCTAAATGTTAAAACAACGTAACCATCAAATGAGTTAGCATTAAAAACGCTCACATCTTCGTGACGTTAATCATGCGTTTCATCCGTAAAAAAATTACCCTCACGCACCATTTCTAAACAATAAAAAACCTCTTCACTTTCCATAACAAATTAAATTTAACTTCATTACTGAACGATAGGACGAACATGAAATATTTGACAGCGAGAAATAGTTTCTAAGGAGAAGAGAAATAATTGTTTTTACTATGTTCCAAGCATATGTACCAATATATACCTTTGTATAAAATATTATGCCAACTATAAATAAAAATTTCAACAAAAAAAGAACCGCCTTCAAACCAAATTCTTACAAATATATTATAAAGTAAGTAATAATTGCGTATTCTTTTTTAGAGTTCTTCGAGCTACATTGATCATCAAATTTAATTACAAATGTAAGACTTATCTGGTTTTATCATGGATGCCAGCATTAGAACTGGATTAAAAAAATGAAACCCTACGGCAAGAACCACCTTTCATATAAAAATCATCAAGATCGGTACACCCAGTCGAAAGTTATGAGGTAATAAACATTAAAAAAAATACAGACGAATTGATAACCTCCTCTTTTTTAAAGTCGGTTAAAAATTAGCCAAACCAGTCATGGCGTTCTTGAGTTTTAGCGAGACTAACAAACCACAATTGAATTTATATATGTAGATTATACAGCATCCGAAACTATTATGACCAATGACATGTTTAGACACAGTGACATTTAAAGGTTTGTAAATAAACTGCTGGATGGTGTAAACGTTCATGTAAATAGTCAGTATTTCCTTGCACGTTGTGCAAAAAACAAGTTGTCGTGTCCAAGGCTGTGTGTCTATAAGTTGACACGATTGTGGCATCCACGGTGCCTTCACATTGTGAAAGATATTCACTCATACATATCATAACTGTAAGACCAATAGTAGAATATGTATTTGCTTAAAAACAACAAAACAGAAGGGACTTGAAAACTATTCATTTTACCAAGACATTTGTTACAATGAAGATTTATTATGTAGTGGTTAGGTTTGACTATAATTCGTATTAACAAGGTAATAAAGCTTGTTATTTTGCATCGAACCACAATTTGACTGTCTTACGAAAAGTTTAACTGTTGAGAGATTAATTACTATCAAATTGTGGAATAAAAACGGTAATAATTAATTGCAAAGGTTGTGAATTAAGAAAATTGTTAAATAGAAGCCAATAGGAGTTTGCAACGCTAAGAAATACCTCATAAGAAACTGTTTGACTAATGTTTTCATAAATTAAAGGTATATTTTCCATTGGATTTTATCCCAATTTATTTAAAATATTTATTAAATCGAGATATCTGTTATATTAAGATTACACAAATGATTTAATGTACATAAATAGATAAAATAGTCTGTTTTAGTAGAGTCAATCATTTTTTTATTTGTCAAGACAGCCAACAAATCACAATATTGTTACTTGAATCATAATTTGCTAATGTGTCAACCATATGCTTTTTCTATATGATAGCACAACATAACAATTATTTTTGATGTGAAATTTCTTTAGACGCATGATGGTAACATTTTTAGCGTCACGAAGATGTGCAGCGTTTTTAATGCTACTTCGTTTGAAGGTAGTTTTAATATTTACAAATAACATGTGACATTTTAATTTGCCATTCCACTTTTAATAATATACTATTTTTCATAAAATAAAAATTATTCTTAAATTCTATTTTCTAAATTTTAAATTAACAACAAAATTTAATTAATAATTTCAGATTTCAATGAACTTTATGTATTAATGAGAATCAAATTCATTAATCTCCTAACATATCTTCCTTTTTCCCTCCCTTTAAGTCTCGGAAATCTAAAGTTTTAGATTTATATAAATATAAACTAGACTTCACTCACTCAGCGTCCGATGGAGAGGGCTATGCTCGGAGTTTCTCTATGCGATCAAATCAGAAATGAGGAGATCCGTAGCAGAACCGAAGTCACCGACATAGCCCTACGAATCGCCAAGAGGGTCGCCGGTAGCCGCTGGAGCCAGGCGGCGCAATGTGGACATTATTACTACGACGACGACTAAGACGACGAAACAAGACTTGAAAATTTATTTGCCAAAGAAGTTTCACTTCTGACATTTGTACTTTGTACGCTCGCAATTTTATTTTTGTAATGGTAAGGCGGCAATTAAATTTACATACTCAGTTTTTTTTTAATTACTGACCGGTTAGCGCATGGCAGTCTTAGATGGAAGCGAGTTAATCTGATAAGAAATAATTTACGTTTTATGGTTTCTACACAGCATAGTACCAGAACACAAATCTCTTTGCTTGGCGGTAAGTCTTTGCTGGCAGGGTGGTAATTGTCCACAGCCGAAGGTTCCAAACCAGTTATAGTGAAATCTATCCCGGGGCCTCTGATAGCTAAGCAACTACGCATAATATTACGTCAACGAGGCCGTCTAATATGCGTGTAGAAATAATGCGTGTTTTGCGAAATATTTATCTATGCTAATATTACGAAAATAAAGCCTGTTTCGCATATATTTGCTTCGTGATTGGCTATAATTCTTCTGTTGGACCCTTCACCATAAGAAAAGAGGGGATATTCTACGAAGTTAGATTTTACAACTGATACTTACTCTAAAATCAATTTGTACCAGTGGTCGCCTAGTAGTCGAAATTTGACCATGTTATATTCAATTACAAGTTTGAACATTATCAAGTTCATATTTTCAAAGACTATCAATAACTTAATTAACTAATCTATATCTAAATTTATAACTCCAACGTCTCCCAGTATATAAAAGACTAGCGGTCCGTCCCTGTTTCGCACGGGTAGTCATAAATAGGTACAGATATTTAAGTTATACATACATAGCATCACGCCTCATTCCCATATAGGTAGGCAGAGACCACGTCCTTCCACTTGCAACGATCCTTGCATATCTCCTTCGCTTCTTTCATTCTCATTGAACCTTTCATACAAGTTCGTCGGTTTAGAGTACTCTTGACCTGGCCCTTATTTAAAATGTCCTGGATTTGGTACATGAACGTTCGCCTTGGTCTTCCCCTTCCAACTTTCGCATTCACTCTTGACTCATGAATCCTTTTTGTCAGTCTCCTTTCACTCATTCTCTCTACATGCCCAAACCATCTAAGCATACCTTTCTCGATTTTAGTCACTACGTCTTCTTTTATACTGCAACGCTCTTATCACACTATTTTAAAGTTATAAACATGATAATTAAAACGACCATGAATTAACAAACATTATGAAAAAATGTGATTATTAATACTAAAACTAGTAGCTCTGAAAAGCACTTTTTAAGTGAAGCTTAAAAATGTGTTAAAAAAAATTGAAATATTCCGGCATGTATTTTAATTTTAATTTCATGATATCTTTTGAATGAAATATCCGATTTCAATTATTCAAAAAGTAATCATCAGGTGTTGAGACAGTCTTGAATATTAAATTATTTATTTGGCTAAAATTTATATATATAAATGGCATGGATAACACGGTTCGATTTTGATCGGCATTTCTATCAATTTGTTAAATGTAAACAAGTAGTTATAGTGATGTAACTGCAATAGTTAGACATATGGTCTCGTGAAGTGTTTTATAGATATTGATATATTTTATAATATTGCCGAATTTCTAAAGTTTAATATAGTAATCTAGTACTAAAAACAGCCAATGTTAATCAGTGATAATGTAGCTTTCTAATGAAAAAAAATGATTAGAATAGGTCCAGTACTTTTGAGTTACATACAAAAAATACAAATCTTTCCTCTTTATAATGTTAGTGTAGACTATACTCAAAAATTTATTTCCCTATGTTATGCAGTGTGAACGGCTGGACCAATTTCGATAATTCCTTTTGTGATTCGCTTAATCAAGAGAAGAGAGAGAGAACACTTTTATTGTACACCACAAGGAAAATACATAGAGAAAACACAAAAATACAAAACAAAACAATACAATAAGGCGGCCTTATAGCTATATAGCGATTTCTTCCAGGCAGCCTTGGATCATGGAAATAAAAAGAGCTTGATGGTAGTGACAGTTAAAATAAACAAATACGAATAATTTGTATAATAAACATAAATATATACATATAGCATAATAAGTAAAAATATATAAATTTATAAAGTATAATTATTTATAAAACATATATATAAATTTATAAAGTATAGTTGTCATCTTATTCCGATAGGGATAGGTAATATGCCTTTACCTGTCTCTTAAAAATTGGCAAGGATTTTGCTTCTCTTATATAGAGCGGCAAGTCGTTCCACAAATTAATTTCACGTAGGGTAAACGAGAGACCACAGAATTTCGTAGTGTGAGCAATTAAATATAGTTTTAGATTTTGGGATGGTCTGATGGGTTTGGAATAAGGCCAATAATACACAGCACAGAACAGAGAAGATTCGTATGAAAGAATAGAATAACAAATCTACGTACGCACGCCGACTGCCTCATTGGTCTATTGATTAGTATGTTCGACTACAGACATGAGGTCCTGGATTCGAGTCCTGGGTCGGGCCAATTCAAAATCGATATTGAGTTTTATATTAGTATTTTCTCAATATTCGCCCGAAGTTGGGAAAAGTTTGGCGGTGTAATCCACCCCTGTGCCTCGGAGAGCACGTTAAGCCGTCGGTCCTGTACTTGATCTCTCTCCGAACGTGTCGGATTATGCTATCACGTCGGACTATGAAAGTGAAGGAATAGAGTCCACTTGTGTACTATGCCTGCTAATCCACAGTGGAGCGAGGAATACAGTGGAGGACGGTGGGTCTATGCTCTAAAAACCTTCTCTCATATGAGTGAGGAGGCCTGTTCTCAGCAGTGGGACGTTAATGGGTTGCTCTACGTACCTTTTTTACCCCGCCAAATGGGGTCGGGAGTGTTGGACGCACTCGCAATAACCACTACAACCCAGCGGTACCGCGTTCAACCATGAGTGGGGAGCCAGAGGTTCCTTGAGGCATTTCTCTCTGGCCCCTCGGTTGCAGTCAGCTCATAGATATTCTACAGGAGAAGGAGTTGTATGAACCTCCGCCTCCTGTTTCCTGCATTTCTTCGGCTAGAGTGTTTCGGTGGCATTCACCCTATCCTTTTGCCATGTCTCTTTAAGAAAGATGACAGTCTAGCAAAAGGAAGCAACATAATGTACTCCTTACACTTAATATGAAAAGAAATATTAGCATTGTGCACTTCTTCTCTATATAAACTATAAGTTTGGCAAATATTTTCGTAAAAACATGTATGAAGTTTTTGTTTCACGTATTAATATATAGATATACATAGACATGGTTTCTACCTATGTCTGTATATACTTTGAAACCATACAACTGATATGCCTTAAACAAGTTTCATTAAAAAGGTAATAAAATAAACTTTACAAGGAATAAATTATCTCTTACCAGGTTACTACATTTTCACTGACTATATCAGAAAAACTTAATAGTTAAAATCTAGCTTGTACGTAAAAAAAAGAATAATCTAAGCTGTCTATTCTATCTCTTTAAAATATAAAAATCAAACATTGGAGTATCATGAAACCTCCATTTTATTATAAATACATATACGAACTTTTCAAAGTCGATAGATACTAAAAACTCTATATACCGGATCTAAATGCACAAAAAATAAATATGTAGAAAAAATATACTTTATATGTAGAAAAAAACAGAAAAAGCTACAATTAGACAAAACCATCTACTTAAGTCTGTTATACTTTGAAATAATCCAATCGTTCTGGTCCAAACCGGTTTCGTTAGAAAGGAAATATAATGCGAAGATAGTTTTAGGCCGCTAAACTCAATAACTTACTGACTCGCTCATTTATCACGAAATCTCTTACAAAACATTTAGAAATACGAAACAGTAGAATTCTGTGATCAACAAGATATTTACTAAAATTGCAGTAATAAAAAATATTCACAACAACAGAAACCGCAAATTGGACTCTCCAAGTTGACGTCAATACTAATAGTGCATCAATTACATTCATATTTTTATCGTTAATTTGAGTCAAGGATAATTCCATTGTTTTATTGAAGGAAGTTTCTTGAAATATTAACACTATGTAATTAAGACACCTATTTGTTCACAATGAAAATGAGTGTTTTCACAGTTATATAACAGATAACCTGTTCCAAATATTTTGACATTACGATTTTATTTTATAAACTTTAATCACAAAATCAGGGAGCTAAAAGATGAAATTATCATCGTAGTATTTATCAAATTTACAAAAGCCGAAGAGTAGTTTTGAATCATCAGTTGGTAGGTAAAAGTTGGAAAGTTAATTTCGCTGAGAAGAAACCGTCAAGAAAATCAGTGGTTACTCCTTAAAATATAGATTTTGCAGCTTACAATGTGTTTAGTTTTTATGTGCAACTGGAGTTATATCCAAACATCTTTGTCGCTTAAATAATATTCAATATTATAATATGCCTTTTGTAATAGGACGTTTTTAACATATTTCTTAAAATTATATGGAGGAAATCAGAAAAGTGATTCGGGTTTCTTATTAAAAAAGCGTGTGCTATAAGTTTAACCCGACAAATGCTTTCTGAACCTTCTTGGCCCTCAAATAAAGCATTACAAGTTACTTCTTGTACTAAAATTAGTCGATCTCGCTCTTTTTTCTGTAGAAGTGAATATATAAAATGTTATCTATATATAAAACAGATATCCAGGTATCTATTGACTCATCACGATATCTCTGGAACCATAAGGCGTAGAGACTTAAAATTCGGTAAGAATATTCCTTTTGCCGAGTAGAGGTCAGCTAAGAACGGATTTTACGGAATTCCACCCGAAAGGGGCGCTGCGGGGGTGTTAATTAAAAAAAACTAAAATTCAAACTTTACATTTACAAACTATATTTTTTATGGCATGTAAAATTTGGTCAGAAATATTTTTTTTGGCATAACGGAAACTATCAAAAGTAAATTTTAGGAAATTCCACCCTCAAAGGGCAGTGCGGGTATGTTTCTTATTTGTAAAATAATTTGCCGAAATTAATGAAAATGCTACCACAACAACATTCCACGCAGACGAAGTCGCAGGTTCAGCTAGTTCAATATATATTGCGACGGTACTGTGAGAATTGATGTTTCTTTGAAAAAGTAGTAAGAGTTAACAAATTGTCCTAATTTAGAGAACGTTGCGATGGTGATGCTAACAATACAACAAATTCAGCTTGTTGTGGGTTTTCTCTGAATAGGAGAGGAAAGAATTTGATCGATCGTTATAAATAGTAATAAAAGGTCTGTCTTATCAATGAGGTATCACGATATTCTAACATAAGACAAGTAAAATAATAAAGTTGGTCAGTCTACGCCATCTAGACCAAACCTTGAACTCATTATATTGAAAGACACTCAAAATCCCTAATGGAAGCTTTTCGATACACGGTACTGAACAATTTTTCGAATATACGACTGTTATTTAATAAAATAATACAAAGGTTGATTAATATTTAACCATCCACTTGCCATCCACTTCTAGTTTTAAAAAGAATTTTTTTTTAAACTTGTGTGGACAATGAATGAAAATTTGAACAAGATAATAGGAAAAATGAGAACTTGCAGTAGATATTGTAGTAATAAAATTACATCTTGAACAATAAAAGGTACAAAAAGCAAGCTACAATACAATCTAACCTCAATCTATCAAAAGATAATGTTCAAGGTTAAGTGTACGCAAACTCATTACACATAATTTACCCACGTTGCATAATCCATTACACACTTTAGCAACGCGACGTAATGCTGTCAATATCTCCACTTTCATTGTCGTCGTTTCATATTCAGTCGTTAAATGAATACACACAATCCAAACTTAAATTAATGACACAGTAGACTCTACAATTTTCTGTAAATTGAATACTACCTGTGCCTGTGACTTGTAATGTTATATTTGTTTATATAAGTAAGTTTTGCGCTTGTAAAAATTCGATTTTTTATGCATTAAAAAGTAGCTTATAACCTTTCTCAGGCTCTAGACTATCTGTGTGCCAAATTTCATTTAAATCGGCTCAGTAATTATTGCGTGAAAGCTATCGCGATTATAATATTAGTAAGGATGAGTGTTTTACGCAAAACACTCATATTCAAATTGGAAAGTTGACGCTGCGGCACTAAAAAAAACGTCATTATGTCATTGTCTGGTTTCGGTTGATTACCAGTTTGTTAGTTTTTAACGTCTTGTCCGTAAAATTACATATTTTTTAAAATTCTGTCATTATTCTTTTAAAACAACGGTATTTATACACCTCATTTAGATACACTATGTCACTTTTGAATATTATGCATGAGACGATGCTATCTCTCATAGTAAAAGTATAGCATAGTTATAGTTAATAGAAAAATCTTAGAGAGCTAACATATATTGACGGCACCGCTGGGGCAGTGGTGCGAGTGCTCGCCTTGCTAGCAGAGGTCCCGGGTTCGATCCCTGGTAGGACGAATTTAGTAAATTGTATTTTCTAATGTGTCTAAGTCTGGTCTGGTGGGAGGCTTCGGCCGTGGCTAGTTACCACCTTACTAGCAAAGACGTACCGCCGAAACAAAGAGATGTCGCCTCTTATCAGATTAGCGCGCTTCCATCTTAGATATCATCACTTACCATCAGATGAGATCACAGTTAAGCACAGTCCATGGTAGCATAGAAAATAATTAGCATATAAAATTTGAGGGAAATAATAAAAACAACACTTACATAACGATAAATATGGTCGGATTACTCAAAATAAACAGTATTCAAGTCGGCAATATGTCGCTGCTTTTGATAAAATTTATAGAATTTAATTTTACTGGAGAGCCATTTCAAAATTCAAGAAAATTCCTAAACCAACTTATCAAATGTTGTGAAATCAAAGCATTATTTTTACCGAATTGAACATCAGAGAATATAGACAGACTATGCTGGACTTTGCTATGACCTCTTTTACCTAATAGTCCATAATCTGTTCAGTTTATTTTATCATGTCTGGATCTTAACAGAAAATTTGTGGACCAGGGCTTCTAGACGTCGTTACTTTCGAAGATTGCTAACGCTCAAAAAATGTATGGGAATGACGTTTCATATGGAAAGTAATTGAAAAATTAAACGTCATTTCCATACATTTTTAAACGTTAGCAATCTTCGAAAGTCACGTTGTCTACGGGCCCAGAATTAAGAAAAACATCTAGTTTACAATAGTTTCAGATATACTGTACCTGTTACATCTAATCCATTGCGGTCCATTTGAATTACTAGATTGCTAAAAAGATAAAAACATAAATAAAATGTTTATATAATGTTGCGCCACGATTGTATTTGCAAACTTATAAACCAGTGTATAACGCAACGTCTACTAAATCTGCCTTCTATGAGGCCAGATATTGAGTTCAGAAGGAAATAAAAAGAAAATGAATGTATTGTACTTAAGACCACAAAAACATTTACATTTGTTTTATTTTCTTACATTAGATAGATAGTTTATTGCGCAAAGACATGAAATGCAGGACTTATTATATAGAATTTGAAACTAAGAGACAATAGGCTACAGAGACGATCTTTAAGCAAAATCAAACTTTTAACCAACAACTTTTGACTATTGAAATGTGTTTCAAATTCAAATTATTTTTATTCAAGTAAGCCTATTACAGCACTTTTGAATCGTTAAATAAATATTACGAGGGTTCCTTCGCGCCCTGTCCTGAGAAGAGACCACAAGAAACTCAGTCAGGTATTTTGTATTATTTAAACATCATCATTACAATACTATACAAGTTAATCATATTTGAATATAAATTAGATCAATTTGTTTACAACCACGCGTTTCTACCTTTTATAACAGGTAGTGCAAAATGATATGTTTTATGTGTTTAAATTATTGCCAGTAATGTTATATTAAACAATGAATTAAGATATAGTAATGTGTTAATTATATCTCGTTCCCTTAGTCGACAAGAGCCGACCTTAGTCGAACAAGCGTTACATAGCTGAGCGTTTCAATTCAGTCTCATTCATTATCCACAAAACAAAGTTCAGAAAATTCAATTTAAAAAGATGTGGTGCTATTCTGATCTATTGACTTATTAAGTTCACTTATACAAAGTTGGTCTGGAAGAGATTGCTTGCAGCAATTAGACGCTCCTAGTTTTAGTTTTAGTGTATCCTGTATGTGCTTTTGTGCAATAAAGTTTCTGTCGAAAGTTCACACTGCACTTAAACAGGTCTCCACTTCAAAAATCCATTGTACATTAACAAAAACCAATTTCATTGTGCAATGATAACATGTTATTAAAGCCTTTTGTTAATTCTGGCATCTGTATTTAGAAATGTCTCTTGCAAAACTGAAACGTATTGTAATAATCAGTCAATTAGAATTGATTCCTCATTAAAATAAACGTAATCGCAATTTGGCAATGGATCTCACAACAAATGAATAATGATTTTCTTAACCATTTTTATAAAATTGTATTTATGTTTAATGTATCGTTAAAGTGCTTTGCTTAATGGTTAATATTCTCGGTTATAGACTACGATGATCCGGTTTTGAGTGTTTGATGTGTGATTATAAAATTAATTACCTATTAATGGGCAACAATGTATTTCTTTTATAAAATAATAATGACTATTATTGCTATCAATATCAAATTACTGTGTCACTACATACAAAACTTTACAGAGTATGAACTTGAGTCATCTTCTATACGTTTAAAAAATAATATCGGTACAAATGTGTATGACCAAGATGTATTTAGTGGGACTGTTAGCTATTAGAAGGATATGATAAAAAGCGTTATCTTCTTTGTAACGATGAAATCGACGTCTAAATGAATACCAGATAATAATAATACAGAAAATAACAATAATATCATGCTGACAGCATCATGAGAAATTATTTAATTTATGTAGACGTAAATGGTACAATAATTATGTATTTATTTACGCACGTGAGATTTGTTTCCCATATTCATAAGTTCAACTAAAACTTTTGTTAAAACCTTATTATATTATTGACATTAAGAAAAAATGTAACAATATAACGTATTTATTATAATTCATTATGTATCACACCCTTGAACTTCGTTTCGTTCCCATAATTGTTTTCACATTGAGTCTTCTTTACCAGTCGCTCATTTCTGCTACATTATTGGTTAACGGGACAAAAATGGTTTAGTATTTCCTTAAAACATCAATTTCAATAATTTGAAAGACCGGCACAATGTTTTTCAAAAGGTACAATTTATTATGAATATAATAATACATTAATCTATTTGAAAAACTTTGTTCACAATAAATTGTACCATTTAAGAGACATTGTTCATAATAAACTGTACCATTTAAAAGACATTGTTCATAATAAATTGTACCATTTGAAAGACATCGTTCATAATAAATTGTACCATTTGAAAGACATCGTTCATAATAAATTGTACCATTTGAAAGACATTGTTTATAATAAATTGAACCTTTTGAAAGATATTGTTCATAATAAATTGTACCTTTTGAAAGACATTGTTCATAATAAATTGTACCTTTTGAAAGACATTGTTCATAATAAATTATACCTTTTGAAAGACATTGTTCATAATAAATTGTACCTTTTGAAAGACATTGTTAATAATAAACTGAACCTTTTAAAGACATTGTGGCGGCCTTTCTAATTTGTATATTTTTCATATTTAAAAATATATTTCAATTGATGTTTTAAGGCTTTCCTTAAAACATCAATTGAAATATATCACCAGTTAAGATGATATTATATATATTTTGTCTTAAGTCTTAAGAAATTATATTATATATATTTTGTTTATCTTTACAGTTCCACCATGTCCTCCGAAGGCTACTCATCTTCGGAGCTGGACGCAATGCCAGATAGGATAGCAGAGACATTCACTGGCCTAAAGCTACTTGTCACTGGAGGTACAGGATTCATGGGAAAGGTTTTAGTGGAGAAACTTTTGAGGTATTTAAAATGTTAATGTTAAAAAAATCAATATTTTTTATTTACTTTATGACATGCAATCGTTTAGTTTTACTTTATGACATGCAATCGTTTAATAACATGCAAAAAAGTTCACCTACAACAGGTTATTATATTTTTTTGACGTCTACAAATAATTTTCAAGTATACCCTTGTTAATAAAAATTACATTTTTGTTTGAATTATAGCACAGTTTAATGCAAGTTATGTTCTTTTTCCAGAAAATGTCCCGATATTGGAAAAATTATGCTATTAGTCCGTCCGAAAAAGGGGAAAACTCCCAAACAGCGTATGGAGGAAATGGTAAATGATGCGGTAAGTGGCATTTTATTTTGATATACTTTTTACTTGACAAAGATCGCTTCAATCATATAGATGATTTGAAAGTGAAACACACCTTCTCCAATGCAAGTTACCAGGATATAGCGGGTTTTATCTGCCATCAGTGTAGTGCGCCTGTCGATACAGCGGCCTACCCTGTGGCAGAATGTCCAGCTTGGAGACCACAGCGATATCCTCTGATGTCCCTCATTGGAGCGGATCTCTCACTGCCAAGTATAGTAGGTGCCATGCTTGACAGTGAGAAATAATGGAATGCAGTTGCTTCTTTCTGCGAAGCTGTCATTTATCTGAAGGAGGCAATGGAGCGAGAAGGAGAAGCTGCAGCGGATGATGGTTTCCTTCGGAGGAGGAAGCTGGGCAGCGGAAGGCGTCTTTACGAACGCCTCTAGTCTCCTCCTTGAACATCCTCAGACGGTTTCATCTGGGAGTATTAGCGTGAATGCGCAAGGGAGCCTCTGACACTCCCAATTCAGGGTGAGGAGGGTGTCGCTGGGTTTAAGTGGGTATTCTGGCCTTGCCGGTGAGTCTCACACTTCCTGCCTCGCGACAGGGGCGCGCAAGTGCATTTCCCAGCGGAAAAAAAGGATATAGCGGATTTGCTTTCGGAATGTTAATATTTCTTCGCGAAGTTGCCTTACACAATAAACACAATGATGAATTTTAAATAATAAACAAGATAAAGATCTCCTGACTCTTAGGGAGAGGTTATTAAAGCATAGACTCACCACGCTACTCCATTGCCGGTTGGATGGATTTTAAACAATAGTACCACATAATTTGTTAATTAATAATAATAATAATAATAATAAGTTTTTACTGAAGGCAACATTTTAAGAAAACGTATGGTATCTTCTAAAGATTCCACCACGAGACTCTTAGCTAAAGTCTCTTTTTTGACCAGTTAATTAGTCGTCATGGTTTCGCATAAAGAAATGTTTTGAGAACCGTTTTTTTTTTCGACGTTATAAAAATAATTAATATTTCATTGTTGTAAAATTCACTTGTTCTTCACTAAACAGACTTCCTTCCACAACACTAAATTGAGAAATAACAATTCCGTTATTTCTCAGTTTAGTGTGAATATAATATCGATGGTCTCAACGTATCTTTTTAATATAAAAGTTAAAAAAAGATATCAATGTGACAACTGTACATTAAATTATGTTACAAAACTAAAGGCTGCTTATGCATTGGCACTAGGTAAACCTGTATCGCAAATGTCTTTCCTTTCGGACCTTACTGTATAATATATATTAGACTAGCAATGTCCCGCGGTTTTGCCCGCGTAGATACCGATCTCGTGGTAGTGGAAAGCACTAACTCCGATTATAGATTTATTTTCTTTAACATAAAAATTTTATATCACTTAATTTTTAATTTCTTCCTTTTAGATTATTAGTTATACACTTACATTCATAATCTAATCAATATAACAGATTTTACTTTACAGCGAATATACATATGTCAAACTAATACATTTTTAACTGCCTCATTGGTCTAGAGGTTAGCATGTTCGACTACAGACATGAGGTCCTGGGTTCGATACCCGGGTCGGGCCAATTCGAAATCGATATTGATTTATCTATTTAGATTATTTTTAAGATTTTCTCAATATTTGCCCAAGTTGGGAAATTGGCGATGTTCTCCACCCCCGTGCCTCGGAGAGGACGTTAAGCCGTCGGTCCTACGCCTGATCTCTCTCTGATCGTGGCGGATTCCCGTCACATCGGACTATGAAATTGAAGGAATAGAGAGTGCACTCGTGTACTGTGCCAGTCAATCCGCAGAAGAGCCTCTGGTGGGGCTATGCTCTAAAAACCCTCTGAAACCCTAATCTGAAAGGAAGTAATTAAAAACAAAGTGAATAAATAAGAAAGAAAATAAATCTATAGCCCGACTTAGTACACTTTCTAATGCTACGAGATCGGTATATACGCGGGTGAAGCCGCGGGGCATTGCTAATAATCTACATAAAACTAAACTATATACAAAAGACTTAGAAATAAAAGGAAAAAAGTAACAGAAACAGAAGTTTGACACAAAACCTTTCCGAAATTTTAGGGTAGCATAATATTTGTAAGTGTATTAATGATATAATTTCACGATACTTGCATCTGGCATATACAATGTTTTTAATCACTCAAATTCGACGGCCTCGCTGGCGCAGTGGTGCGAGTATTCGCTTTGCTAGCGGAGGTCCCGGGTTCGATCCCCGGTAGGACGAATTTACGAAATTGTATTTTCTAATTTGTCTGAGTCTGGAATGGTGGGAGGCTTCGGCCGTGGCTAGTTACCACCCTACCAGCAAAACGTACCGCCAAACAAAGAGATTTGTGTTCCGGTACGATGCTGTGTAGAAAACGTAAGGGGGTATATCGCCTCTTAACAGATTAGCGCGCTTCCATATTAGACTGTATCATTACTTACCATCAGGTGAGATCACAGTCAAGCGCTAATCTGTCAGCAATAAAAAAAAAATTACAATTAAAGGCAATCAGTTAGTGGTCAAAATGTTAATATTGTATTTACTTTAATACTACACGGTGGGTTTTATGTTGCAAAGTGTTTGCACCGCGTTAAGGTTCCATTGCAAAACGTTGCACGAAACAGGTGATGAAATATTTCTTGTATTAGTTATGTTGAGGTGGTGAATCATTTGTAAAAAATGGTCATTGTGTTTTTGTTTCCGTTATGATTGTTTCGTGTAATTTTGTTAATTAGCATTCAGTTTTTGACATGACGGAAGAAGGAAAATTTGTTTATCATATAAGTTTTTTAAGTATTGTTAAACAATAACACTGCTTAAAGCTTTAACAACAGAGGCCTGCTTGCTATTTTAGAGGTTTTGCTTGCAGAGGTCCTGGGTTCGATACGTGATAAGGCGAAATTAGGAAATCTAGGCTTCAATCGTGGCTAGTTACAACTTTTCAAGCAAACACGTGCTGCCGTGCAAAAGATTTGTGCTCTAGTACGTTTCTGTGTGAAAAATATAATATTTAAATTACCTCTTACCAACTTGTCTTTTTTAAGAATTTGAGCAATAAAGATATGTAAAAAAAAGGACAAGAATGTGCTAGCTTCTTTTTTTCTTGTTTTTATTGCTTATCGAATATTTATTTCTTGGAGCAAATGTACGGGGTAAGAATTGTTCATTTTATTAAAACTGGGCATTACGGTACATAATAGAAGAGAAGTGTCATATAACCTTTAGTACATTGCAAAGTGGACGGAAAAGAGGCTTTTTAGGTGAAGCAACGTGTATTTGAGTAACGATAATGACTCAGAAACGTGATCAACTGTAACATTTAAGCAATAAGTACTTAGCCTAGGACTACTTTTAGAAACATTTCGTAAATGGTGTTAATAGAGATTTCTTAAGTTAATCTTCACAAGTAGCAGATTTTTAGATTAAACGAGACAGGAAATGTACCCTGTATATATATGACCACTCTTTATCATATTATGACGAGCTTCATACGTTTATAGCCGAAATGTTCAAGATCACAGTGAGAAAATATACCCGTGTATCCTACAAGATATATTGCTCGTTTCAAGAATAAATAATCATGATTTTTATATATAACAATCTTTATATGTGTACCTTACTGGACTTCTAAATTTTCAGACAGAATTTGATGAATTATTTGTCGTTTTATACAAATTCATTGCTAAAAGTGGCAAACCTTAAAGGATTGAATATATGTAATGGCAAACGATTATGTTTCGTCAGTCTATTCTCCAATCAAATGTTGGACTTCGAAGTCCTTCGCTCATACAACTAAGTAGAGCATCATAAAGTTGCTATTTCAAGCTTTTACATTATGGTTAATCATATCTATCATATTCTATATTTAATAAGATATCAAAACAAATTTCTTAAAGATGTATGATTCTGTACATATGTACGTTATTGTGATACTAAATAGCCAGACCGAATTCGATGAATTTTTGGTCCAGTTTTATAGAAAATAACTGTTTAACACGTTAAACGATTGAACACGTTGAAACCGGCAACGGAATGGGAAAGGTTTATGGTGTTTCGTCAGTTTATTCTCCATCCAACTGTTGGACTTTGAGATCTCACGCAACGAAATAAAGCAACATAATATCGCTATTTCAAGCTGGTATTTTATAGTCTACCATATCTATCATATTCAATAATTAATAAGACATCAAAATCAATATCATTGTGTATGTAAAGATGTATGATTCTGTACATGTGTACGTTATTGGACTACTAAATGACCAGAACGAATAGGATGAATTTTTGACTGGTTTTATAGATATTAAATGCCAAATGTGCCAATCTTAAAGCGATCGAATGAGCGTAATGGCAATCGGTTATGGCGTTTCGTTATTCAGCTGTTGAGTAAGAAAGATAGAAATAAAAACATTAATTCTTTACACACCGTGAATAATGTACAATATTTGATTAAGTATAAATTTGTGTACCGATGTTATTCAGATAAGGTGACCACTCAGAATAACATAGGATTAATATAATAATTCCACTGCTGATTTTCAGTGGCCACCCACACATTCACGCATCTTAACGCTTCGGCGGCGGCAAGGTTCATAATCACATACGCGAGTGTATGGACTATCTAAGAACTTCACTCTGGAGCTATCGCTTTGAGCCGTGAAAATGAAGTATTCATTGTACGAAAAATTTTAATGACAGTACTTCAAAAGCTATTATTTATGTCTTTGAATATTCATTAAGTACAACTTATATTTAAATATATCGTATCGAAAATCCTGACTCACTCAACGCAGTAGAGCAA
Organism: Elymnias hypermnestra; assembly: GCA_015832385.1. Taxonomy (NCBI): domain Eukaryota; kingdom Metazoa; phylum Arthropoda; class Insecta; order Lepidoptera; family Nymphalidae; genus Elymnias; species Elymnias hypermnestra. The sequence goes on from JACTOM010000050.1 coordinate 941,081, forward strand.
TATAATATCGCTATGTGAAGCTGGCATTTTATAACTAATCGTATCTATCACAGTCTATAATTAATAAGGCATCATAACCAATTTCTTATATATATATACTCTTCCACAAGTGTGTACGTTACTAGACTACTAAATAGCCAGATCGAATTGGATGAATTTATGTCTTTAACTTGATTGAATGCATTGCAACCGGCAACGTAATGGCAAATGGTGATACAGTGCCATCAGACATTTTACCAGCCAACTATTGGGCGTCTAGAATCCTCATTCACGCAACAAAATAGACCATAACAATACTGCTATTTTACCCTGTTATTATAAACTACCAAATTAATGCATGACATTAATCTTATCTATCATATTCTATACTTAATATGACTGATTCTCGCATAAAAATTAATAGTAAAAGAGCTTAAACCATTTCATTATGTGTGTTTAAGTGTGTTCATAGTCGTCGGGTTCTTTGCTGCATCCTGCGGGGTACAGAATCGAGGCAGGCCTAGCTTGCCTGGGCAGCTTTCTTTGAATATTCAGTAAAGGCCCGGTACTCTTCTTCCGCTTTTCATAAAGGCTGACTCTATTCCTTAAGTCCGATAGCTGCTTAGTTCGAGCGTAGCCACTACCAATGCGTTGTTTTCGTCTATTGTTCTTGGTTGATCTCAATTAAAGCTTGAACCCCACATGAATGCAACTTGGCGCTGCGATATAACCTTCTACTTATGTTCTATTTATTGAACAATATATTACAGCTTTTTGCCACACTCAGAGGACTAAGGGGAGGTACAGCACCGTTACTGGATAAACTGCAAATAATCGACGGTGACGTTAGTGCCCCCGATTTAGCAATCAGCGCTAAAAACAGACAGTTAATTATGGATGAAGTGGATATAATTATACATGCCGCAGCTACTATAAGGTGAGTTATTCAATTGTCTTATCTAACCTTTTATACGTTCCTCCTGTCTATTCAACAAGCCTGCCCTAGTCAAGATGACATTCTAAGTCCGATAACGCTACGTGGAAGGAATAGAACACGATTTGTTCATGTGATCGCGTAACATATCGATATGATACGTCATCCTCATATATTTTTTAAGCGTTCCGCTGGCGTTCGTTATTTTGTCGTTATTTTGTCTACAGGCTCTGACTAAAGATTCTTTTTTAATCTTAAATTAATCATTTCAATGTCTACTTTTAGTTCTCATTCAACCTTAAATTTATAAATCTTGTTAAAGTTTTCAGTCGTTAATAAAATCGTTTTCATTATTTATTCATACAATTTTAACTTTATTCTAGAACATGAAGATATTGATTGACGTTCGTTGTTAAAAGAGCTTTTTCAAGTTTTACTGCATTCATTAAATTTATTTTGTGAGAAAGGGTACAGACCTACAGTTACATAAGAGGTAAAAAAAATGATAAAAGTATTTATATATACTTTTATATATATTTATTTTATAAAATAATTTCAGTTATTATATATATCTGTCTTCCCATCTACTCGAAGGTTTTTACTATCTTCAAAAAAGATCTATATTTCTCTCTAATAATCACTATATTAATTGAAACTTCTGAAAGAACTTTGTCAAGAAGTTGCTAAGAAGAAAAGCTTGATGTATATATTCTAATCTACGAAATATTGTTACATATAAAGCATCTTAGAGATAGCTAGATACTTACTACAACTACAAAGTAGTATGTTAAGCATCTACTATGCATCTTACGTATAAATCACGGGTAGCAATGCCATACTTTCGTCCCGTGGTAGGTATAGTGCCAAAAAACATCAGATTGTCTACTTATTTTATATTGTCACATATACAGCTGAAGTAAATCTGATATTGGATAAACGATTAACAGTTTCTTGGAAAATTAAATTTTTGAAGATATAATTATGACTTTCTATTACTAGAGAGAAAATAATACAAGTGTTCTCTACTAGTATTATAGTAAACAATTTTGTGTACTGTGATGCGATTTTTTTAAGTAGACAAATTTCAAATTAGAAGTTTTGAGTACAGAATGACGAAGTTGCTTTTTTATGAAATCTTTAAGAATACAATTTCTTGTGAATATGTTGTTGCTATTCAATGTTAAACATGCTAACCAAATATCGTCATACATGTACTAAAAAAAACTATTTCCAATAAAAATTGTTTTGCGTAGTTCGTATTAATAACCCAAATTGAAGGCCATGTTTTTATAAATGCGGATCTGTAAATAAATTGCTAAATCATCTACAGTGTAACATTTGGTTAACTTGTTTATTTGATATCCATCTTCAATAGATATATGTAGAAGTGATTAAGTGAAGGAAGTGCCAATGCATTGTGGATCTTCTTCTTGTCGTAGCTCATCGCTGAGCATTGTGATGTTCCCGACGAAGCAGATTGAGCCGTTTTAACCGATCGGTAGCTATGTGAATGGGCTGATTGGCTTTGGTATCTAGCTGTAGAATTCGGCCTCTGGGTCTTTTGCCCTTTAATCTTCCGTTTAAGATGAGTTTCTCTTGGTTATTGCTCTGACTTCCCGCGATACAACCAAATAACTATATTATGCGCCTTTGTGTTACCTTACCTCTTCAAGAATAGAACAACATTAACCGCCATTACCACATTTACCAAACGCTGATATTTTCTTAAAGCCATAGTCATTACGGAAGTCCATGTTGTTCGAAAAGACAACCAAAATATTCTTAGATTTTCCCATATCCAATGGAATATCAAAAGTGATATCAGATAAAGCAGTTTTTGCTGCGTTTATTATTTTTTGGTACTCTTTTTGACTCGAATAACGTTATTAAGGTATTAATGATATTCTCAGGTTTTGGAAAGAGTATCAAATTTAAAAAAAAACCCTTTTATTTTTTAGGTTTGATGAAGAATTAAAAAAGGCAGTGTTGCTTAATGTTCGTGGTACAAAACTTGTCCTGGAATTAGCGAAGAAGTGTAAAAATCTGAAGGTGAGACACTGTTATGTATAGTTTTTATCATAAGTTTAACGCTAAACTAATAATTAACATGACTTTTAACCTTTTATATCTCTAAAACTTTACGTAATCCTTGCTATTATGAAATGACAAGATTATAGATAAACTGTTTTTATTATTTAAATATGGTAATCATATTAAAGACGCTAATTGCTGTTATATTTGAAAAAAAAAATGGATGATAACAAAATCGGGGGATACAGTTCGATGTTATAGCCACTTATCTATTACCTCCATCCAAAATTTAATTACGCAACTAGATAGCTAAGGGATCAAAGAATTTATTATGCTCAGGACTGTGACACATCGCATGTGGCGGAGGGGAATTTCTGCCATTTCTAAAGTCATTCTGCTGCATGTCGTGATTACATTTAGCCTTACTTTCGACTCGGTGAAGCTACGATGTTCATTCAAGTCAAATCTTTGCGAAATCTATCGATTATCATAAATAATAATATTTTATATACAAAATACTACACATTACGGGACGTATTCGTGTATAACGAACGGCCATGTCCATAATACAGTCACACCCCATTGTTTTAATTTTTAGGGAACACACATTGTTAAAAATTTAGAAACAAAAGTAGACAAATCCACTCCCATATTAATGTAGACTTACTACATTACTATAAGAGTAACTTTGCTAAATTTGTCAATAGCGGATAGTTGATGAGTGAAGTCTAGTGGTCTGAAACCATCTTTGCTATGGCTTTCTTTTTTTTAAGGCACTTTTCTATTTTTATTAATACACTCCAGCCCTATCGTAAGCTTATAAACTTACACACAAAAATTTAACTATAAAATGAAATATAAGCACAAACCAAAAAAAAAAAAAATTCTTTGAGAGAATCATTAACAAATTTATATAACTTTTGATGAACATTCATTTTTGATGAACAGATAGTTTATTTTTTCATTTATTTTTATTAGTTTTTTCTTTCTTTTGCACCACTTTTTTTGGTATTTTTTTTTTATCAAAATAGTATTAGTAAGTTTTTAGATTGAATAATATTTTAGTTTTATTGCATAATATAATATAATTGTAGACGTAACATATTTGTATTGCATGCCAAGTTAGCCTGTAAATGGGATATACAATGTATAACTTTAGTATATAGATAATTAAATTTAGCATAAGTATAAACATTGTATATAACGTTGGCTTCCTAATAAATAAATAACTTATAAGCCAAATAGCTCAAAGGTTCACTTAAGATTGAATTAAAAATATTTATAAAGTTTAAATTAAATTCATGCAACAGTTTTTCTCTCAAACTTTGATTCCGAATATATGTATGGTTTTCTTGTGGCACTTTGATTCGAAGGAGAAACATTTGTTATATATATGTCGGAGAAATAGAGAAAAGGGGAGAAGCATAAAGCATGGGCATAGGGTTCTCCGCCGACATCATCGTTAGGGACATCCATAATTCGATTTCCCTTACTGTGGGCGTTGATCGGTAATGTTGGTGCAATCAAACACTTTATTAATTAATTCAGATTATAATGTTCAATCACTTATTGTTCGCGATATCAATTTACACATACTCATTAATAATAATAATAGCTAGGAACGCAAAAGTTTTAATAGTCGACCGCTCTGGCGGACCGTCATTCGAGAACTACCGAATCCGCCGCCGGCTCAGGATTCACGACTGTGTCCCACGCCGATAGACAGATGGCGTTAGCGTTCCACAGACCATTGCACTCCGACATATATATATATATGGCCTGTTTCTAAATATTAAATTAAAATTCCAGCTTTTCATCCATATATCAACGGCGTACTGTCACTTGCATGAGAAACTATTGGAAGAGAGACCATATCCTCCCCCTGCTGATCCACATAAGATAATAGATACTGTGGAATGGATGGACGAAGAAACCATTGCTACCATAACACCAACGTAAGTTTATGAATTTAAATCTATAATCGCACTTTCCACCGTAATAGACATATCGCAATAGTACTTTTTGCTTTACACAAAGGAGTCGTTATCGTACGATTTCAAACAAGAAATGTATTTAAATTACAATTTAATCAAGATATATAAAAAAGATGAGCAGCTACCATTAACATCCCACTTCTGAGCAAAAGTCTCCTCGCTAATATGAGAGAGTATATGCCACTCTACTCTAGTGCTACATTTAACCCAGAATTAGTTCTGGGATTGGAAGGATAATTAAGCACCAAAGATTCTGTTTTTTAGAAAGATAGACCCAGGATTCGAAGAGAGAGAGAGAGAGAGAGAGCACTAATATTGGGAATTGAAATGACCTACAAACCAAGTCTGAATTCAAAAGCGATATTGAGCTTTCTAATAAGATTTTCTCGATGTTTGTTTGAAGTTGGTAAGAAAGTAGTGTGACCCACCCCCGTGCCTCGGAGAATACGTTAAGCCGTCGATCCTACGCCCGATCTCTCTCCGATCGTGTCGGATTCCCGTCACATCAGACTATGAGAGTGGAGGAATAGATACTGCACTTGTGTACTATGCCTGCTATGCGGGTCTATGCACTAATAACCCTCTCTCGTATGTAAGAGGATGCCTGTGCCCAGCAGTGGGACATTAATGGGCTGCTACTTACCTTTTTACCTTTACAAACCAAGTCGACATTAGAGTCATATTAGACCCTATATTTAAATATCTGTAACATAGTAGAAAAATATAAATAGACAAAGATCTTATTGAATAAATTAGCTATGTTACATACTTCATTTAATAAACTTACTAAAGTCAACATACATTTCAAACTTCAAGCAATAAGCTCTAACTTTCTATAAACTTATACGAAAAGCAATATGTTGGTCTTAAACATTTGAATATAAGAAGAGATTTTTTATTAATTTGTCAGTGAACCCGTTATTAAGCAGCCTCGCAACGTTCACTTCTATTGTTCTCCGTTATGACTAATAATTATTTTATAATAGTCTGCCAAGTGTTATGCAATAATATTGTGTATTTTTCATTATATATAAAAGTGAGGTCATGCCTTCAGTATTAGAAGCGCCTCAACTTAATATGTAATTATACATAAGTCCTACTATGAGCTCACACTCTTCCTATCCGTATATAAAAAAGGTAAGGTAAGTAGGAGTTAACGTTCCACTGCTGGGCACAGGCCTCCTCACTCCACATCGCTGCTCAACTGCGGATTGGCAGGCATAGTACACAATTGCACTCACTCTCAAAGCCCGATGTGACGGCTTTACGTGCTCTCCGAAGCACGGGGGTGTATCACACCGCCAACTACCCAGCTTCGGGCAAATATTGAGAAACTCATAATAGAAAACTCAATATTTTGATTTTTGAATTGGGCCGTCTTAGGATTGGAACCTCAAGACTAGATCAACAAGGCAGTAAAGATCCCTATATATCTCGTTTAAATTTTCTATCTTATATAAAATACTTGTAAGTCCTAATATATTTTTCAATCTTGATGACAGTAGTTGTTGTAAGTGATCTGTCAAATTTTAATACATAATTGTGAGATTTCGTAAAATAGTACAGCGCCATGTAAAAAAAGCTAGCTCCAAAGCCTTAAAGGTATTGTTTAATGTTATAAGTGTAAGAAGTTGATACTGGATGCCGAAGTCTATAGATTTTTACTTGTTTTATTGTTTAAATAAGTCATTCTTTATAGTAACTGTAAAAGGAACAAGTAAGGAAATATATTTCTAATAAACAATATTGCTTTTTTTTAGATTACTTAGCAAACTCCCGAATTCATATGCATTCACTAAAGCGTTGGGGGAAGCCCTGGCTGTTGAAGCTATGGAACATATCCCGGTGGTAGTTCTCCGTCCTTCTATTGGTAAGTATGTAACTGTGTGTTTGTCTATTGGTTCTGTTAACTACCGATGCCTCATTGGTTTAGTGGTACGAGTACTCGCTTTGCTTGCAAAGATCCTGAGGATCCATCCCCGGCGGGGAAGATTTAGAAAATTGCATTTCCTAATTTGTCTGAGACTAGTGGTCGACTTCGGCCGTGGCTACCACCTACCAGGCTAGTTACCTCTCTATCAGCTAACACATACAAACAAAACCACAAATGTTTCCTCTTTATAATATTAGTTATGTTGTGTATAATTGAGCATTGACAAATATATACCATGTGAGCTCCATCTTAGACTGTATCATCAGTTACCATTAGGCTTGATCACAGTCAAGCGCTAACATGTCAGCAATATAAAAAGATAATGGGTTAGAGAGTAATTTACCTATTTTGCAAAGTTCCTAACTTAAAATTAACCAAATTTAGCGAACTCTTCCAGACTCTTGCGGTTAGGGAGACAGTCAAAGAAAAGAGACGGCAGGTAGGCGATGTTACTAAAGAAATAGACATACATATACTATCTACATACATAAAGATAATGACAACAATACAAATACTTACATACATATATAATAAATACATTCACATATAAATACATTGTTTTGTATCATTTGCACTTTTATAGCACTTTGTATTATTAATGCATTTGCTACTTAATCTGATATATTTCCATTGTACTATAAAAATTATTAAAGGAACACTATCTCTTAGACTACGATCATAGAACTTGACGACAATATTTATGTATGTACACATTTTATAAATCTATGTTATAATATTATATATATTAATATATTTATTATAACATGTATTAGAATGTAGATATTAGTATGTAAAAAAAGGTAAGGTAAGCCCATTAACGTCCCACTGTTGGGCAAAGGCCTCCTCACTCGCATGAGAGGCTTTTTAGAGCATAGACCCACCACGCTGCTCCACTGCGGATTGACGGGCATAGTGCACAAGTGCACTCTCTATTCCTTCTCTCTCATGGTCCGGTGTGACGGGAATCCGACACGACCGGAGAGATATCAGGCGCAGGACCGACGGCTTAACGTGCTTTCCGAGGCGCGGCGTTGGATCACACCGCCAACTTCCCAACTTCGGGCAAATATTGAGAAAATCTTAATAGAAAACTCAATATTGATTTTTGAATCGACCCGGGACTCGAACCCAGGACCTCATGTCTGTAGTCGAACATGCTAACCATTATACCAATGAGGCAGTTATGGTGGTAGTATGTAGGGTTATTTTTATTGCCTGCCTCCTATATTACTTTCAGCTTTTTTTAACTTAAGGTTGTCTGGAAGAAATCGCTTTTTAGCGATAAGACCGCCTGTAATACTTTTATTACTCTTTTATTTAAGTTTATTTCATTGTATATTATTACTGTAGACGTGCAATAAAGTGTATAAATAAATAAATGACCTCATGAATATTGCCTTAAGTATTATAAGTTACAGGATGTGTACATAGGAATTTAGTATAACTTTTTTACGAAGTATTAGGGTAATCTGTAAACATAGTGAAAAAATAATTTCACGAGCATCTCTGGTGCAATGATCAAAGAACCCGCTTCATTAGTAAAAGTCACAATTCTGATTCTCATCATAATGAGTTTCGAAGAATTTAAGAGATTACGTTGTGAAATTTGTGTATGTTTGAAGGTTTCGGCCATGGCTCATCATATCCGATGCTGTGTAAAGTTAAGAAACCATTAAAAGACAAATTACTTCTTATTACGTTATCGCGCTGCCAATTTAGTTTGTGACATCACTACTATAAATTGAGATCAAAGTCAAGCCCTAAACTATAAAGTCAGCAATAAAAAATACAATCAGCCAAATCTTTAAGAAATTCTAACGGATTCTTCATTTTAAAGTGCTGGTCGTCATATTACTTTTAAGATCATTGTATCTTGAAGTCTCCTCAGGTTAATTCGAAGTACTATTTTATAACTGTTCACAATGAAGATTAAATTATTTAAGACAATTCGTGTTTTTACGACTCTCCCAGGCACATCAACTTACGTTGAATTTTAATATTAAATTTTTGTATGTGTTTTTAATTGTGTTTATCTGATGGTGTCTCAAATAAGATACTGCGAATTGTATGATTCAAATCACACGGCTGAAGTAAATATATATATATATATATATATATATATATATATATATATATATATATATTATATACATGTATATACATATATTCTTTTCTTAGTTATCTATTTGATGACTCTCTCTCGGGTCAGTCTCTCACGTCTGAGGATCGTGGTCAGCATTAGGGTTGTGTCTGGAGCGAATGACTTACTTCCAACTATTTCGGTCCTGCGTCTCTCTTACTATTGTGTGGACGACAAATCTTTCAACTGATCAGTTCATCTTGTTGGCGATCGGCTGCGCTTCTTTTATCGTCGGTGTTTCCAACTACAATCAGTTTTTCTAGACTTTCGCTGCCTCTACGAATTCTGTGCCTGAAATATGAATGTATGAGTTGTCCGCATAGGGTAGAGAAACGAGTCTTTAGTCTGAGTTGACATAAGATTGATGCATTGGTGTGTTTCGCCGTTCAAGGTATTCTTAATATTCGTCGCCAACACCACATCTCGAACGCATCAATCCTCTGTCTCTACAAAGAATTGATGCGTTCGATTCTGTCGCTGGGTTTGTCCACGTTTCAAGTTCGTACAGGAAGATAGGGAATACCAGGGCTCAGATCAACCGAATTTCAATTTTGATACCTATTCCTCTTTTCTTACAGACGTTGATCAAACGGGTCATATCCTCTTTTCCCATCCCGATTCCCCTCTTAATTTCAGGGGCACATTTGCCATCATTGCATATTTGGGAGCCCAGATACACATGGCGATCGACTTTGTTGACGACGACGATTTAATGGCAATATAATTTCATTGTATTGCAAAAGTCATACTTCTCTACAGAGTATTCTATCATCTAATCTATATATTTAATAGTCTCTATATTGTCTTTTAAATTACCCTTTTAAAGGTTATTTTATATTTTCGTTATAGTGATTCCTATTTGGCAAGAACCAGTACCTGGATGGACGGATAATATAAATGGCCCTACTGGTCTACTAATTGGTAAGTGTTCGATTAGCACTAGAATTTCATTAATCATTTTCATTTTAATCATTATTTCTTCAGCATTAGGTTAGATTCTGTACTGGCTCGTTCTGTATATTATGAGAGAAAAACCTTCTATAATTATTTGTTGATTTATCGAGTTTTATTAAATTCCTACTATTCGTACATACACAGTATATACTCTGCAATTTTCTGAATGCCGTGTTAATTTTTTTTTTCAATTAGAAGTATCTAACAATTGGTATTACTACAGTGCTCTTATTCAAATGTATTATTTCGGATTATATAATTAGTAATCATTTTTGTGAAAAATTATACGGTGACCTTTGATTGACCTTTGTTTTTTTTTTACCTCAATATTTGAATTTGATCACGTAATTTTTCTTATATACTAATTAGTCATCTGCTACTATTGTATATAAATTTACAACGAATTACAACAATTTACTATTGCGTGAAATTAACTATAGATACTTAAAACAATTAATGTATTTAATTTTCTATTTAAATTACTATGAAACTATTTCAGGCGCTGGTAAAGGTGTCATACGAACAATGTACTGTAAAAGCAACAGTTACGCTGACTACTTACCTGTAGATGTGTTCATCAGTGGCATTATGATATGTGCTTGGAACTATATTACAAATGGGTAACTATACAAAACATAGATAAAGATTTACGAGTTGTTACGATTTGTCTGTATTATCAAAATCATAACAGCTCTTTACTTAAGCCATATGAATATTGAATGTATTCTAAAAACCAAAATTCTACTCTTTCACCGCAGTGTTTGTTCTGACTAATTACCGCTGTTGTGCCGATTTTGGAGAGAGAGTTTTAGCTACTCATCATCATCTTTGCAAGAAAGTCGTAAATTTGAATAAACAGGTTGAAGTCTTCATTAGCTTTCTATTATTACTGAATTGCCATGATTGGCGTGTAAATATGCGGATATTATCCTAAAGAATTGAACCACCAAATCCTGCGCAGATTTTTTTAGTATCATTTTAAGAAGGACAGCCTTATGAGAAAACCTACATATCATGAATGAACCATTGTGTTGGGTTAAAGTTTGAAACCATAGGGCGTTTACGTTAAATTACTGAATAAGCCTAGCAGTCACACGTTAATAGGCTGGTGCTTACCTTGACAATTATTATGCTAAAACTAAGTTATTCTGATCCCCAGTGACAAAAAGACCAATGTTGTGAATTTCACGTCATCAGCTGAGATCAAAGTAACGTGGTTGGAAATGATTGACGCTGGACGAGAGATCATTATGAATAGAGTGCCTCTTAATGGTGTTGTGTGGTAAGTATATAATTGTAATAAACCATTTACTTAATACAGAAATAATGTATAAGTTGGTATAAAAAATATTATATTTAGGTAGATTTTAAACAGCATATATGCCGACAAGCTATTAATTTGTGTACCGGGACGATGCGGTGTAGAAACTATTAAGACTTAAATTACCTTTAGGGAAAAGTAATACCTTCTTAAAATTACCCCTCATAGTGATTTTTTAAAGTGTGTACAAAGTTTATATTACTTTACAAAATTATTGAGGCCCATTACACATATTTACAAAACTATGTATGATACTAGTTTTTGAAGACTTATTGATACATAAGACTCTAAAAGTGTTAATTTTTTTTGTCGTGAAAGTAAAAAAAAATATATTTTTCAATTATTGATCAGTTTTTGGATCAATGATAAGTCCAAAGTTGTAATTTGGGAAAAATATGACTTGGGGAATTTACTTGGCGAACTTTTGTAGAGATCTATTTTTGACGTAATGATGTCTAATAAATCGATGATTGCTGCATGCTCTAAAAAGCATGTCACATGCCGCCCGAGCCAAGCCTGCAAGTGAGAGCATCGAACAAGCGATAGAGAAGCGCGATCGGCCTAATTCCAATATTTAATACAACAACTATATTTCAAACCAACGTTATTCACGTTAGCTTTTATATAAAGGTGTTTATTGTGTATAAGCATTCACATATAAACTCATGAATTTCAGGTATCCAGGAGGTTCAATGAAACATTCTCGGCTATACCACAACATCTGCGCACTATTCTTCCATTGGATCCCAGCTATTATAATTGACACCCTTCTATTTGTACTCGGATATAAGCCTATGTAAGTGCTCCGACAAGTACATCCTGCTGCTTCCACTTGCTTACTATCTTTAGGACTATCTACAGTCTAGAATCTTGACCAATGACCGAGTTACTAATGAAATTTTTCTTGTGGTTTAATATATATTATTGAGCATAAAATGAAAAGGAAATACCTTTATTTGATAAAAAGTTTGAAAAATATGAGATCGTGCGTGGAAACAAAACATCAGATAGTAATTACAGCCGTTCAAAGGTTTATCTAGGTAAAAAAAGCAATCTTTATCAAGCAAGACAGATATTTTGTATTGTATAATGAATAATAGACGACATTTTCTAATGACGGAGGGACGCAATCATAATGTGTAAAGAGGAAACATTTGTTTTTGTATGTGAGCTTGTATGTTCCACACTCCTGAACTGTAGGTCAGGGTTCGTGCCTAAATGCTTTTCTCAGCGAAAAAAACTGGACTGATTAGAAAATTTTTTTCATCGTTAGAAAGCTGCATTTCAACTGAGCGGTATAGGATAAATTACTTTCTCAAAAAATAGGGATCCTTTAGAAAAAATCATTAATGTAACCCACGGTGTGAAACAAAAAATCTGTTATCGCGTGCGCTGCGGAAACTACGGGTGATAGAACAAAAAATGTTCTACAGTATCATAGAACGTAATAATATCTACAAAAAAGTCCGTAGCACCATGAAATGAATTTATTAAAAACCGTATTAATACTTGTAAAATACTTTATATTAAAATAGGACATTCCATTCAAAAGATATAACGAATTTTAAAATGTCAATCTAAGAAAATGTGGCCGACTTGTAGACTTTCCACTGCCCCGAGATCGGAATCTACGTAGGTGAAACCGGGAGGCATTGCTAATCTTATAAAAGGAATGCATTATATAGAAAATTAGTTTTTTAAATATTTTTTTATGCTCTTAAATCTTTCGTATTATAAACTTCACAAAATGTATAAAATATTCTATTTTCAGCTTAATGCGTGTTCATCGTCGTATAAGCAAAGGATTCGATGTGTTTGAATACTACACGACACGACAGTGGGACTTTAAATCTGACATTGCTCAGACAATTCGAAAAACACTAAATCCTAGAGAAAGGCGGGATTATAAAGTGGACGCAATAGGTAAGGAAAAGTCCTAACAATTTAGTATTCAAACTATACAATTACATTCCTTACAACATTAGTTATCTGCTAGCAAAAGTAGGATTAATAAAAAAAGAACAGGCTTTTTTTATACATCGATTTTCATAAAATTCTCTAACTTTAAATTAAAATAAAAAAAAGGTGCAGAGGATTCTTAATAAAATAATCGAAGCTTTCATTTCACGTATTAATGTATAAATTTATTTCAGGTTTAGATATATCAAAATATTTCGAAGACTGTATTAGAGCTGCTCGAATTTTTATTTTAAAGGAATACGATGACACTCTACCTGCTGCCAGGAAACATATGAAAGTGTATGTATAATTGAAATTATGCTCAATTCTTCATAGAATTCGCTTGACAAATAATATCAATAACATTTTTCGTCAATCACATGCAAGTTTAAATTCAAGAACCGTATTGGCTCAATGGACTGAATCGTGATTTTTTTAAATTGCTGACTGATTTAGCGCTCACCTGATGGTAAATAATGATTCAGTCTAAGAAGGACGTACGCTAATATGATAAGAGGCCTTATACCCCTATTGGTTTCCACACAGCATCGTACTAGATCACAAATCTCTTTGCTTGGCGTTACGTCTTTGCTGGTAGGGTGGCAACTAGCCAGTCCGGACTCAGACAAATTAGAAAATACCATTTTCTAAATTCCGGGGATCGAACCTGGGACCTCTGCTAGCAAGGCGAGTACTTGCACCACTCCGCCAGCGAGGCCGTCCAAATTCTTGTTAAGAAACACATGTCATGTGTCTAATTGTTCTTGAATATTCAATGTTGTGTTTTTTGACGAACGAAAACATTTTGAGGAAATTTGAATATCCCCTCCAGGAATTCTGGGTAATGTATATCCTGTAAACCCGCCCTCCTGTAATGAAGGAGACCTGTGCCCATCAGTGGTATTTACTAATCTTTTCATTAATTTTTCAGTATGTGGTTCGTCGACCTGGTCACCAGAATCTTATTCTGGGTCCTTATGTTCTACTGGATGAGTGGCTGGTTCTCATCTCTCTACAGTTTTATGTCTCCGTCTAGTGAAATAACCCCTAAAGCTATCATAGAATAAACTTACATTGCCGTTCTTGGGATAATTAGAATTTTTAAAGAAAATTGTATATACATTGTATATTATGTTAAATTTTAATCGAATATCGGTGGCAGATTAGTGAAATGAAACATATCTGATATCAAATTATCAATTTTTGTCGTGAATACGTATTTAAAATCGCATCTACAGGAGGCAATAAAAAAAATTAATGATAACAAAATCGGGGGATAGAGTTTGGTGTTGTAGCTACATATCTATTACCTCCATCCGTAATTAAATTACACCATTAAATAGCTAAAGGTTCAAAGAATTTATTACGCTAATTAAGGATTGTAATACATCGCCACAGCGGAAGGGGAAGCCCCGCAATTTTGAAGCTATTACCTCTTACGAGATGTATTCACGTACAACAAACGCTCATATCCGAAACACAGCCACACCTATTTTTTTATAGCTCATAAATTTAATGCGTATTTTAAAGTACTTAGGTTGGTTAGGTTTAGCTGTGCTCTTGGAATTGGCTGTAATAGCTAAAATATGCACAGGAGAACACCGTAGAAGCTCTATACGATCAAAAAATTGGACGGTCAACGCAGAAATGAGACAAACTGCTGGAATTATATAGAAAAATGCAGTATGAATAGTTTATTAATACAAAAATAAATGGAAATATAAAATAACAGTAACACGTATAAGTGTTGGATACAAGAATAGCGTCATGTCAAGTAGAGTTCATTAAGAAAGACCTATATATGTCTATCAACCATTGGTATTAACCACTGATTAAACGTCACCATTTGGAATGGTTACCAATTTATCTTTAGTACAGAAGCCTACATAAACGCTCACATTATACATAAGATTTTAATAACAAGATATTAAAATTTCTGTAATTAGCAATATAAGTATAAAATAAAAGTATTATTTAGTGTGATAAGTACATGTACATAAGAAGTCTATATAGCTGGGTACAGATACTCAGTTAAGAGTCCCTATTTTATCCATTGAAACAAAGATTTTCTACAATCTTCCTGATATTAACTAAAACATATTTTGAAAAAAGAAAGCGCCTAATCATTATTTCAAGTAAATGATTTCTTTATAAATTCATCATTACTCAAAAATCACAATAGTCACATTAAAAATGTATATTTTACTTCAATATTACGTACGTCACTTCATCATTTGTTAGTTACATTGTATAACTTTACTAGCTTAAGTTTTTATAAGGTTCATTGTATAACATACCCGAATTGACTTGCTAGTTTAACCGATTAAAATAAAGCAATCAAAAGACTTTTATGTAATTGATATGTAATCATAGCTTTAATGATTTTGTAATGTCCTATTTGTAATAAAATACATATTAATAATAATATGGTTCTAATTTTTTTTTAAATTATCATTTTATAATAAAACGATTTTTATTTTAGACTTTTTTCGGTTTATATTCAGTTTTTTTTTCGCAACGCAGAGGCTGTATTGTTTGCTAATTATGTCACCGAAAAGCACAAAAGCATAATTATATCACATGATGTATAATAACTTTTCGAAGTACTCACTGCTTTTTCCCAATAAAAATTTTAGTTGTTTTTAATAGTAATCGTAAATCTAAGAAATACGCTAGGGCTGTTAAATAAATAAAAGTCATAAAATGTATGAAAACAATCACTCGAAAACTTGTTAAGATAAACTTTATTTCATTTCTTTTGCATTATAGTAATTTTCAACAAGTATAAAAAATAATTAAAACACTCTGAAAAAGAACATTATTCTTAACTGTAAGCACTTGAAAGTGCATGTATAATTTTGCATCGAAGCTACTTAAGAAATATAAAATGTATGACGCCCTAACCTATAAAATTATTTGAAAAACGCAAAATATGTACACCCTTTTAAAGTAATATTTTTTTGGCGTTATTGAAGAATCAAATTCTGACTTACTTCAAGTCATGCAACCTCGTCACATGCTCAAAATACTACTTTTAAAGTAATACTACTTTAAGGGTATTAAAAATTATTCTCAAAATTCCTTGTTTCAGTTTCCTCTACATATACAAACTTACGTGCCAACAATATCTATGCCATATCTATGCCATATATATGCCATCTATGAAAATGAAATTTGTGTAAACGGCTAATTCTACCAATTCTAGAAACAATTACATAAAGTATTAAAATATTTATCAAAGCTAATTTTAAACATTGTATAATCTGTATGTCTTTCTGTTAGTTTACAATAACATTTTGGAACATAAAATTTTTTAGGTAATGAATGATATATTTGATATAATTACAGATTGAAATTTTTGTATATCTAAAATTAACTAAATAGTTTCTACAAATTAACAAAATATAATATAATCCATTTTATGAAACTGAAAAAATAAGGTCTTCGTTGTCCGCCATTTTCTAAAACTAAGATGGCGGACCAATTAGTCCGCCATCTTAGTTGTAGAAGCATTAACTTGAAAAATCATTTAATTAAAATATATATTTAAACAAATATTAAATGTATTTTAAATATTTTAGCAACCATGGAGTTAGAATCATTTGCCATGTTTTTTTAACGAACTCTAATTCTCTGTTATTATAAAACTTCTCTTGTGCAGATCAAGGTTCCTTAAATAACACATGAATATGTTTTTAATAAAACAACAGAATTACATTACTCTTTGGTAAAACGTTATTTAAACTCTTAAATTTAAACCCATCAACATGTAATAAAATAACGAAATATTAATAAAAGTTATCAGTTTCTAATTATAAAATTTTGTGAAAGTTATCCGTCATTAAGTTTGAGCATAATTAAAAATTGGTTTTAAAAATAGTATATTATACACTTTGTGCCGAAAGCAAACTTTCATACATACCATACTTTCGTGACGTGGTGCGTATACAATTTTTTATCCGACCGGTATCGAAAATTGGATAAAAATGTAAATAATAGAGTTTAAAATCATAAGAAATAAAGTATATGAAGCATACTATATTTTAGCCTTAAAATAACTTTAGATATACAATCAAAACACAATAAATCTGCAAAACTTAATAAAATATGTAAACAAAATTAAAGAAAAAAGTTCTAACGAATCGTAAGAAGAGTTAAGTGAAGAAGTGAATTAAACATTTTGATGACGCAGCAAATCATATATTTGACATACAAAACAAGCACTTATGCGTCGAAACTTACTCATTTATTGAATGATGAAAAATATTGTTACACTACGTCATATCTAAGTTAACTAAATGTTTTCATTACAGTACTTCTGTAACTTCAGCTGGAGTACTCTCTATATTCAACCAACATCTCACTGAATGATCAATTGAAGTAATTGTGTTGATAATACCACACTTTGAGTACAAAAACCATATGAAAAGACCCAAGAGAATGATTTTGGTGATGACGTCTACCACATAGCGTCTGAAAAAAAGGATAGAATTACAGTTTTTTATCTATTACTTCACATTTTCACTATATATACATCTTGTTCACCTTACCTATGAAGGATATTGATGCGTAAGTGTACAGTTAAGGAATATTTCAATGCTTTGACTAAAGTGAGAATTTGATACACTCTTATTTTTATGTAGTGAATTAAATCTATTGTTTGTTGACCACTTGAATGAGATAAAATAATCATTTAAGAAATATTTTTTGTATGAATTAATTATTAAGTGACTTTTATTAAACATATTATGCATCTTCAATCATTTATTACAGGTAGTAAAGGTAGGCAGAGACCACGTCTTTTACTTGCCAGGATCCTTGCATATCTCCTTCGCTTCTTCCATTTTCATTAAACCATTCATACAAGTTCGTCGGTTTAGAGTACTCTTGACCTGGCCTTTATTTAATATGGCTTGGATTTGGTCCAGGAACGTTCGCCTTGGTTTTCCCTTCTAACTTTTCCATTCACTCTTGACTCATAAATCTTTTTTGTCAGTTTCCTTTCATTCATTTTCTTTTCGTGCCCAGGCCGTCTAAGCATACCTTTCTCAATTTTAGTCACTGCATCTTCTTTTACACCACATCTTTGTTTATCACACAATTTCTTATTTTGTCACTCAATTTCAACCCACTCATACTTTTTAACGCTCTCATCTCTACCGCATTTATTTTTACTTTTGTGCTTCTTCTGACATACCCAACTTTCACTACCATACATGAGTGTTGGCGCCGACACTCCTCTATGCACAACCAGTCTAGCCCTTTGAGATACCATCTGGCTATTCATAAAGGCGTACAGAGCACCATTTACCATATTACCTGCATTCACTCTCCTTTCAATATCACTTTCATATGTTCCATCTTTTGTTAATTTAGATCCCAAGTACACAAATTCTTTCACCATCCATCAAAATATTGCCATCCATCATAAATTCATCTCTTTCAAAAAGCGTAACTTTCGTTTTGTGTACATCACTTTCATTCCTTTCCTTTTTAAAGATTCATTCATAATATTTACCATCTTCTGTAGCTCATTAGCAGATGGTGCAAGTATTACTTGATCATCAGCGTAGAGTAAACTTTTGATGAATAATTCATTCATACCTAACCCATACATACATTCTTTTAAACTGGTTAAACAGTTATCCATGAATAGATTGAACAGCCATGGTGACGCAACACATCCCTGTCGATCACCTCTTTCGACAGGAAACCACTCCGTGTACGCTCCGTTTATTCTGACACAGGCACTAGAACCCTCATAGAGAGACTTCAATGCTTGAATCAGATTACCTCCTACCCCATACGTAGATAACGTTGACCACAGCTCATTCCTCACCACCCGATCATAGGCCTTTTCTAAATCTATATATTTTTTAATATAATTTAATTAATAAATTTTCTTGAAAATATAAAAGAAAAGCATTTGTACACCAGAAACGGTAAAAAACGGATATTCTCTTAGTGTAAATTATGTAGCACCTACAACCGACTACATTTGACAAATAAATATTATTATTCGTCAATATAATACATTTTTTTATCCATCCACTCATATTCCAATATATTTATTTATATAATAGTGGATGACACTTGTTAATGCTACTACTACGTAATGAGTTTGTTGATTGTATTTTTTTAAATATATTAAATCGTTATTTATTAACGAAACTCGTTCGATACGTTTGAATAATAAGTATATAATATAAATGAGTAAGTAAAACAAACATCGTGACATGCAAAAATACAGTGTAATCCTAATTAAAAAAAATACAAATAACACTAAGGCTATTCACTCGTATTCGACTTTATCTATATACAAAAACCTAGGGGATTGTGTTCTTTATTAATTGGATTTTCAGAAAACATTGTATCTTGAGTTATTTTAGGAACTGATTTATACTTTTTCCAAACCGATAGTCAGTATTACTTACATCTTATGCAATTTTCTGGCTCGATCCAAACTTGAAGGGTCTTCCTTACAAACGTACGTCCTTGTTCCAATTACATAGTCCCGTAAATATGTATCTCTGTCTATAGTAGATAAATCGGTAAAGAATATTTCATTCTCTTTCTCAGTTATGCGTTTTTGGAGAGACAAATAGTTATTATTCCTAAAATGCCACTCCTTTGTGGTGTAGTATTGGAGTATATTGAGGCCATGACTTATACGTTTTTGCACATTGACCATGCTGAAAACAATTGTTGAAATTAACATCTGATTTCATCAAATCTATTTTTATATGACTCACTATTCGATATTGGTTACGTATTGTTATATTCAAGGTTTTGAAGTGAAAACTTGTATATACGTGCACTTTTTTTTGAGAGTTTTGAATAAGACTGAGCTATCACGCTCGGCTACGTAACACTTATAAGTCGGCTCTCGTCGACCAAAGGTGCAGCAGACTTATAGTCAACGCGTCACTCCATTATCTTTACCAATATATTCAATGCAATAATAACTCTGTCGCACTTTCACGCCAAAACTACTGAACCGATTTAAATTAAATTTGGTGGTACACAGATAGTTTTTTTATTGTAGACACATTAGTGCTTGACCGTGATATGACCTGATGGTAAGTGACGATACAGTCTAAGATGGAAGCGCGCTAATCTGGTAAGAAGCTATGTACCTCATATAGTTTCTAAACAGCATCGAATCAGAACCCAAATTTCTGTGTGGCGGTACGTCTTTGCTGGTAGAGTGGTAAGTAGTCACAGCCGAAGCCTGCTACCAGTCCAGACTCAGAGAAATAAGAAAATACGATTTTCTAAATTCGCCCAACGAGTATTTGCAACAATGCGCCAGCGAGGCTGCCAAAAGCTTGAGTCTAAATCTTGAGAAAGAACTTTTTAACGTAGACAACGAACACTAAGAACGAATTTACCTATATTCCCATTAGATCCGGATTTATAATCGAAAAACGACCATTTACTGCCAGATCTCCAAAAATATTCAGCATATATTATCGTTTCGCGACATAGTCGCTTTCTAAGAACGTGATTCCCCATATTCCCATGGGGTCCGGATACAACCGAAACTTAGTGAAAGATTTCTTTTACCATTCATTTGACATTCGTCACACAAGTTCCTTTCGCGACGTAAACTTGTACTAATAATGGGATAACGAAAAAATAAACTACGCAGGTAACACCGCGGGGAACAGCTAGATTTAATTATTATAAAATTACTGCCAGTATATTATTGACAACAATTTATAGACAAATGTAATTATGTTCATAGTAAATGTAAAAAAAAATACATTAATATTTTGTAAGCGCAAATCAAGTAGTTTTTTTTAAAAAACACTCACAAGGTTTTCTTCCGCAATAAAAATAGTAAAGCATCCACAAGATATGCTGGTATTATATGGGTTAGTATCACCATGAGCTGATGCGTTAACCAGTATGATTTAATGGTACCACCGGGATACCACAAGGCGACTGTGTAGGGATAGCAATTTACCCATTTCTCCCCCAACTCAATTACTTCTCTCCAAGTGATTTTCTGAACGCCAGAAAGTGTTATGTTGAAAATTCGCATCTCTTTAGGCCTGGAACGACAAGAATATATTTATATATATATAGAAACATCGCTGTACTTGAAACATTAGTATATTGGCTTGATAAACGTTGCATCCGTTCACGAATCCAGTCAACTTATAGAAACAGTCTGAATTTGAAGAATATAATTCAGCTTACTCTAAAAAAGCCATAATGGCCTAGTGGTGAAACGCATGGATTCTCGTTTAACGGAATCGGATTTGTAGCCTACGCAACCACCACAGTTCTCTTAATAAAAAGAAACTCACGTCCCATTCATTCTAATGTATTACCGTTAACACATAATACTTTTAGATAAATGAAAACATAGTGAGGAAATCTGCATGCCCCGAGAGTAATTCTGGAGTGTGTGTAGCCTGCCAATCTGCAGTGAAGCAGCGTGATGGGTCTATGCTCTAGAACCCTTCCTCCTATTACTGAAGAGGCCTATGCTCAGCAGTAGGATGAAAATAGGTTGCTAATTTAGGCCGTTTTTAACTTTTACTCCAAATTATGTATAGTAAATTCTAAAGCTAATGTAGCAACTATGCTACATAATATATTTTACTCTCTAATATATAATTTCAAGCTTTATCATCATACTAATATAGCGAGTTACTATCTACATTCAAAATGCTAAATAACTAAGTAATGTACTAACTTATCCAATGCCGTTATATAAGCAATTAATATGCATGCATTAGCAACGACATCAACTGGTATAGCATCCGCCATATAAGACGGTTCGCAGTGCATTGTACGGATTACTCCTGAAAGAATGAAATACGAATTATTTGGTAATAGATCTGATATTTACTGCTTCAAACAATATGATTGGTAATTTTCAATTTTGACTTAATTAAATACAACTTTCATAATACGTGATGGTTTACTAAATGATGTCATTCACTATTTCAAACTGCTCATTGGTCTAGTGGTTAGCATGTTCGACTACAGACATGAGGTCCTGGGTTCGAGTCCTGGGTCGGGCCAATTCTAAATCGATATTGAGTTTTCTACTAAGATTTTCTCAATATTTGCNGTAGTGGGTATGTCTGAAGTAAAGGCAACAACAATCAATACGTAGTGAAGCAACGTGGTGGACTTATCTTCTAAAATCCACCCTCTTATGAGTGACGAGGCCTGTGCTCACCAGTAGGACGTTAATGGGCTGCTACATCCCCAAGGAATAACAATTTCTTAATTTCTAAATTAAAGAGCACCATAAAACACAACCAATTACTTTAAAGAATAAAAGGAAAGTAGAAAAATAGACTTCAAATATTCGGTTATCGTTAGAAATGTACATAATGGTAATCTTCAAATTCCTAAATTCATCAATCAATGAAATAAGGAAGAAGTGTAAAACTTTATTGATAAACTAGTGTATTCAGTTCAGTTAGGTTATCAAATGGTTCATTGTACATCCTCTTTTTAGAAAGAGTTATATAAAAATCTATTAATTGGTTGATGAATTTACAAATAGCAACTCTATAGACTCACTGCAGTGTAATTTAAAGCCGTTACAAATGATAATAAAGCTCTTTTCGTAATTGATTTATTAATCCTAATTATTTTTTCGACTATACTAAACATATTAAATGTTGAAGGAACAAACAAACCTTTTCCACTTCCTATAACGAGACCTGTGGGTCCATTTAAATTATCAACCCACCCTGGCATTGGTTCTTTCCAAGCAGCAGTTACTGGAAACACAATGTTTAGTACAAAAGCATATCGATGCTAAACACGTTGTAACTATATCAATTAAGTTAAAAGCATAAAAATTATTGTCAGAATTATCGAAAGTTAAAACCGCGATGGCCATAGTTTAAGACATCTTCAAATAAACAATATTATAACACGTTATCGTATTTCATAAAGTTAATATTTATTTCCACTATAACAATTATTTGACCTATGAAAAGTAATTGATGAAATATGAAACTTTACCTATTGATGGTCGTCCAATAGCAATTGGAAATTTGGTGCTATATTCTGCCACTAAATCTTCAGTTATAGCTTTGGTGTAAGAGTAAGTATTAGGTTCAGATGATATTAACCTAAAAATTTTCGTTATTAGTTAC
The DNA here is from genome assembly GCA_015832385.1 of Elymnias hypermnestra. Classification (NCBI taxonomy): domain Eukaryota; kingdom Metazoa; phylum Arthropoda; class Insecta; order Lepidoptera; family Nymphalidae; genus Elymnias; species Elymnias hypermnestra. The sequence continues at coordinate 964,459 of JACTOM010000050.1, forward strand.
AGTATAACAGATTACAATGTGATAAACTATACTAACGATTTTTGTAATCGTGCATTATTTTTGAGGAATGATAAATGTGGAATTACGTTTATAACTCTAAACATGTCTATAGATTAGCGATTAATAGTGGTTAATAGATCTCGTTTTTGCCAAACGAGACTTGAGGGCATGTCTAGTAGTGTGACACCAAAATATAATACTAGTTTTGATTAATTTGTAAATTTCTCCAAATTTGCACGGCAAGCTGCCAAATCTAGAAAGTTTGCAAACGAAGTACAACGACGGTAAGACCGTCAAAAATATGGTTGATATTAAACTTTTGCTGACTTGTTCATAATATATTAAGTATACTAAACATTTTGATATTTATTCTCTTAAGTTAACTTGAGTTCAAGTTTGTCTTGGTCTCTTTTAAAGTTTTACTGCTTATATGATGGATTAAACATTTATTTTTGCACAAGAAATGTATTGATTACAAACTTTGGTTCGAGGTAATTCAGAGTATCATCTTCCAGCCAATCTACTAAATCTATTATTTTGTTAGGATCATGAGCTGCTGGATATAGTTTTTCTTCTAGCTCATCTAATTCACAACGACAATATGCCGTTGATAGATGAACGAAAGCCTGAAATAGAAGGAAATCAATTTACTTTACATCCGAACTTTATAATATTTTTATTAACATATTTATGTTATATTATAGTACCTCAAGTTTTTGCATTGTCTCAGCTAGTTTTAAAACTCGAAGTGTTCCTGTCGTGTTCATATGTACAGCATCTTTTAGTTTTTGATCGAATCTACAAAAAATGATTTCATTTATGTAATGCAAAAAAATTATAGATCCGCCGATTTAACTACGCCATAAGTCACAAAGCCTTTCGGGCTGCAGTGAAGTGGTATATTTAGGGTGCTATAATAGCAAGAGGATATATTATTTATTATTTTTTGTTAACAGAGTAAGCACTACGTTTTTTGTTACTTTCTGCCACGTGGGAGAATTTTTTTTTAAATTTGACACAAGTGAACAGTAATATAAGAGTAAAGTTCTTATTTAAGTCATGCTCGTCTTTTATTTACAATTAAACTAAACAATAAGAGATGTTTATAAATCTACCTTACACACGCGGCGCTATGGATAACGATATTACAATTCCTCTGCAACTCTTGAAGATCGTCATTTGATATACCTAACTCATCGTCTAATATATCACCACCGATAACTTTAAGCTTTTCGAGGATCGCAGGATTTTTTTCCCTCAAATACTCAAAAATCTGAAATAAAAATTATTACTTCAGTTTTACCGACAGAATCATTTTACAATAGAGTATCATATGACTTGGAGACTAACTATATCTTATTGATGTTTTATTGGATAAACAGTTACTGCTTCGCTAAAAGTACCTAGTTCCATGCCAATTTGTGTAATATAAATAAATTGCTATTTTTTTTTAATTGACAAGGTTTGATTTATCTGCTATTTATTAGAGATTGAAAATGTATTACCAAGCAAAATAGCTTTCAGCCCAATAACAGATTAGCGCTTATCATCATCTACCATCATGTAAGATTAAAGCCAATCGGTAACTTTTAGAAATTTAAAAAATACCTTATTATTAGATAAATCTTTGAGCCTTTCTTCCCCAGTCATTCCCTTCTTCGGCCTCATGAGAAGGTATATAGCTTCAACACCGGGACATGATCTTAACAGTTTTTCGATTAACACCTGTTGGAATAAACTTTTTATTGTTGCCATTATTTAGACAAAGCTTTACTAAACAAATTGTTTGTCACCCTTTTCAAATACTCTGTATTTCTATATAGAAAGTTTTTCGAGAAAATTTAACAAGTGTGTTTGCAATTGTTATTAAACCGAAACATATGTATATCTCAATAATGTAGATTTTAAGTGCCTTCAAACCATCAACTTCAATAAATCCGAATCACCTAAAAGCGTTATAGGCTCGAACTTTACTTCTGTTCATTATTTATTCATAATATATACTGATATTTATGTATTGAAAATAAACGAACATGGAGTATGATAGATTCTATCCTTGACTTCTCCACTTGACATAACAACCTATGTTAGTCATGTAACTGGAGCGAAATATCAGCAGAATACCGAATATATATTTTAAATACAGTAAAGAAGCTTTAACTTTAACGATTATTATTATATTACCTTTCCCACGAAGCCCGTCGCTCCTGTTATGAATACATATTTCCCTTCATAAAATTCTGCAACTGAAGGCGTCATATTGAATCTAAAAAGAAAACCATAGAAAACTTATAAATGATATAACCAAGCTATAGTTAGTAACACTCGCTTGTGATTGAGTAAGCCCGAATGGGAACAGAATAAAAGCTCTTAACGAGCCACTACTGGGGCTTATGGATGGCAAAGTGGATGGCTAATAATTTCATAGAAATTATTGTAATCAAACTTTAACTTATTCTTGCGTAACATAACAAAAACAGATACAGTAACTGTAATGAGGCCACGACAGACAGAGAAAGAGTTTTAAAGCATAGCCATGAATCTTCTAGATTGCTCATTTGATATGCACATTTTCTCAAAATGTATACCTTCACCAAAAAGTACAATAACGAGTTTTAAAGAACAATTACCCACATAAATGTCATATGAAGAACTTAGTATGTACCCAGGAAAGAAAACTATGATTATAATTGTAATTGTAATGTTATTACCATAAATACAAGCATTAATTAGTACCTTATTTAAGGGATTTCATTTAAAGGAACTGGAAACTTAATATGTTGATAAGAGAAGATAAAGTGATAATCTTCCACTTAATGATTTCAACTTAGTTTATGTGAATATTTATTCTACATTTCCTTTATCAATTCGAATAATTGTTAGAGTATAATTTCAGTTAACTTGTATACAAATTAATAACGTAACTTCATTCACAATTTTATAATCACACCGCTGCACTATCGCGATATTATGTTTACAATCAACCGTGAATAATGTATTAATAATTCAAAGTGCATAATCAAAGTTGCATCATTGTTGTTACTCAAACAGGTGATTATTTTGTAAAATTGACTTCGAAACAAAACGAAGTTTGAGTAACAGATTGTTGAGCTGTTGATGGGCCTATTATATTGATGAATAATTAGTTATATTTTTAATTGCAACAATACTATTGATTGTTCACCTTTGACTTTAGGGCACAGATTTCGGTTCTAAATAATATTGATATAAATTTAAGTTGTGTATAAATTATGATTAATGATGTATTGTCAGTAATGTTATATTGAATAATGAATTACAATATAGCATTGACTTTCTCAATCACTTAGTCGATGGGAGCCGAAATTACTTTAACGATCTCTCGTTAACCGAGTGTGACGGCTCAATCTTATTCAATTCTCTACTCATATTATATTAATATTAAAATAAGAATGGACTTAATTTCATTCAACTAGAGATTTTTAAATAGGCAACTAAGCTAAAATTGTAACATATTTTAACTGGATATTATGTAAGATTAAATTGACTCGACTCTATAACTGTAACACTTGTCCGGTCCTAAGATATTGCACCTTAAAAAGAAGTCATAGGAATACGCAAGATACGTTTCAAAATCAAAACATTCTTTATTCTAGTAGTACTCAAAAACACTTTTGAATCATCAGTAGTCTGTTGGTAACAAATCTACTACCGGTTCGGAAAGTTGATTTCGCTGAAAAGAAACAGTCAGGAAACTCAGCGGTTACTCCTTTAAATATAGTTTTTGTAAACATCTTTGTCGCTTTTATAATCTTCAACATTAACTTTAATTATATTCATTATAATATGACATTTTTAACACATTTTTTAAAACTATGTGGAGGCAAACCATAAGTCATTCGGGTATCTTATTAATAATGCGTATGCTCTACCAGATAAACGCAAAAAATCTTATTGAAATTGAATTATCGTGACTGAACTAACCACTTGTAAAATTCTATCCAGGTATCTATTGACTCATCACGATATATCTGGAACCATAAGGCGTAGAGACTTGAAATTTGGTAGGAATATTCTTTTGCCGAGTTGAGGTCAGCTAAGAACGGATTTTACGAAATTCCACCCGCAAGAGGGGTTGCGGGGGTGTTAATTAAAATATGCTACCCAAAAAACATTCCACGCAGACGAAGACGCGGGTTCAGCTAGTAATATAATAAATCACACAACATTACACTCACGATCTTATATGAAAATATAGCTTACCTTACTCGTTTGATGACGAAAATAAATCTAACGCAGTTTTATATAAAGACGTTTGAATATTTAATATAATAATAATGGTTGGTAGATTTAAATCGTTCTTTATTCCTTTATTTTGTTTATTAACAGAAAAAGCGAAGGTTTTCAACCATTGTTTGTAATGGATAATTGAAATATTCGTGTTCTTTCATAAATATCCTTTGCCTTTTAATGTTTAATAACTAGGAAAAGCTCATCTAGCTCCAAGGGATAATACTGTCTGCTCAGATTCGATGTATTATATTCAGAGGATTATTTTTTGCTTCAATTGCCAAACGGCATATTATTAAAGATTGTTCCTCTTTTAACAATACCACTTCACAACTATCCATAAATACGTATTTAAAACAAATGCAGTGGCGTATAAGCGAAAGTGATAAATACCTGTATAAGTTACCCAGTTTTTGTTATGACGATTGTACGCGGTGTATCTTGGGAAAAATGTTATCTAACAGACAAACAAAGGGATCTTTTTACATCAATAATATATTCAGGTTTGTTATGGTGTTTTTAAAAGTACATTCATTATTTATTTCTTTTCCGTTACTTAGTTGCGCATATAACTCAAGTGACGTACAAAAATACTGTACGAAGGGTATTTAATTTTGAGTTAATACCGTTAAACTTTGTAGGCAATGTAACAAAAAGAACGTCTACATTAAATAATTAACATAGAAGGAATTCAAACAAAAGCATTGGCGAAACTCATTATATATAAAAAAATTAAAAGTGCGTGCGCACAAAGTACACATGTCAGAAGAGAAAGTTCTTTGGCAAACTAAATTTTAAGTCTTGTTTATTTTTATACAAATCTAACTTTTGATTTTCGAGACGTAGAGGGGGGCGGGGGTAGGGATATGTTAGGAGTTTCATGAATTTAATTGTCATTAAAATATTAAAAGAGTCGAAAATTAATATAATTAATTTATTGAAAACTTAAATGACGAATAAAAATGTCACGTGTTTTTGTCTATATTAGAAGTTATTAATCAAATTTTTTTTTAAATTTAAAATTTAGAAAAGAGAATTTATTTTATATTATATGAAAAAAAGTCTTATTAAATGACGAGTGTCAAATTAAAATGTCTCATGTTATTTGTAAATATTAAAACTACTTAACCTTCAAAGGAATTCGCATAAAAAACGCTGCACATCTTCGTGACGCTAATCACGCGTTTCATCGGCAAACATTTAACCCTCTTCAAAAATATATACAATAAAGTAATTTAAAAAAAAAACTGAAACATTAACAAATGGCATCAACTTAAGTAGATGGATATTAAATATTTTATTAACAATTGGGAATTTGAACAAGATATATATAGTGTGAGCTATTAGAAGTAACGAAAATATCCGAGTAAACCCGTAGAATTGCATGAGGTTCATAGTGCAACGTGGCATACATTATAACAAATTGATCATGTCGCAATACGATTATTGATTTGCAATCTTATTAATATAGCGCCTTCAAAACTGTCGGTGTTGGTTAAACTTCGTTGTTAATGAAAACAGGAATGAAGTTACTTAACCTCATGTCTACCGTGACGGATTTTAATGCAGTTAATGTTCTAGAACAATCCTACCTCATATTAAGCATACGGGTCGCATTATCCGTCTACAAATTTAAAGCTACATATAGTTAACTAGCCATTTCCCACTGAGTAGCTTCATCTTAATGACCGTTACATCTCCAAGAGAATATATATGCTGAATTTCAAATGAATAAGGTCCTTTTGTACCTCGTGATAACTCAGTGATTGAAGGATTTGCCCGTTCTTAGCTATATTATATATTAATTGTACTTGAGTCTGCTCCAATTTCCGTTACCTCAGCTCTATCTTTCAAAACGAACGCGACATCTTCCTAGCAAGATGAATGCAGGTTAGATGAAGTGGCGGCAGATCTTGGGCATAATTTGCGATGCCTGAATGCCACTCAAGCTAAAAGGGAAAATTTATAAGACGATTATAAGATCTGTCGTCTTTTACGGATCAGAGTGCTGGGCTACCAAAGGTGAGAATGAAAGGAAATTGCATGCAGCGGAGATGCGAATGTTTAGATGGATGTGTGGAGTAACAAAATTAGTTAAGACTAGAAATGAGTATATTAGAGGAAGTATGAAAGTAGTACCAGTAACCAAATAAAGTTAAGGAGTGTAAGGCTATCATGGTATGGACACGTCATGAGAAGGGAAGATAGCCATATATGCAAGAGGGCTCTAAATATGATGGTAAGCGGCAAGGGCGGGAGAGGACGACCAAAAGAAGTGTGGATGAAACTGTGTGAAAGGGGTATGAATGTAGAAATTACAGCTGATAGAATGAAGTGACAAGAGGAAACATGCTGTGCCAACCCCACCTTGTGGGATAAGGGCAAAGTAATGATGATGCACATCTACCAACGGCTTTACCAGGAAGGTTAGCTGGTAGATAAAACTTTTTAGTTTCAAACACGCCATTTTGCAATCTATGCAATAAAGTTTATAAATTAATCGTCATCCTTGAAAAAGGAATATGCTGGGTTTCAAATCAATTCGCGATATACTCGTAATATTGGAGATTACATAACTCGTGAACGAATGATCGTTTTTCTTTATTTCAAACATAAAGAAACTAAAATAATGAACATATAAATATAAGACTTGCCTAGTTATGCACATGTCTTATGCAAGGTGTATCTTTTAACTTTTTATTTAGATTGCAAAGTAATGTATTTTTACACCTACGTATATCATTAACCGTTTCGATGAATAAAGCCGTTCATCTTCAGACTTGCCTATTAATTTGTAAAATACTTAACTAGGATATTGACACATGAATGTGGACAAGCTACTATTTTATCAAATACGCTAAATCGGACTTCATGCTTCACCCTGTTGAGTGGTAGGTCCTCATAGTCGATGTCATCCGGGTCACTAGAGTGGAATGCGGTTAGGAAACCTCTAGTGATCTCACTCGTGGATGAGGATCCACTGGGTATTCTGTTATCTGTGAGACCCACACTCCCGTTTGCCGAAACGTTTAAAAGATTTATAAATCACAATCCGAGAGTGTGGAGATCCTCTTCTTCGTAAACGTCTAGGTTGCGATACGAATGTATATGTAAAATTTCAATTCTTTTACCTTTTTACGTTTTACAAGTGGACACAGGCCTACGGGTTAAATGAGTGAAATGGTTGTACTATTTCTTTATTAAGCCATAAATAAAACAATATATAAATGTATCGCTAACAAAGTTTCTTTATAGGGACCCCCAGTTAAGTTGGAAAGTAGTCGGGAATAATCTCGCAACGAGAGAATAGCCATCTAATATACTACGAGTACATATTACGTTTCAAGAAAAAAAAACAATATTATAAATAAACAGAATGTACAAAGATAAGGATATTGCAATTTTTCAAATTTTGATGATTATATCATCACATTTATTAATCACTCGAGATTATAGTTTTATATAAATTACACTGCTATGAAAACATGGTGCTTAAAAAACTTATCGTTTTTTCTTTGAAACACTGTCTTACAATATTTGAATTTTGTACTTCAAATATATCGTTAAACATTGTCATTACAAAATCAACGAAGTTTCCGTCGCCGTCGATGACAGTTTATTTGTGCATTGCTCTTTATCCTTTATGTAAGTGATATGCAACAATGCAAAAATATTGAAATTTTAACCTTCTATGACAATATAGGTCAGTTCGTTAATTTTAACCTATGTAAATATGTATGTATCTTGCCTTAGTCTCGCTTTTACTTATCCTTAATATCGTCGAAGTACTTATAATAATGATAATGAGTAGTCACCGGAGTTGGTGAAGCTATTTCATGTACTATATGACAGAATAATATGGATATTCCTCGTATCCCAGGATTTGTTCTTTAAATAGAAATATAATAAAGATTATTCCCTCTGGTGTAAATAGCTTGCTGTTATTTTTACACAGAGAGAAAACATATTTATGTTTAAAGGATAGTACAATAAATAGATATACTTGATTATTATTAAATTCATATAATTTTAATCTAACAATTTATTCAAGAATCAAAAGTCATTTAACATTTTCATTCTAAAGTTGTACAAGAACATACCATACAAGTTATTTGAGCCTCAAAAATCCAAACATTATTAAAAAGAGCATCTTAAGGTTCTCTAGTCTCACATGCAGCGATATCACGATGAGGGTCAAAAAAGTGGCAACTTGGGCTTACTTATACCACATTTTATACTTATTGATAAAAATAATTTTAATAATCGAATCCCGGAATATTAATTGGAATCCCGTAGAAATTCCTCATTCAATCATCAATGTTTGAGGTCAATGATCCTAAATTGCTCTACTTACTCCGATCATTAATAATGATGAGATAACTCCTACGTCTTTTAGCACAAACTTTTTATACCCATTAGAAAATAAACTTTTCTAAATAAAGCTTTTCTATGAGCTTTCAATTGACGACGGTTTGCAATTTCGAGCAAATATGAGTCCTATTTAAAGATTAATTATTAATTAATGACTTCAAAAAAACTGTCTTCACATCAAGTGTCATTCACAGAAAGTAAACATATGTATTTGAATGTAAATTAATAACAACGCATTCTATTAACGATTGGACAAGGATATACGTATTGACTCATCATGATATCTGTAGAACAATTTCAAACTTTACATTTACAAACTATATCTTTTATAATATGTAAAACTTGGTCAGAATATTTGTTTTAACATAATGGAATCTACCAAAAGTAAATTTTAGGAAATTCCACCCTCAAAATACTGTGCTCGTATGTATCTTATTTGTAAAACAATTTATCTAAATTATAGAAAATGTTACCAAATAAAACATTAATCGCAGACGAAGTCGCGGGTTCAGATAGTTATATATATAAACATATATGAATTTCATCATTAAATACCATATGTATACCACTTGTTTTTTTCTCTAGTGGCACTCAGACGAAGTGGTGTGGATCAACTAGTCGTAAATATTCTGCTAATCTATACAGCTCAGGATCAATGAACACTAGTTAATTTAAATATTTGCTAAATCGGCAATTACTTGCAAACTTTTCTATTGTTCCCTTGTATGTAGCAAAAATATAATTACAATATATAATGTAACAAGTGACATGCATACATTGTTACTTTTGGTTTTTCTATTTTCTTTGTTTTGAGAATATTGAATGTTAAAACTTGAATAACATGTCTCACACAACTATTTGTGTTATAAAAGTCTATTTTGAACGGAAACTTCTTATGGGAATAATTTTCGTTACTCATTACGCGATTTACAAATGTCTGTTGGTTCTTTACTCAATGACATTGTACTACAATATTATGATATACTAGCAATGCCACGCGGTTTAACCCGCGAAGATATCGATCTCGTGGCAGTGGAAAGTCTAATAAGTCGGACTATAGCTTTATTTTCGTTAACATAATAGTTTTACTTCCTTTCAGATTATTAGATACACTTATATTCATTATCTAATCAATGTACATATTTTACTTTATAATACGTAACATCATTTAAGTAGAATGTTCGAGATTAGTCAATTTAAAAATATTCTTCAGGTATTGAAAGATTTTTTTTAATCGGTCCAATAATTTTTAGTTTGGTTATTATCAATTGATAAAAATAAAAACAAAAATTCAAATATAATATTAGAGAATAGATTTATTTGTAATACTTTATTGTCTCAGAACTTCCCTATACAAGACATTTGACACTGCAGTTCGACTCGGGATACATTATTTCCTTTAGATTGAGATTTTTAAATTCGTTATATCTTTTGAATAGAATGTTTGATTTTAATCATTTAAAAAGTATTTTACAGATATTGAAACGGTCTTTTATAGAATATTCGGGCATTTAATAGGATAAGAATTACTACAGATGTATTAATAATATAGTTTTATTATTGTCGGCACTATTATTAAGTTTTAAACTGCATAAAAGTGGTTTTTGTGGCACAACTACAGCAGTTGGGCATATAGTATCTTGGAGTTTTTTGTAGATATTAATACATTCTATAATACTGTAGAACAATTTTTAGTTCTATCTTCAATAGTTTTCGCAGCACACGCGATAATAGATTTTTTATTTCACAACTTGGGTTACGTTAATGCATTTTTGTTAGGGATCCCTATTTTATTTGAGACAGTAATATATCTTCAACATTATAAAATGCCTTCTGTGACAGGATGTTTTTGAAATATCTCTTTAAACTATGCGGAGGTAAATCTAAATCTAAATCTAAAACCGATTGCGGTATCTTATTAAAAATGCGTATGCTCAACCCGAAAAATGATTCCTGAACCTTCTGCACTCTAAAATATGGAATTACAAGTTTGTTTTCTAGTATGAAAATTGTGTATTTCACTTTTTTGCTGTAAACGTGAATATTATCACGGATATGTAAGATATTGTTTAATATATATTGGAGAAACGCGAGATCCTAATTGATATATGGCTCGTATTGCTCTTTTTTGCAAATTAAATATGGTTTCAATGTCCGCTGTCTTACTCCATAATAGGATGCCGTAAGACATAATGCTATGAAAAAAAGCGAAATACATCATTTTGGCAGTTTTAACATCAGTGTATTGTCTAACTCTTCTAACAGCGAATGCAGCGGAACTAAGTTTACTCGCTAGAGTCTTAATACGGGCACCCTACTGAAGCCCCGTCGTCGTTGTCGCTTCAACCGATAGACGTCCACTACTGGACATAGGTCTTACGAAATGATGCCCACAAGGCCCGATCTTGCGCCTCCTGGCCCCAGCGGCTACCGGCGACCCTCTTTATGTCATCGCTCTACCTTTTGGGGGGTACACATGCAACCTACACTGCGCCGGTGCGGGGTCGCCACTCCAGCACCTTCGGGTCCCAACGTCCATCGGTCCGTCGGACTATGTGCCCCGCCCGTTGCCACTTCAGGTTCGCGATTCGTAAGGCTTTGTCGGTGACTTTGGTTCTGCTACGGATCTCCTCATTTCTGATTTGATCACGTAGAGAAACTCCAAGCATAGCCCTTTCCATCGCACGCTGAGTAACTCTGAACTTCCGTATGAAGCCCATAGTCAGCGACCACGTTTCGGAGCCGTAGGTTATCACTGGCAACACGCACTGCTCGAAGATCTTTGTCTTCATGCACTGAGGGATATTGGACGAAAAGAGATGCCGTAATTTCCCAAACACTGCCCAATCGAGTTGGATTCGGCGGTTCACTAATATAACTTGGTCCATTAATATTTGAAATTTTTCAAAGCTTGACAAGGGCGGTCTGTAGACAGTTATAATAATGAATTGGTCTAATTCAATAGACGCTAGCTTTATTATCCGTTCAGCGGATAGGCTTACTATATAGTTATGTTCATTCCTAAAAATACTGTAGATGCAACTTTCTTTAGAGACTATCATTAATTTGAATACTCGTACAAATTTCTTTTGCATTTGGCAAAGTGAAATCAACATACTAAGTTTTTGCCTGAAGTATTAACTGAAAACCATTGTGATACAAGCAATAGCGTACTAATATTTACATCGTGAAATTTGATGTTAGTGGAAGTTTTAGAATTTGTTCCATACTTTACTATTTGGCGATGGACAGGCGTAACTCTTTTGTTTTGTACTTTGTCTTTAGAAAATTTTTAATGGAAATATAAGAAGAAATGACTGATATATTCAATTATTAAATGATGACGAGATGTTCATAGGTTTCCAACAAATAACGCGATTATAAGTCTAATAGAAATTGGAATTAAAAAGAATCAGAAAAGAGAAGTCTGTGAATATCGAAATAGTTTATTGATTGCCATTCGATCAGATTTTCACAACTTATGTCCAACCGCCAGTAATTGGAGAGGGACAAGAAGAAGAAGTGTCTCAGCATAAATATGATGAGGTAGAGAGCTGTATTATATTATGTGTTAATAATATTCCTATTCAATTTCATCGCGGACTAGACTGTAATCTTTTTCAGACTCGTATGAGCTATGTAAATGTTCCATAACATTTGGCTTATACGTTCGGAATTTTGTATTCTCGTAGAAATTTGTGATAAAAAATAACTGCAGAAGCCTTTCGGGTATGTTTTTTATATAATCTAACGTATCGTCTAATGAAAGCCTTGTTAAAATCTGAAGAATACCTGTTATTGGAATAGGACAACGATATACTTGTATTGTCTTTGTATTTCTAAATAAATTTTCCAAATACTACATTTATAATTTAAGATTTATTGACTTTCTTTTCGCAATATTACCTGTAAAATATCTACATGGCTATATACGATTTTAAAATGATCTATTATTTATCAAATGGTTTTTAACGTTTCTTAATATTTGTTGATATTTATGTCGTAAATACCTATATTAAATACTTACCCTGAAATATATTTCCTAAATATTCTTAATTAAATATCTTATTTTATTAAAAACTCGCGTCTGTACTGAAGATTTTTAACTCTTTAAATGTTACATTAGATGTGAAAACTTACCAACAATCAAGTAAAGCAGGATATTAATAATTGTTATCAGTGTAGCGTGCGTGAATGACCACTGCCGTCGGAATCCGATTGCTATATGGAATACTTTAAAACGTATAATTTATTGTAATTGTTGTCTGTAACACCGATGCGACGGACCTTTATATCATTGTAGTACAAAAATTGTACCACGCAAAGTGTCCCGAGTTCGATTTCTTTGGTGAAATAGAAAATAAAAACGCTAAAGTGTAAGTCCTCGATGTATGTATATATTAAATAATTCCTCGTTTTTACATACAATTTGTAATAAAATAAAAGGGCCGAAATGTTTTAGAGATTACAAATCAGGATTATTATAAATGAAAGAGTGGTATTTCTTTTATATTAAAAGAAATAATGGAGTAAAAGTAATAATTGCAACGTGTCATATTTTATTATAAATCATGCGCTGCTTATCAATTGCTTCTATTAGTTCACACTTCCCCTATATAGCTTGCTTAAATTTTCAATCCTTTTAAAGAATACTTTTACTCATCTATTCCAATCGATTTTTTTAACTTGTAGTAGAATAAAGTTGATATTAATACAGAAGGCTTAATCTGGAAATACATTCCAACTGAAGGTTACGATGTACTTCAAAAGTAAGCCTAAATTTCAAGTACCCCAACACCACTTTATTTCATTCAGGCGACATTCTTGGAAAGCATCATTGAAATAGTACGAACCCGAAAACGATTTGGTTATTTTAAGATGTAGTTTGATTTCTAGAATAAAAGGTAAGGTAAGTAAGAGCCAACTAACGTTCTTATGTTGCGCACAGGCCTCTTCTCTCATGGGAGAGAGGTTTTTAGAGCATAGACCGGACATAGATGTTTCGGTAAGTACTTGCATCAGATAGCACGACGTTCGTATCTGCCATCAGTATGGTGTGCCTGCGATACAGCGGCACACACTGTAGCAGAATGATCGGTTAGATACCACAGCGACTTCCTCTGGCTTCCTTGGTCGAAGCGAATCTCTCATTGCCAAGTATAGTAGGTAGGTAGGTAAGACTGTCAGTGAGACAGGATGAAATGCAGTTGCCATTTTCTGCGAGGCAGTCATCTCGTTGAAGTAGGCAATAGAGCAAGAAAACGGGAAGCAGTAAAAGATGCCACTCCCTTTTGAAGAAGGAGGCTCTGATCTCCTCTTTGAACATCCTTAGTAGGTGTCATCTAGGAGTGTCAGAGCGAAAGCGTAAAAGAGCCCCTGGCACTCCTAATTTAGGGTGATGAGGGAGTCGCTAGATTTTAGTGGGTATTCTGACCTAACCAGCGAGTTCTACACTACCTGCCTCGTGGCAGAGGTGTGTAAAAGCATTTCCCAGCGGAAAATAAGGCCTGGATTGAGTTCCTAAGATATGAGTAATACAGCTGGCTTACTTTTGAAACCCATCTCATCCCCACTTCATTTCAGGTGATAAAATGGCATTCTGAAAGTAGTTTTTTCGAAAACACGTTATTGGATTAGGTTTTTAAAGTGTTCTTTAATTTCTTGAACATAAGATTTGACTTCATTTAAAATAATTTCTATCAAATTAACCTGAAACCATTTGTCGTTGTATTTGTTTTCGGAACGGGGGGTATGAAACGTTAAATTTGACTGAACTGAAACGAATTTACTCTAGCTTTTTCTATTTAATTTTTATTTATATATACACATTAAGTAGAGCAAACCTTATATTAAGAAGTGGCTAAATAAGTAGCGCTTTATGGTCATCTCTTCCAGAACAACTTAAGGAGCAAAGGAATACACTAAAAAAAAATACTATTACTAGTATTACTTGTGCTGTATGATGTTTGTATGATAGAGAACGATTTAGGCAGTGAACTTTGTTATATAATACTAGCTATACCTGCGAATTCGACCGAATGAAATAGTTTTGGGTGGCATTTTTAATAATATAGGCTTATTTTGCAAATAACACATGCGTATAAACTCTTTAATGATATATCTGCACTGTTTCACTGTCAAGACCTTATTGTCCATACTGAGTATCTAGACTAACTTTGTACCAAATTTCACTTAAATCTGTTCGGTAGTATTGGTGAGGAAGCATAACATACATACATTAGTAGAAAAAAATGAATTTTTTATGATTTTTCAAATGGCTGTATCTTTTATAAAAATGGTCGCATCGGGATAAAATGAAAACAATTTGAAGCATGAAGTTTCTACTTTTATCTTTCAAAAATTATTTTCCAAGTAACACGTAAAATTTCATTATTTTTGCTTTTTATTTTATTTTTTTAGATATATTTATTGATCCTTTAATTTTTTCCACTATCATATATCGAATCAACAGCCTAAAAACTAAGTTTCTAGCTTCTAGCTCTATAAGTAACGGTGCTGATAGAGTTAGATTCTCATTTAAAATAGTAGTGTGGGTGTCTTATAGCGTGGAGTATGGAAAGGTATAAATAAAATAAAATAAATACGTATGTCATTTATTGAGGTAGAATCCAATATCCAGTCGGCTTGTAATTGCGTTCGTTGCGTGAGTGAAGGAACTGAAACGAAGTAGCAATAACGTTTTTAACTGACAATGTATGGATATTTCTATGAATTTTACAGATACCTTTTGACGACGCGAACCACTTATTAATGGTGAAACTGTGTCACCATCAAATATGTGGAGAAAACGTGACAATGTATCTTTACCTTACGCGACAATTTGCATATCAGACATTATATCTACAGACACTTCATTTAACAACAAAGTTCATCGTTTTATTTTTCTAACCATAGCTATTAACACATGAAAAGGTAGTGCAGTAATAAGTAATTTATCTTTGCAACACTGTCAAATAAGGAATATATATATATACAATACATTTTTAATTTCGTAACATCAAGCAGGTCAAAAGTCAAAGTCAAAATATCTTTCTTCAAGTAGGCCTATTGCAGCACTTATGAATATCGTCAAATATCGTTTTTTTTCATATAATATTTAAATGAATTACTGATGATAACAATATAGAACGACTTACAATCTAAAGTTAAGAGGGTTCCTTCGCGCCCTGATCTGAGAAGAGCCCACAACAAACTCAACCGGGTGTACGTTTTTTTATGTCATCATCATTACAATATATATTTTTAATTTATTCTATACATCTAGAGCAATACTCCCACGGTGTTTTGTCTTCTAAATATTTCTTCAAATTATAAAATGATTTCTTTATTAGCTTTCTTTTAATGAAAGATTTAAATTTACTCATAGACATATTTGTAACTTCTTCTGGGAGTTTGTTATAGAATTACCCTCTATACCATACCGTATACAGTTACCCTCGAATGAGTTGTCAATTTTATATAACATACTAGAATTACCAGCAATTTTATTTATATTTCTTAAGTTATATGACTATCACTTGTTTTCGTAAAAGTGTCAATATTTTTGTGGACCTAGAACAAGTTGTCTAATCTATGAATAACTTTTTTTTTTTGTAATCGATAAACTTGAAAACTACTGGAACAATCGGCATGAGACCATGACCATTCGACGCCGAATTAATTGTAGATATATATAGGCAACTTTTTTTTTCTTTGTTATCGATAAACTTGAAAACTACTGGACCGATCGACATGAGACCATGACCATTCGACACGGAATTAATTGTAGAAGGTTTTAGGCTATTCATTTTTTCTTCTATATATATATATATAAAAAAGATCAATGCTACTTTTCGTTGTGATTTTATAACTCAAGAACGGGCTCACCTATCCAAACCAAATTTTTAAGCTTTGTTCGGACTACTTAGTAGATGGTTTATGTAAAGTTTCCACAAAATCAATCGAGCGGTTTTTCATTTATCACATTTTTGTAACAAATGAATTCAATAAATAGCTGATCATTTTGTTAATAGGGTTTGTGCTGTCAAATTGAAACTTTTTTCATACTTACGAACTTTTCTGAACTTTATACGTAGCGAATCACGTACCGGGCTATATACCGGTCATTATTTTCACTGCTCTGAATTTGTTTCTCAGCGACTCTCTTGGACCCATATTATAAATCGCACGAACAGCCCTTTTCTGCAGTACAAAGATTGCGTGGATATCAGCAGCATTACCACAAAGTAAAATACCATATGACATAATGCTGCGAAAATAACTAAAATAGACCAGTCTGACAGTTTCAATGTCCGTAAGACGATGAATTTTTTAACCGTGTAAGCCGCAGAGCTGACCACTTATATGGGGCCCCCACTGTTTACCATTTAACGTAATNGATGTAGATAGTACTTTGATGATAAGGTAGCGGTATTTTATTTGCTAAAGTAGAACCAACTGAGGAGAAAAATTCATTAAAACATCTGCAGACTTCGTATGGGTCGTCTACTATTATAGAATCTATTGTCAATTTTGGAGGTACGGCGTCCCTTCTAATTTTATTACTGGCGAGACTGTTTATTAAATTCCACATATTTGAGGTTTATTTTTACACCCATGTAATAACTGTACACCAGCATCGGTTGTTGATCCAAATTGCTTACTATGTAATAGAATAATTTTTATTAAGATTTTGTAGCAATTGGTTCAATATAATTTTCTTGAATACTTTACTCAAAGTCGGAAGAACCAATATTGGTCTATAGTTAGACGAGGCTGAAATACTGCCCGACTTAAACATTGGCATAATTTTCATTAAGTCAGGAAATACCCCCCAATCTACACAGTTATTAAAAATTTCAGCCATGTCGGGTGCAAGGACGTCAATTAATGATCTTGTAAGTTTAACTGACAGACCCCATAAATCATTTGTTTTCTTATTATTGATTAAATTAAATGACTTCATAACGTCTGAACTATCAACATGGCTGAATTTGAAAATATTATAACATTTAGGCACGCTACAAGACAACGAAGAGAGCAGTGCATGGCGATGGGTTCAGAAATTTAGTTGTCCAGATAGGAGCGTTAGTGAAGAATTCTTCAAATTTATTAGCAACCTCTGAATCCAATGAAATGTTTTTATTCTCTATCTTAAGATTGAATTCACTAAAACGCGAAGATGCTTTTCCTGTTTCTTCATTGATTATCTTCCATGTTGTTTTAATTATATCACTACTATTTTTAATTCTAGATTTTATGTCTAGTGATTTAGCTAAAACACATTTCTTTCTAAAATCTTTAGAAAATGATCTTACATAATCTCTGAATTCATCACTAGTGTTATATTAGCGCTCATCATACAGCTTATATAACTTTTGCCTACTTTTATGTAGATGTTTCAGTACACATGGCCGATTTACTCTTAGATAGAGCAAAAAATTTTATTACATTTATTTAAAAAACGGTTGTATACTTCATTGGGGTTTAGAGAATTCAATAAAGAAGAAGAAGAATACCAGTTTAGAATTAGGTTTGATCTCAGTCGCTCTATATGCTCAGTAGTGATAGGCACATTTTACGGGTTTTTTCACTGTTTTATTTACAGTTGTAAAACGAATGAGTAGTACTTGTAGTACTTGTACGCTCCATAAACATATTTGTTAAGTTGTATGTATTGAATAAATTTAATGATTTCATTCTTGAAGGGCAACATTCCAATATATTTATGTTAAAACCAACACAGACTATTAGGTTTTTATGTGTGTCTGACATTGTAAACAGTACTTATAGTGTTTGCGAACAGTACTTGGTCCATTAATATTACAATTTTTTCATAGCTTGACAAGGGCGGTCTATAGACAGTTACAATAATGAATTGCTCTAATTCAATAGAGGCTAACTCTATTTTCCGTTCAACAGATAGGCTTACTATATCGCTACGTTCCTTATACTTTAAAGATTTGTTTCTGTTTATTTAAAAATTAAAATTTTCTCATTCAATAAAAATTTAAACTTCACATTTACAAACTATATCTTTTATGGTAGGTAAAATTTGGTCAGAATTTTTTTTTACATAATGGAAACTATCAAAAGTAAGGTTTAGGAAATTCCACCCTCAAAGGGCAGTACGGGTATAATTCTCATTTGTAAAACAATTTGCCTAAATCAAAAAAATTCTACCTGAAACACATTCCACGCAGCAGTCGCTGCAGCAGCATTCCGCCAGTTATCTAATATATAAAATTCTCGTGCCACAATGTTCGTTCCCATACTCCTCTGAAACGGTTTGACTGATTCCTATGTAATTCTTTATGCAAATTCAGTGAGTCTGAGAATCTGCTACTATCTATTTGTCAAACCTCTAAATGTTAAGGGTGATCCACCCCAAAATTTGATTTTTTATTTTATTGAAAAAAAAAATTTATTCTTTTGTGATAATATATATAAATTTTCACCTTCCCATCACCAACCCCTATTTTTAATAGCGACAATAGTAATTATATGGCAAAACAATGTTTGCTAAGTCGGCTAGTATGTATATAGATATATATTCTTTACATCATTAAAGGCCACGTGTTTCTATTTACTAGTGGCACTCAGACGAAGTTGTGTGGATCGACTAGTCGTAAATATTCTGTTTATCTATACAGCTCAGGATCAATGAACACTAGTTAATCTAATTATTTGCTAAATCGGCAATTACTTGCAAATTTTTCTATTGTTCCTTTGTGTGTAGCAGAAATATAATTACAATATATAATGTAACAAGTGACATGTATACATTGTTACTCTTGTTTTTTTTTAATTTCCTTTTTTTGAGAATATTTAATGTAGAAACTTGAATAACATTTACTCGCACAACTATTTGTGTTATAAAATCCATTTTGAACGGAAACTTCCTATGGTAGAATAGGGAATAATTTTTACTCATTACGCGATTTACAAATTTCTGTTGGTTCTTTACTCTATGACATTGTACAACAAAATGATTATATACTAGCAATACCGATCTCGTGGCAGTGGAAAGTCTAATAAGTCGGACTATAGCTTTATTTTCGTGAACATAATAGTTTTACTTCCTTTCAGATTATTAGATATTACTAATCAATATACAGATTTTACAACGAATATAAAAAGGTAAGTAGCAGCCCATTAACATCCCACTGCTGGGCATAGGCCTCCTTACTCATATGAGAGAGGATTTTTAGAGCATAGAGCCACCACGCTGCTCCAGTGCGGATTGGCAGGCATAGTACACAAGTGTACTCTCTATTCCTTCACTCTCATAGTCCGATGTGATACCGTCACATCCGACACAACCGGAGAGAGATCAGGCGCAGGACTGATGGCTTAACGTGCTCTCCGAGGCACGGGGGTGAATCACACCGCCAACTTCCCAAGTTCNCTGAGGCACGGGGGTGAATCACATCGCCAACTTCCCAACTTCGGGCTAATATTGAGAAAATCTTAATAGAAACCGCAATATTATTTTTGAATTGGCCCGACCCGGAACTCGAACCCAGGACCCCATCTCTGTAGTCGAACATGCTAACCACTATGCAAAGGCAGTCATGCAAAGTCGTACCGCCAAGCAATAGGTTTATGTTCCCATACGATGCAGTGTAGTAACTGTAACAAGTAAATTGCCTCTTACAAGAATAAGACGCTTCCATCTTAGACTGTATCATTATTTATCATCAGGTGTGATTACCTGTAAATAATTTTAAAAAAAGATCCCGCTGTTTCACTGCGGGTTGGTATGCTAGACATATCCTCGAATTACTCCCTGGATATATGGGTTTCCTGACGCATTTCATGCATAGTAATAGATTAGAAGAAACAATGAAGCACCGAAGTTTATTTCTATAATGAGATGCCCAGTATTCGAATCTTTTGAGATGTCTTACCACTGGCCCATCAAGGCTGCTATTTGATATTTGCGAAAGTGGTCCATTTCTTAAGATATTATGCTATAACATTATAGCGGAATTATAGAAATTTTATCAAATAAAACACATTAGTTTATCATTAAATATATTTTATACAATCATACCTTTGTTTGGAATTTAAAAACGAAATTGGCACACTATGTAATTGATACACGCATATATAAATTATATAAAAAAGTTGGTTATAGATTTGCGCAAATATATTGTATTCTCAATTTTATATTGTTACTAAATTTAACCCAAAAAAAAATGTGAAATATCATAAAAAATGTGAACATATTTATTTAAATATCACAGTTGATTGATTCATAAATTTTATTGTGCTTTTATTACTTAATCAATATTTATTATTGAGATATTTAACATTCCAAAGTATTGAATTTCATTAAACATATATGAGTTATGAGTATTACATAAAAGATATATTATTATCGTGAAAATTTGAATTGTATTTAAAATACGAAATATATAATCTTATGAAACGATTTCATCCATTTGTCGTGGAGTATGTTTCATTATATTAAAAAAATAAATGTCAAATTCACAGAAGTTTATGATGATTTTAAATTACACTGTAATTAACATTTATTAAAAAGGAAAAAAGGATCTGTCTTAAGAAGAAAAGTAATATATATATTCCGGAAAATCTAAGTTATATAATATATCCTTCTTTATGTAATTGAGTCGTGAAGATTATAAACGAAAAATAAAATATCATTGTTAAAATGACAATATTTAAAATACTACTTTGAAATGCAGCAAACAATGCAATCTTTTTCATATTACACTTTTCAAACAAAGGGTTTTTAACACGAAACGGTCAATTTGTAAAAATTAATTAGAATATTATATTAACTAGATTATTATTATAGCCCCAATGGCGTCTTAATTAAATATTTTGCACATCGTATGTTAACTTTGAATTCGTTATTAATAAATTGTACCTATAATTCACTAAATATAAAAACAGGGGACCGCTTACATATTTATCGTTGTTTTTGAATTATGCTTAAACTTTGGTCTTCGAAGTATGCTTAGAGCATATGCTCTTTCAAAGCTGGCATATGCCTGCTTTGAAAGAACAGTGACACAATTCAAAGAAGGCTTATTTTGCTGGATAACTGTTAGAAAATGAGTTTCAATAACTTATTGATGTTTTTTTGATTTGAATAAGAGTTTTTATAACAATATAAATGATTCTGGAGTGTCGTGTTTTCTTGACTAAAATTTTATATATTTTGGATGGAGTCAAGTGGCGTAGCTACCGAAGGGGATCCTTGGACTCTGTCTTAGAAACTATAAATTTTACTAGTGAAAATTTTTCATAAGAATTTCAAAAACAATTTCTCTTAGAGTAAAGTACAATGTTTGAAATACATTATATACACAAAAGCATAAAAAAGCAATAAAAAGGTGTAAAACTATAAGGGAGGCAACAAAGTAAAGTAAAAGGAAATGAAATGAAGGAAAATTCAACTTAATTGCATATAAATGAACTAATATTCCTGGAACGATACTATGATAATAGCTACTATTGAAAAAATAAAGGGGAATTCCGAAACCAGTAACATTATTGTTTGAAACTTGCGGAGAACTCCCCTGTATGATTATATGATTACAAGTGTAACGAAACTGGAGTCGAATTCGGAATCCGACTCATATGATAAAAACGATTTAAAATATTTTATTGTGGGTTCTAATTTATTTTTTGTCCGCAGGACCATTGGGTACTTAGCTACGCCTCTAATGGAGTAATTATTTGTCAAATCAGATATATAATTTTATAATACTAATAGCTGACTCGACAACTACTGTTCTGTCCAAGTTAATTATTAAAATATAGAGACGATTTAGGAAAGTTAGACGGAGACAACATTACAAAGTTTCCAATGCTTTAAATTCTTTTAAAGAGAAATTTCTTTAAATTATTTACCAAAATAAAGTGATGATTTAAAGAAGAATATTATGACAACGTTTTTATACGCGTATATTGATGACTTAAGTAATTATGAAGTAAATATACGAACACAGTACTGTTAGAAGATACTTTGAAATCTTCTTTGACTTCATTTAGACATATTTAAGTAACATTTAAATTTATTTATTGAGATTCTGTAAGAACACAAATACAGATATTATTTAATTAGTGTTCTCTACACATAATATTAAAGTTTACTGAATTATTAAATCAATTTTAAACCCTTTTACAGATTCATATAAACAGTTTACATTAAAAGTAATTAGAAATCGAGGTATATATTGTAGTAACGATGATATTGTGAAGCTATTTCTTATAAAACAATATGAAATTAAATATGTAGGCGGTCTGTAAACAACCATTATATTATACAAACTAAACTTTATCTTAAATAAAAGGAGTATTCACAAAAATTAACTAAAGAACCTTATGATATAGTAATATATAAAGTAAGCTATTAGCGCGTAGACTGTTATTTGAACTGCTTTGTCTAAGTAGTACAATCTGTAAAGAAGAAAATACAATTAATCAACAGATTATCTAAGATTCAGGTAGTCGCACAAATTTTTATCGTCAGATACTATAAAACAAAGTACAAAATTGACCGGATTTTCATTCAGATTTCCTTAATAAAGTTTCATCAGAAAGGTTTTTAAAAGGATAAAAGATTAAGGCCCCTTAGGAATTTTCTTCAAAAACACTACCTAACTCCTTTAAGATATAAGAAAACAATGTATCGTGGATATTCCTCTTATATGGATCTACAAGAAGGTCCTTGATGACGTGCATCTATCTTTAAGATATAGCTCCCTACATCTTCTAAAAAAATCACATACAATGTGTTAATTAGAAAACTACACATAGGGATATGGGAACTTCCGTATTTTTAAGCATTTAATTATCGTAATTCAAGCGCATTTTCACAGACTTAATGTTACCATACCGCGCACTCTGCCTTTACTATATTAGCGAGCGTAATCAGGCAGAAAGTATCAATGTTATAGATAAACAAAAACTTTATTCAGTGAAGACATTACATTTAATCTAATCTACATATACGACGCTTTTGATACAGTCCTACGACAAACAATATATATATATATATATATATTACTAGTGACAAGTTAGCGCGTGACTTGTGATAAAAGCTATTTGTAAGTTATGAAACAGTCTAAGATGGTCAGATTCGCGCGCTTCCATCTAGACTGTGTCATCATTTACCATCAGGTGAGATCACTGATAAGGCCTAAAGGCCGGGGTAACATACTATTACATGAACAAAATTAAAAGGTTTAGCGTGGGAAATGAATATAATTCTGCATACGCCTTTTCTACAAAAAACCGGTACAAATGGGAAATTTATGTTTAAAGACGTTATATTTAAAGTAGAATAAAGTATCTTACTGTCTTTGTAACCGCCTTGCTTGTGGTAAAGTTGAAGGATCCTCTTTACAACAATATTCTCGTGCACCTTTTATGTAGTTCCTGATATAAGAACTCCATTGTACAACCTGTAAAGATAATTCCTTTATAATCTATGAATGTACTTTATATAGTAGCAATGCCCCGCGGTTTCACTTGCGTAGATACCGATCTCGTGGCAGTGGAAAGTCTACTAAGTCGGACTATAGATTTATTTTTGTTAACATAAACGTTTTATTGTACTCAGTTATTTTTTTTTTATTTAAGCTTTATTTTGGAAACAAACAATATATATTATACACAAAAATAATAAAATATATGATAATACCTTACAACCAAAACAGTTTCCTATAATACAAATTTCTTATAATTACATGAGACAGGGAAAAGTGAGTGGAGTTATAGGATATGTGTACTGAATATTCCAGGAGAACTGTGCTTAAACTGTACTGTAAATAAATCATAATTAATAAAATAAAATAATAATAATTATAATAATTATAAAAAATATAAGATATACTAGCTGAACCTGCGAGTTCGTCTGTGTAGAATGTTTTTGGGTAGCATTTTTATTCATTCAGGCAAATTGTTTCACAAATAAGAGACATACGTATAACACCCCGTAACCCCCTTTGCGGGTGGAATTTCGTAAAATAGCTGACCTCTACTCGGCAAAAGGAATATTCCTACCAAATTTCAAGTCTCTACGCCTTATAGTTCCAGAGATATCGTGTCAATAGATACCTGAAGATTATAATCAAATGTTGAAAGGGTGCCGACAAGTGTGGCGCTTTCAGTGGAAAGCGGCAGTAAATTACAGATCTACAGTAATTAAAAAAAAACCATACAAAACAATTGTCACGCAGGCGGAAATGTCATACTTTTGTCTCTAGGTGCGCAATATACTATTATTTAAATGGTATATTGCCAATGACATGTTCCCATATACTAGTATGTATTATAGACTACTTAAGCCATCAACAAATTTCACGATATATTCGATAGATGACTAGGACCAATGCCTCACAACAGATAGATAATCAGAATAATTAATTTTCTATAGTTGACAAGTCGATGACTTCCGAAATTTTGTTAGTAAATATTCCAGACGAGAACGGTTAGGAAATGGATATTAAACATTTAAAAATCGAATGCTATTCTTACCTCAATATTTGTATAAAAAGTTTCATTATCTTTTTTGGATACTTGATTTTGTAGCGACCTATAATACGTATTCTCGAAGAACCATTCCTTAGTTGTGTAGTATTGAAGGACTTCCAATCCATAGTTGACTCGTTTTTGAATTTTGACCATGCTGGAATGAATACATATTAATTATATCTCAAATTTAGTTAAATAAAGCTTAATGTAATATATAAAAATAAGATGTGGATGTATTATGCACACGGCTGTTTATTCTACGCGAATAAGTTTCATAACGAGGCTTCCCCTACATTGCGTGCGATGTGTTACAGTCCTTACTTATGGTAATAAATTCTTTGATCCTTTAGCGACTGGAGGTGATATATATGCAGTTATAACGCCAATCTTTGGCCCTCGAGTTTGTTGACATTCGTTTTATTTGTAGAATGGATGCAATTTTAAATACTTTGTCTTCTTTAAAGTATATTGAGTTACCTATATCGTCATTAGATCTGACATATTAAGAAGGCCGTTCTCCTAATTATACTTTTATTCTGGTATATTTGCCATACAAACTTATAAGGCAAAATATTCTACTATCTGGTATTATATGTATAAAGTTTTATACCATTGTCTAGACTTTTCAATACAAAAGGTAAAGAGAAATGTTAATATTTAAGTTGCAAATGAGATAAATGAATATTTTCTGTATCGTAAATAGCTATAAGTCTTAAAAATAATGATAAAATACTAGTTAGTAAAGTAATTTACCGCCTAACTTTGTATAGGAAAACGTAATAGGAAAAGCAACTTTAAAAAAGTAATAATACACTTATTTAGGCACCTTAGTAATAGATAGAGATAGAAACGTTACAAGCTAAAATTATAGAGAACCAATTAAAGTTCCATAAAAAGATACTCTGTGATACTTAAGTAATGTAAAATTTGGAATATTTTATAAAACAAATTCATGTTAGCAGTGCAAAAATAGAGAAGTATGTAAAAACTTACAAAGTCTTCTTGCCCATCAAGAACATGATCAGATCAACAAAGTAAGCAGGCAGTAAGTGGAAAAAGAAGACAGAGAGTAAGTGCTGAACGCGGGAACTTTTTGGTGAACCTCCTGGATACCACAGACACACGGAGAATGGAAATTCTTGTACGTGAACACGACCTAAGAAAGAAGAAGTTATAGTCAATTTCTACACCATCTAACATAGACATCTGAAACTCATTACACAGAAAGAAACATATAAACTTTTTATATAAGCTTTCCACGATCTAACCACGATAATAAATTAATTAAATTTAAATAATGAATAACTATTTTATGCAAAAACAGTACATTAAAATGCAGTATCATTCACTATAAGTAACTGAAATTGATAGTAGGAATTAAAAAAAAAAAATTGACATTTATGGTGGGGATTAAAAGACGTCGAATTAAATTAAAACATATTAAATTATTTACTACTGTTTTGCAATGTCTTCTAAAGCAACAAGTATAGATGATAATAAGGGTATTACGCCTAATTTTAGTCCTTTTCCTTTAGGTTCTCTAGATAAAACCGCCTTTTTGCACATTTGTTTGTCTTGGGCAGCCTTAGGCATTCATAATTGTGTTTTTTTAAAGACTAGTAATGTTGCGAAAATATATTTATATATTTTTTTTAGTAAATTAAAAATTACCCATATCCAGTGCTTGTCCCCAAGAAATAGGGTTATATCCAGACTGTGTGACGTTGCAAATTCGTACTTCTTTTGGTCTGAAATATAAGAGAAAATTTTTAGTAACTTTTATATTTAACATATATATAGTCTATTACTTCATGAACAGTTTATATAAAAAGAAACTTGCTTTTAAAAAGTAAAGCTAAGGAAGGTAACTTGCAGCCCATTAACGTTCCCCTGCTGGGCACAGGGGTGAGGAGGTCACTCATAGGAATGAGTTACTTGGCAGGCATAGTTTACAAGTGTGCTCTCTATTCCTTCACTCTCATAGTCCGATGTGACTGCAATCCGACACGACCGGAGCGAGATCAGACGCAGGACCGACGGCCTAACGTGCCTTCCGAGGCACGGGGGTAGATCACACTGCCATCTGCCTAACTTCGGGTAAATATTGAGAAAACCTTAATAGATATCTCAATATCGATTTTTGAACCGAGACTCGAACCCAGGACCTCATTGCTGTAGCTGAACATGCTAACTACTAGAGGAATGACGGAATACGGAGTTATACAAGAGAAATATGTTTTAATGTTTATTATTATATAATTTTTTTACATCAAAACATTTTAAAACAACGTCATTATCATTGGGTTTTACTAAATCTGAACTAATGTTATAAAATGTAAATATTTTTACACACTTTGTACATAGGATTAAAATTAGGATAAAAAGCTTTTTATTTCGAAATTTTAATATCATAGACTAAATAAGATATAAAAGTTTGTATAAAGGGCATCACAATACTGTGGGTTTATAAAAATCATGTTTTCATTAAATATAATCTTTAGCCAGTCAGCTAATGAAGGGAATGATTTTTATTCTGATTTTAAATACTACCCCCTAGTCAAGGTGACATTCTAAGTACGTTAACGCTATATGGAATCGGTAGAATGCTACAATTTGTTCATGTAAGTTTACTAGCGTTAGCGTACTTAGAATGTCATCTTGTCTACAGGCCTTGAGCTACCTCTTAGATATAGATATTTTAAGTCTATAAGTATAAAGTCCAAAAGTATAAACAATTTCGTGTAATATTTTAACACTTACTTCTCCATTGCTGTTAAATATGATAAGAGAATACAAGCATTGACAGCCATGTCGACTGGAATAACATCAGCTAGGTAATCCTCATTGCAGTGCATAGATCTTATAACACCTGCGAGAATGAGACAAGAATTATTGTATTATATTTTTGAAGTGAACACTTCTTCAGCATCGTTGTCATTTGAAAGTCGATGAAACGAAAAAGCAACAGTAAAAAGAGGCAGACACATAAATTCATAAGATTACCGTAGGAGGAAATGAGATAGGAAGAATTGTGTAAGGTTTCTTATGTTTGTAATTCTGTTTGGGCTCTGCTTCGTCCTCCCTCTACTCGTGTTCACTAAAGCATAGTGGGAGTTATAATTAAATCATTACTAAAACCTACAGTTATCGTCTTTTCCAAATTTTATATTCGTCTCACTATCTCAAGGCTAATATTTTTGAAGGTTTCTCTTCTAGCACGTGTGCATTGTACATAAGATTTTTATTAATTGCTGACAGTTTAGCTCTTGACTGTGATCATAACTGATGGTAAGTAATAAAACAGTCTTAAATGGAAGCGGACTAACTTGGGAAGAAGTAATTTACATCTTATGGTCTATGCAAAATATCGTACCAGATCACAATTCCCTGGCGGAAAATCTTTGCTGGTTTATTGTTATAGTTAAAATTTGCTATTGCTATGTAATTAAAACCTCAACTTCTATCATATCTGTGGTTCTCAATGCGTAAACTCGAAGGATGTTCAGTATAACTCATAAAGACATACATTACTTCTACCAGGGCCCGTAGACAACATCACTTTCGAAGTTTGCTAACGCTTAAACTTGTACGGCCATGAAATAACATTTTTCAATATGTTTCGATAGGAAATGTCACTCCCATACATTTTTTAAGCATTAGCAATCTTCAGAAGTCATATTCATCGGCCTAGGTCAGCGCAATACCGCTTCAATATATCATCACATATTATCTAAAGCAACCACAATTAAGCAGATAACCTATATGTAATGAAAAAACTATTTGTTTTCAATGCACTTTTTATTCACTCACCTTTACCAGCACCGACGAGAAGTCCAGTGGGTCCATTCAAATTATCCACCCATCCAGGCATTGGCTCCTTATACGCCGCTGTCACTGAAATATAATAAATGTTCATGAAATATTATAGTGAATCAGATAAACATGCAAAGGCAGTCTTATTTCTGCAAATAATATCTTTTAAACAATCGTTGTATGCCAATAAACTGTAGAAAATAATTACAATTGCAGAATTGTACTGGTAACAAATATTATACACTAAACATATTTAAGATTATAAATATATAAAGTAAAAGTGTATGAAATATATTCTTGGCTACAGATATTCTTAGTACGCTAACGCCAGTAAGGTAAAGTAAGTAGTAGCCCATTAACATCCCACTGCAGGACACAGGATCCTTCACTCATACGAGAGAGTGTTTTTAGGCTATAGACCCACCAGGTTGGCAGGCATAGGCCACAAGTGCACTCTCTATTCCTCCACTCTTAAAGTCCGATGTAACAGAAATCCGACACGACCGGAGATAGATCAGGCGGAAGACCGACAGCTTAACGTGCTTTCCGAGGCACGGGGGTAGAACCCACCGCCAGTTTCCCAACTTATTACAACTATTGAGAAAATCTTAATAAAAAAATTAAATATCGATTTTTTTAACCCGACCCGGGACTCGAACCCTGGTCCTCATGTCTCATGTAAAAAATATGTGGAAGTTACGTATTACATCGATATGTCACGATATCATATGAACAAACTTCTAGTCGTTCGACGTGGCGTTATCGTATTTAGAATGTCATCTTGACTTGGTGAGCTTATCTATTACTCGAACGGGCCTTATCTAGCCGACTGTGACGACTCAATCTCATTCAGTACCCTCTAAAAATGCAAAGAGAGAAGGTTTCTATTTATGATACTTACCAATCGAAGGTCTTGCGATGACGATTGGAAATTTCCCTGCTTGTTGTGACACCAGATCTTCCGTCAGTGACTTAGTGTACGCATATGTATTGGGTTGCGGCTCGATCAGCCTGAAGTACATTAGATTATATTAATTGTTCCTTCATTTATACCATTAAAAATACGAAACAACTCTTTTCTCTTCGTATGTTTTATTAATAGCTGAACAGCGTTCGAAGATGTTTGATATAGAGAGGCCATTGCAAAATAAGCTTTAAGAGAGTTCCATAGAATATTTTCAAGAAAAGCGTCATTCCTAAAGATAAATCTTTTACTTAATAATTAAGACACTGAAATGACAGTGTTTCATTATTTTATAAATTCAATAGCAACAAAAAAATAGGAACAAAAAGCGGATTGATAGACTAACAATAAGTTTTATTTACGTGCTAATGTTATAATAGCAATATGCATTAGTATTGAAATGCTAAAATTTTTAAAGGAACCTACAATTCATTGATTACAATATAGCTTATAATATAAAAAATTGGGACTCACTTAGGCTGTAAATAAGTGAGCAAATCATCATCCATCCATTTCACACATTGAATAACATTTTGAGGTCTGTGATTTGCTGGATAAAGCTTTTCTTCTAAGACTTTTACTTCACAACGACAGTAAGACGTTGAGACGTGAACAAACACCTGAAAAAAGTTATAAAGTATTATAAAGTGCGATAATTTAATATAATTTAATATAAGATTATAATACTTGAAAGTCGTAAACACGCAATAATGCGAGAACTTCGCCTTGTTAGCAATATGTCGACATAAGACATCGTATTTGCTGTAAGCCTCAAAATACGAACTCTTCGCCAGAATCAATAAAGTTTTCTAAAATCCATGGCGTAAGTCTCTGGTTTAAAATTTTGCTGAAAGCTAAATTATTTTTTTGTGGAATTGAAAAAAACACTACTTTTGTTTGAAACACTTATGCTGTTATTTTTCGTCCCACAAATTGGACCTAAACGACTCGACGCAATATTTTTTCCAGATTAAAATAGTATAACAAAACTATTTTCGGATTTTGAGTTAGTGCAAATGAAAGTTATCTCCTAAATCGCCTTATTCTGAACTAATGTGAGGTTTTAACATGGGCTTTTCCCGTATTATATTTATTATAACACACCTGGGCCTGTAGACAAGATGACATTCTAAATTCACTAACGCCAGTAGAACGCTTAAAAATGTATGGGAATGAAAGTTCATATCGATGTCACGTGATCACATGAACAAGTTCTAGGGTTCTAGTCGTTCGACGTAGCGTTATCGTACTTGGCGTTGAATGACATCTTGGCTAGGGTGGCTGTGCTGGAATTATTATTCTAAATTGATTCCTTTTATTATTTTATGATTTAAATGTAATGAGGAATCCTGGGATAAATCTAGCGTTAATATATAAACGTTGAATATTTAAGAGTATTTAACGTGTTAATATTGATATTTTAATTTACCTCTAATTGTTTCATTCCCTCGGCTAGTTTAAGTGCTCTCATTGTTCCAACAGTATTCATGTTAACAGCATCTCGGATGAACATGTCGAATCTAAAAGAAAATCAGCATATAATACGAGATTTGATATTTTTATCTCACAGAAATACTAATATTATTAAGCCAAATAGTAGGTATGTTTATCTTGTGTTGATAACCTTTTTATCGAGGTAAACTATATATAACATCACGGCGTGATCAAAAGATATGGAGAATCAATGAAAATTGTAACCAAAACGGGGTGATATTGATTCCTTTTGAAAGCTGTTATTACGTGTGATGCGTAAGCAGCAAAAGGGATGCAATAATCATGTGTAATATAATTGTTTCTCTTAAAATATTGTACAAAAAGTCCAGGCCTATAGACATCTGTTTTATAAGTTTGACTCACTATTAGCTTTTTAATATTTAGCAAATTTGTTCTCGCTTTTAAACGATACAGACAAAGTAACGCAGTTAATCTAGATATGAATCTCAAGAAATTACAACATTTATTTAGTCTATCGAGGAAGTCTATAGACTAAATAAATGTTGTAATGTTGTAATTTCAAAATGTTTAAATATAAACATCACGGTCCAACCAAAAGATATGAACAATCAATAAACAATGCTCCAAAACCGGGGTTTAATTGATTCCTTTTAAAAGGTTTCTTTTAAAGGGTTAAATCTACGCAGATCAAGTATAATGGGATTGTTCTTTATAAAACGTTCTTAAAAAAGTCAAAGATTCCATATATATATCTTTTAAGGTTGACCCACAATATTCCTTCTTATTATAATTAAATTGCACGGGTTAATTACTTCAAAATATAATGTCTTACAGAATGATAATATTATTTTTCAGTCATAAAATACCTCACCTTACACAAGCAGCACAATGATATACGATTTGAGCCTCACGTTGCACCATATCCCAATCCTGGTTGGACATTCCTAGTTCCTCTTGCAGAATATCACCCTTGATCACATGTAGCTTATCAAATACTTTGGGAGACTTGTGTTGCAAATGATCGAACACCTAAAATTGAAATAATAAGAAATTAGAACTCATAGAAGGGATGGTCTGAATTTGTAACTCTTAACAATAATCGACGTGTCTATCCATTAGGTGTATACGTAATTTCACAGTTTGAAATCTAGGGGAGGGCCTAAAATAGAAAATATCTCAATAAAAACTATTAACTAACATTATATTAAGAACTAGACGTTATCAGAAATTTGGTAGCAATTAAGACTTCTGCAAATTCTTACAATAAAATAATAGCAGGCGTTCACTAAACACATTGAAAACCAAATTATTTATATTAATTTTCTTTACCATGTCATTTTTTTAGAATACGTATTAAAGATTTATAAAGGGTATAAAAACGCAATGCAATATTGTAGGTATTGAATAAGATTGACCATTAAAGTCGGATCTCGTCAACCGAGGGAGCGAAAAGTCATATTCAACGCTTCACTACTTTTATTTCATAATTTAATATAATACACTTTTACACAATTATAATAAAAATATATTACAGTTATTACAATATTTATTGTAAATGCTGTATGTTGATGAAGCATTTTTTTCTGTCGTGAGAACTTAAGCAAACAAGTTTTTGTTCTGTTAATTAATTTTCTATCTATATATATAATAGAGATATCCGGGTATCTATTGACTCATCACGATACCTCTGGAACCATAAGGCATAGAGACTTGAAATTTGGTAGAAATATGCCTTTGTCCGAGTAGAGGTTACCTAAGAACAGATTATACGAAATTTTTACCGCAAGGGAAGTTGCAGGGGTGTTAATTAAAAAATTCAAATATTCACATTAAAAAAAATTCAAATATTCACATTAATATACAACAAATAACTCGTAGAGGTATTTATACGTATGTTTCTTATTTGTAAAACAATTTGTCTCTAAATTAATGAAAATGCTACCCAAAAAACATTCCACGCAGACGAAGTCGCCGGTTCATCTAGTATATATATATCCGAAATGCATATGTGTGAAACATATGATGAACAAACTATACGTGTACAAATATTAACAATTGTAATCTACTACGATAGATGCCGTAAAAAACGTACCTTGCAATGTAAGAAATCATCAAGCCTCTCTTTAGTATTTTGGCCCTTTTTCGGTCGCATCAATAGATATATCTTTTCCAAGTCAGGACAACATCTCAGCAGCTTCTCTATGAGAACTTTTCCCATAAAGCCTGTCGCTCCAGTGATGAATATAGTCTTCCCGGCGTAGAACTCTGCTACGCCGACAGATGGCGCCATTTTCACCTGTAACAATAAGATAATAAATAAATACTCGTATAAGCAAAAATGTAATATTACACAACTGATGTCAATTCATTCGCTATATATTCTTTTCTTTTATTCCTTGACTATAAAATCATCTGATGGTATACCAAAAACTTTATAATTTTTGACCCTTAAAAAAACGCGCAGAAACACAACGCTGCTCCACTACGGCTTAGCAGGCATAGTACACAAGTGTACTCTCTATTACTTCACTCTCAGGCAGAGAAATCAGGCGCAGGACCAACGGCTTGACGTGCTGTTCGAGTCACAGGAAAGGAGCACACCGCCAACTTTTCAACTTCAGGCAAATATTGAGAAAATCTTAATAGAAAACTCTACATCGATTTATTGATTTATGAAATGGCTTGACGCAGAACTCGAACAAAAGACCTCTTCTCTGTAGTCGAACATGCTAATCACTAGACCAATGAGGCAGTTACGTCTTTTAGTGGTAGGATAACAAATGGCCGCGTCCAAAGCCTCCAATCGACACTCAGACAAATTGAACAATGTAATTGTCTATATCTACAATTTCATTTCTCAGGAAAATGCTTTTAAGCACAAACCCTCACTCAAGGATCAGGAGTGTAGAATTGCGTGAGAGAGGATTCATTGCAATACGAATATCACCCCGCCTCCTTTAGCGCTGAAAGAGAGCATCCACTGCAATCTCATCAAAGGACGCGTCCTATACAATTGGTTTAGGAACTTTTCGTAGCCCAATCAGAACCTGAACCAATCTGTAGGAAAGCGTCGCGTGTTTCTTGGAAAGACGTTATTCCACGTAAGGATTGACATTCGCCGCATGAACTAGGCCCACTACCATGAACCCCAGGTTCTCCTTTCCTTTTTGGACCAGAGCCCAATTGGCCAGAGCTCAGATCCTCCTAAATCTATCCAAGCACATATGTAGATGAAGCAAATACTCGTATCATTGCTCCAGCGAAGCTGTCATATTAAGTGTATCTAAGATCGAACTTAAAATATAATCAATGTGTATAAGGAACCCGGAAATAGGTTTACTAAAAGGAACAAACCATCACAGTTGTACTATGGTGTAATCAAGGCCTTACATAATTGATAAGCTATTATCGTGTTATTCTCACAATTACACAATTGCATCATCTATTATAAATTATAATATTGTAGCGTAATATTTATAACGCTTATAAGTGCATCACAAAATGTGATTACAATTTTTAATTGTCTAAATAAAAGCAAAAAGTTCCTAAAGTAATCAAAACGTTTCTTTTTTCAGATTTAGTAAAAGCCTCAAAGTCTAAGGATTTTATACATATGGTTCTCAGTTTGGTTTATTTTACGTGATTTTTATCGAGATATAAAGATTTATTGAAGTGAAACTTCTTTAGGCGCATGAGGGTACAATTTGTACTGATGAAACGCGTGATTAGCGTCAGGAATATGTGCACCGTTTTTTATGCTAATTCGTTTGAAGGTTAGGTAGTTTTATTACACACACCGGCATATCAAGCGGAACACAAAAAAAGTCCATAATTTAAAAAATATGGTTTTATTTCAAAATCTACTTACGACACTTCTTTTGTTATTTAAAGTTTCCATTTGTGAAAAGTGGTACATTTTTGAACTTTTTATGTAACCGGGGAATGTGAAAGTTAATATTAAAATAACAATTAATAAATTATAAAAATGGTGATTAATATCGCGTATTTCCCCCACATGCTCTTATTAAAGTTTCTACCCGTCTAGGCCTACTGAGTATGAATCGATGGTGTCCTGGGTTCACCCACCCTGGCAGGAGATGGAATTATGGACTTAGTTTTTCTTTTCAGCAAGTCCCAAACATGCTCTATTGGGTTCATATCCGGTGATCTCGCCGGCCATGAACCATAACAGAGATATTCATATCATTAAGATATGCTTGGGTTACCCGAGCGGTTTCCGGCCGAGCATTATCGTAAGTGACGTATGGTACGAAGAAGGTTTAAAGAAGCTGGTTTGGGTTCATTTGTGCCCGCCAAGGCTCCAAGGTTCGAGGTAAATCATTGTAGAAACAGGTTAACTTTTACTCAGGATCATCGACTTTGGAACGCGGACCAATGGAGTAAGGTATTGTTTAATGATGAGTACAGAATTCTCTTAAATCAAATAGACGGAATGCAAAGAATATACAGACGCAAAGGAGAACAATACTTTCAGGCAAATTTTGAAACTGCAGTTGCATACGGTGGTGTATCGCACAGACTTGATAGTGATTGACAAAGGGAGTCTTTTTTTTGTCGCTGGGAAATGCAATTTACGCACTAACCCTAACCGATGACCAGTCAGGAGTGTGGGACTTGGCGATGGAAGATCTCGCAATACCCACTAAAACCCAGCGGAACCCTCTTTATCCATTAGTGAGGCACCAGGTGTTCAGCTTCGGCTTCTTTCAGCGAGACTACCGTCTCGTAAAAGAAGGCCACTGCCGCCCACCATCTCTCGCTGGAGAGCATCGCGCCTACAAGGGACAAAGGGAGGCTGCAGACCGCTATATCAGAGAATTTTTAGAAGAAAATGTCGTACCGTTTGCCCCATATATCGGTGACGATTTTGTTTTTATGCAGGATATTAGTTTGCCAAAGAAGTTTCATTTCTAACATGTGTACTTTGGGCGCACGCACTGTTTATTTTTTTAATGATTGTGGAGTATTTTGTGATTGTTTTCTGTAGAAAAACGCTTGTAGTAAATAGTAGTGCATTATTTTTTGGAGTGAAGTAAAAATAGTAGTAGTAGTAGTAGTAAAAGTAAGTAAGTAGCAGCCCATTAACGTCCCACTGCTGGGCACAGGCCTCCTTCCTCATATGAGAGAGGGTTTTTAGAGCATAGACCCACCACGCTGCTACTGGCAGGCATAGTACACAAGTGCACTCTCTATTCCTTCACTCTCATAGTCCGGTGTGACGGAAATCCGACACGACCGGAGAGAGATCAGGCGCAGGACCGACGGCTTAACGTGCTCTCCGAGGCACGGGGGTNATTAATAAATTATAAAAATGGTGATTAATATCGTGTATTTCCCCCACATGCTCTTATTAAAGTTTCTACCCGTCTAGGCATACTGAGTATGAATCGATGGTGTCCTGGGATAGTCTCCGCCATTCCTCCACTACGGCGATTCGCAGTTCACTCACCTTGGCAGGAGCTGGAATTATGGACTTAACTTTTCTTTTCAGCAAGTCCCAAACATGCTCTATTGGGTTCATATCCGGTGATCTCGCCGGCCATGAACCATAACAGAGATATTCATATCACTAAGATATGCTTGAGCTACCCGAGTGGTTTGCGGCCGAGCATTATCGGGTGTAACCGTAAGTGAGCGTACGGTACGAAGAAGGTTCAAAGAAGCTAGTTTGGGTTCATTTGTGCCCGCCAAAGCTCCATGGCTCGAGGTAAATCATCGTAGAAACAGGTTAACTTTTACTCAGGAGCATCGACTTTGGAACGCGGACGAATGGAGTAGAAAAACGCTTGTAGTAAATTGTAGTGCATTATTTTTTGGAGTGAAGTAAAATAGTAGTAGTAGTAGTAATATTGGCAAATTTTGTGACTTTTTATGTAGAATAGCAATACTAATGACTATGTAGAATAATAATGTAGAACTAAAAGTTTTATTAGTGGAGGATAGTGAATTTTTTTTCGTTTGTTGTGAACTTTCTCTACTATAAAAACATATTTTAATTTTGGAGTATTTGCTATTGCAGTCTGCATTAAACACGGTAGTAGTGAATTATAACGCATTTGTTTATATTTTTAATTAAATATAAATACTATAAACATATTATATTTTGTAGTTTTGTGTATTCGGGAAAACTTGTACAGCGCCTTCCATGGAAAATTTACGTTAAAATACTCAAGGATTCTATCTTTTTAATAAATTTCAGAAGTTCCTGCGATATGGCTTAGTAATGACTTTACATTTTTTTTTAATTGCTTGCTAAAAATGTTAATTTCGACTTCGATGAACTTAACTAGAGTCCCTCGAAATCTATGTCCATTACTTAATCTGCAATTATTTAAATTGCTACATTTATTCAATTGCAAAAACTAACATTAGTAAATGCACTCATTAACTAAATTATTTCATATTGCTTTGAATTAGAGCTTTAATTTTAAGACCTCAATGATTATTACAATGAAACATTTTTAATGTAAACTACAATAACTACGTAATATTGTAAACTACAAATATAACACTCAATACATGTTTATTAACATTTGCAATTCTTTTTTTTACACTGACTGTTATTTACGTTTTTATATAGGTCATAGTATATATAAATCTTTTGTACTTGTGTATATTACTGAACTGTTGAAAAGGTAAATTACTCTAATAATATCATATTATGTTGAAATTTTGTGAGTGTGCTCTGATGGATTCAAAAGAGGTTTAAAAAGAAAATTTCATCCTGATTTTTGCACTTCCATAGGATCGAGAATTAGATACATGAGCATCGTACCACTAGAGTGTACCTCGACAAATAGATCAATGACTTAATCCCCATATATATACACTGGTATTACTAAAAAAAGAGGATAACTTAGGTTGTTTAATGGGGTGGTATAATGTTCAAGATGCCTAATTTTAGATAATAAGTCACATTTGTGACTTAACTCTTTATTCGGAGCAGAAGATATATAAAAAGATCTTACCATTACAGCCAGATTATTTTTTTACACTATGTCAGGCTAATGTATGTAAACAGTTGTTAAAAGTACACTATAATATTCCTTATATAATCAGCTAGTAGTTTATGAATGTCTCGGGACAATTTCTCTAATCATCTCGAAATTCATGGAAGAAAGACGAGCGTTGTTTCAAAAATATATCTGACATTTGATCATTTTAACTTCACGATGAAATACAGTCTTTATTATTGCTTATTAGCGATCTTTTATTTACCTATTAAAATAGGTCCGTTTTGTAAATTTGCGGTGTCAATGGAATTTCCCCTTGGGGAAATTTCACAAAGAAGCTTATCATAAAATCATAGTACACATGTACATTGTACTGATTATTATCATCTGTGATGACTACTAAGATTACAAATGACTAGCTGATCTAACAGTGATTAATTTGCATACAACAAACAATTATATCAAAGGTTCTATGCAAGAAACATTCATTAATTATTCCAATAATGAACGTATACTGTATATCTTTTAAATCACGCGAAGTGTTATGTAAAATTCATCAAACTCGTGCTTTGTAGTAAGAACGTTTGTTGCATTTTGAAATAGACTTTAACCTTGAGCAGGTGTGCTGTCGTAAAATTTACAACAAAATTTGTTATCGGTTACACAACATGTAAGGAAATGTTTATATCATGTGTAATTCCAAGAAAAACACCTGTTGAGAGTCCACTTGCATAAATTGGGAAACAAGGAAAAGGAGCGAGGAACCAATAAAGCTTGAAAATACAGTTACAATATGACAAAATGTTTAACAAATGATATTAAATAAAGAAAACAAAATAAAAATAACAATTCGACAAATATCTACTCAGTATCTAAGTTAATAAATTTGAACATTAAACGTTGGTATACGTTGGACGTGGTATACATCTTTATTACAAAATTTGTTTAATTTACTTTGCTTATATTCCTGCAATATATTATACGAATATGAATGCCGGTTTTTCTCGATATGTGTCCTTCATGATCCAGATGAATTTGATGTTGAGATTAAAGTGATATTAAAGTCAAACCTATCCATATTTAAAACCTAGTAATTCGAAGAGAAACTTATCCACTTATGGGTGGAACCTATCCTTATGTTTTTTGTAGATGGGAAATGTCTTTGACTAGAATAGGCTAGGGTATCAATTTTGGATTAAAGTGTTCTCAGACTTACTGGAAAAAAGTATCCTTTAAAACCCACAGAAACCCCGTTGATCTTTGTAGGCATCTAAGTCTGACTAACACACTCTAGCACCTCGAACTCCTCAAGTCTCCAACTCTCAGCCTCCTTCTTAGGAGGGCTTCCTTCTTTTTCCCTTTCTAGCCAAAAATGTTGACGTGTATTCAGTGGCGTAACTATAATATCCGGAGCCCGTGGCAAACCTTTTTATGGGGCCCGTTGAATATTCTTTTTATGGGGCCAAACCGCAAAAATCGTCACGAACTTATTTTAATTTTAATAGTACCACTTAAGTAGTTATTTAACACTAATAACAGTGTTATTTTCAAAATATAGTTACGCCACTGCGTGTATCCCAATTATAAAGGCCGTCAAGAAATCCGCATCAAACTACCGGCAATTAATATAG
The DNA here is from genome assembly GCA_015832385.1 of Elymnias hypermnestra. Lineage (NCBI taxonomy): Eukaryota > Metazoa > Arthropoda > Insecta > Lepidoptera > Nymphalidae > Elymnias > Elymnias hypermnestra. Next base: position 1,004,448 of record JACTOM010000050.1, read on the forward strand.
TGTTGAAAGAAACCTTGTCGCCAAATAGAAACCATCGGACCACGTTCCCTTGATATAAAATCCTATCCTTATGTGCCGTAATTTGGTTTATTTTGAAGTGCTTTTAAAAAATAAACAAGTGGAAAACTGATATGTTTTACGTGTAGGGAAAACTCTGTTAATTTAAAGATCGAAATATATAATTTTAATAGAAGAACTAAAAACAAACTTGTAATGCCAAATTTGAGAGTGAAAAGGGATCAGGAGGCCTTTTGTTGGGTTAAGCATACGCATTATAATAAGGTGCCCGGATCGCTTATGGGTTTGCCTCCACATAATTTCTAGTAATATGTTAAAAACGTCCTAATACAAAAGGCATATTTTAATGTTAAAGATTGTTTAAGCAAGCATAAAGATACTTGGACTTGATTCCAGTTGCGCATGAAAGCTAAACACTTTGTAATCTACAAGAGTATATTTAAAAGAGTAACAGTTGAGTTTCTTGACAGTTTCTTTTCAGCGAAATCAACTTTCAGAACCAGTGGTAGATGTGATACCAATGGACAGACTAATGACGATTCAAAAGTGCTTTTTAAGCTTACTTGAAAAGGATATTATGAATGATTGATTGTTTGAACTATCTTCATCCACCTTCAAGATTCGCCCATTTCTTTTTATCTCTCTAGGCTAGGTTAGGCTTTGCAGTCTTCTATATTCTTAATTATTGAAACGATACTATTCCGTTAAATGTCACAGTGAAAATTTAATAAACTAATATCACAAATCTATCCAGATATCTATTGACTCATCACGATATCTCTGGAACCATAAGGCGAAGATACTTGAAATTTCATAGGAATATTCCTTTTGCCGAGTAGAGATCAGCTAAGAACGGATCTTCATATCCGCCTTTATATCACAAATCTGTCAAATATAAAGAGTAAATACAGACTAGCTAGTAAAGGTATTGCGTAGTTCATAAGTAAATCGCTTATATGTATTTTTCACACGTATTATGAGTCCAGTGACCTTGGCAAAAATAGTTTGTTGTCATTGCTTGACAAAGACAACACAAGGAATAGAGTAAAGAAGCTCAACATATGTTGATATCATCAATACTAACCTTAATGTACACATTACTCTGCTTTGTATATAACCACAGCTATAAATTTATATTACTTTAGTAAAATACTTTAAATAAATAAAAATTTTATATACTTATTGCCATTTGATTACAGACGGTTATATATTCTGCTACAAACCGCACCTTTACTGTAAGCCGTTGAGGAGTTCCGTTGATTATCATATTTAACTACGATTGATAATACCAACGTTTCGGTGACTCAAAGATCCGGATAGCCTATAAACGATTCTTCCGAGTAACGTTAATTTGCTCCTAAGAATTGAAGAGTTCCGTTACTTTGTCAGGTATCCCATGATCAAAACATAATCAAACTGTCAATAAACAATCCATGAAGTAAATCCTTTCTAATAAAAAATGAATCATCGATATCGGTTGGCGTGATCTTGAGTTATTCGTACATTTGTCGCGTACATGCTTAATGCAAATTTAAGACTTATACGGTTTTCTCATGGATGTCATCACCAGACCTGGACAAAAAAAATAGGACACCACGATAAGGACCACCTTTCATATAAAAAAAATTATCAAGATCGTCCCACGCAATCAGAAGATATGAGGTAACAAACATAAAAAAATATTAAACATAAAATACAAATTGTTAACCTCCTCCTTTTTTGAAGCCGGTTAAAAAAGCGTTGAATTGGTAATAGTTGCGTAAAAGGTCGTTACTTATTTAGTAGATTGGAATAGAAGTCAAGCGTAAACCAGCCGTTGTTAATAAAACGTAATGGTAATTACATAAAAGTTACAAAATGTATAACGCAAAAATTTAATTAGTCCCACGTTCCAAATATTCTTTAACAATACTCACAGAGCGTGGGAAACTGTTTTCTTAAACTTTTCTCCGTATTCATTGTATTAGATTATTTAAAGAATACGCCATGAAATCGTATAGTGATATATTTTATTAATTATATGGTCCCTGTCGGGTCACCTGCGCAGGAACGGATTCGGTGGAGTTATAGGCAAAAAAACTGTCCTCTTTAGTCTATTGGTTAGCACGTTGGGCTACAGACATGATGCCCTGGGTGGGAGTCCCGGGTCGGGAAAATTCTAATATCTATATTGAGTTGTCTATAAAGATTTACTCAGTAATTGTGTCAGTTTTACCCCCGTGCCTCGGAGAGCAGGTTAAGCCGTCGGTTCTGCGCCTGATATCTCTCCGTTCGTGTCGGATTCTCGTCTCATCGGATTATGAGAGTGAAGGAATAGCGAGTTAACTTGTGTACTGTGTCTTCCATCTCGCAATGGAGCAGCGTGGAAATCTATGTTCTAAAAGCCTTGCCTCCTATGAGCAAGGAGTTCTGTGTCCAACAGTAGGACGTTAACAGGCAAACTCGTTCTTAAGGAGTATATCGTGTGAGAAAGGATGATGTATGTGTAAAAGATTACTTGAATAAAGAATTTTAAAATTTGATTTTGGCAAAAATATATTGGAATATATTATAGTCAAGTAACAGACGATTTTACGTGATAAGAAAATAGTGGTGAAAATTTGGCGTTTTAATAAACTTTGGATTTAAGCCGATCGAGCCTCTCTATCGCTTGTTCCGCATATGAGAGAATTACATATTAATATTAATTAACAAATAAATATTAATGTATTAGATTAGAATAGAGTCATTCTCCATCTTTAATAACACTAATTTAAAACGAAATTGTACTATTTTTAAAATTAATGTACTATCATCGGTGTTTGATAAGTGCGCAAAATTGCAGATAAATCCGACTTTTTGAAATACTCTAAAATAAAGTTCAAAGGTTTATTTATATATATGCAATTAACTTATGAATTACCTGAATTAGGTAATCGTCATTGCAAATCTAATGTAAGCGCATTAAAAAAGACATATTTATATTTATTTTAACATCAATCCATCAAACTATCTTGGCAAAGTATTGCTCAGTTATAAAGATTTAAATTTACAAGGTCGTAAGGCAAAAACAAAATAAATTGGGACAAGTATAGTAAGTCCATAAAGGCGATCCTTTCTCTCATTTACAATACTTAATGATTCCAAGTCTTGGCCGATGACGTAAAATCAGGTTATTCAACCCAACAATATTAAGGAACTGTAAGGAAACGAAATATTTTTAACTACGCAATTATGGAGGAAGTTATTGATTTTTCCTGCTTTTACAAGACCTTTAAAGATTACGTTAAACGATCTCAAGTAGACATTTAAAGTGTAATCAAATACCTATCACAGTCACATCGCGCCAGAGTTACAAAATAAACTTGAATAAAAAATGTTTAATTTAGCTTTTATACAGTTTTTTTAAGGTACGAAATTCCGTAGTACATTAATTTGATCTATTTGCGATTTAACCGAAGAAAAATATGTTCCTTACGATATCACAATAAAAATCTTTGTAGTTTTTCGGCTTTTATGTACTATAATTTGTAAGTATTATACTTATAAACCTTCCCCTTGAGTCACTCTGTCTATTGTTGAAAGATCCTTTAAAATCCGTTGAATTGTTTAAAAGATCCAAGCGAACAGACATTGAAGCTTCTTGTTATACTATGTAAATTTTACATTGACAGAATTCAGAAATGTTTACAGCTTCTATTACAGCACATGAGATCAGGTATTACAACTCCCTTACTTAGATAAAGCCAATCGTGAGGAAACGTGTCATATTTTGACCTTATTATAAGAATCAATCCGCCTTGAACTTTTGACGAAGAGCTTATCAAATACCTGATGAAATTTCATTCTACGTTGTTGTTTTCATAAAAAGTTCACGCCCAGCATATGTAGTAACGTTGCTTCTTTTACTAAGTCCGGAGGATCAGAGCTCTCGCCGACAGAGCTCTAATCGAAAAATCTAGATCTTGGAAAAGTCACGTTGAAGGCTTTTTTCCTGAATTCTTCTCAACCGCATGAAGATGAAGGGTGCGGGCTTCGAGGCAATGCCTCCTTACCCGGGCATCTTCCTCAGACCTCAATTTCATGACTGGTATTCTATTTTGCCCGCAATCATACGGGCTGATTCCCGCCGGCTACACTAGCAAATCCATTCAGGTCAATACATTTAGTTGTCCAATCCAGGTAATGCCACTGCTATTGCGTCATCATCACTTACGTCAGGAGGCGGTGACAGCAGGATTTCATGAGGCAAAGGACGCCCAATGTTTGCTGCTCTTGTGTGCTGGCTGCCAATGCCCGCAACGTTGTAGGCGATCCGACCTCATTTGGACAATTGGGTATGGACCTCTTTCCTACCGTCTGGTGCAGGTACTGACCGGCCATGGTTGCTTAGGCAAGTACCTGCACAAGGCTGTTGGCCTTGAAGACCCGCCCGTCTGTCATGAGTGTGGTGCTCCTGTAGATACGGCGTATCATTATCAGGTGGAATATCGAGCGTGGATACCCCAGCGTCATATCTTCTTGTGGTTAAAGAAAATCTTTCACTGGAGACATAATTGGAGTAATGCTCGCCAGTGAATTTGATTGGAGGGTGGTTGCCTTCTTTTGCGCAGTCATCATCTCGCTGAAGGAGGCAAATGAGAGGGTAAGGGAGCAAGGGGCTGAAGCCCTCAAGTCAGTGGACAGGCTGAAGTCAGAGGAGACTGGGTGGCTAAAGTCGGAGATATGCGATTCAGGCGTCACTCTATTGAATTGTAGGTCCTCACAAGCCGTTTCATCCGGTTCACTAGAGTAGAATGCGGTTAGAGAACCTCTAGTGATCTCATTCGTGAATGAGGAGGTATCCGCTGGGTTTTGGTATTCTGGTATCCGCGAGGCTCACACTTATAACTAGCACTTCTGCATCGTCATCAGGAGATATTCTGTCATCGGGTGGATAAAGACTTTTCCCAGCAAAAAAAGAACTTCTTTTATTTTTATAAATATATCAAAAAGCACACGAGATGAGCATTTACGTTAACATAACTTTAGTATACAGAATTGAACGAAGCAATAGATTTTATTTGTATGCAATAAAAATTTCACCGTTTATACATTTCAATAAAAATTGTGCGAATTATTCTTATTTATTTATATTAGTAACAGAATAATATATTATAGTTTATAACTAGGTAACACTCAAACAATATCCTAATCTTTGCAATTACTTAAAGAGTTAGTGAGTTCGATATATAAGAAAATAGAATCAAATATTTTTCATTTATTTATTTATTTACTCTATATTGTACACCACACTTGAAAAACAATAAAAAATAAGAAGACTTTTCTCTATCACTAATTCACATGGTTTACTATCTTATTGCTTTAAAACGATTTCTTTCAGACAACCTTAAGGAAGGATATTTAGTTAAGAGTGTAAAGATAGGTAGTGAGAATACTACATATGAAAATAGAAGGTATATATATAAATAACGATCACATATACATATATAAACACATGCGTCAGGTCGACAATAAATGACATAATACCTAATAGAGTTACTTTGTTGAGTTTATATATTTTCTATTCATTCAAAACATCGCATAGTTATACGAAACTTACGAGTTGCAAACATTAACCTTGCATAAGTTAATTATTCGATTCATCAGCAGTAACTTCTTGTATGCAATTTGTGATTGTGGAAAAAACAATTGTTGCATTTAATGCTTGACACTTAATATTCAAGGTCTAGTTTATTAAATGGCAGTTTACAAAATACCCCACTTTGTTTGTTCACAGTTATGCCATTGCAAAGTATTCCCATCATCTTAACATTTTTTAGTTTATACTCAACTCAGTTTGTTGTGGGTTCTTCCCGGAACCTAAACTATTATAATTAAAGATGTCAAGTCATACCTTAATATTATTATCATTCGTACATTGGAAATAATTAAAAACTTTTGTATTTGTCTACTAGAGTTATGATTTTTGGATACTATATTCATATTTTGTGGCTAAATACCTTGAATGCTTTCCTTCGTCGATATGACGATTCAAAAATAGTGTAAAAGTTTATTTCATCCAAGAGTTTTTGATTAGATTTGATTTGAGAGTGACTAAAATTAAAGTTTTAGGCTTTTATTCTTATAATATATCACTGTCTCAAGCAAAGACTATGAAGAAAGACCTATGATGTAAACCCATAAAGTGTTTCACATGTAAATCTAATGATACTTTCACACTATTGTTTAAATTTGTTATGGGAAATACTTCGCAAGAGTATAAAATACTCTTACGGATGTCAGTATTTTTGAGCAAAGTACCTAATTAGCATTATTTGTTGCCTAAGTTAGTGTCTTTGTCTAGAAAAATGTTGACGACTAAATTTTGTAGATCTGCTAAGCCTTTCAGTACCTTCAGAATAACATTACGAAGACAGGGCGGCTATTAAAAATATTTTTTTAAAGCTAACAACCAAATCAATTATTTATATTTTAAACTATTGTTACATCTTTTAGTTACTGTGTATTATTTAGTTAAATATATATAAAGCAACGATATTTCAACCTATCCTGTTATAGGTAGACTTTGTCCAACGTGTTTCAAAACGATTTCTTAAAAAAAATTGAGTACTAACTCCCTCCCTCTCATCACGAGATATCCTAAACTATTTGCGATTGACTTGGAAATTAGCATTTTATCAAATAAGCACTGCATAGTTTTTCCATATATTACTTCCAATTAAAGAACAACTTATATTTACGGAGGTTCCCTCGAGTAACAAACAAACAGACCTATTATTGTTTTAAGTAATTCTGTTGCCGAAGCTAGCTTGTAAGATTATTTAGAAAGGTCTTGTACTTCTAACCACTGGGTCAACCCGGCATAATGACAACGTAATAATCACCATATGCTAAGACGAGAAAACACCTTGAGAACAGGTTGAGAACACTTTCAATTTCGATAGGTGTCAAGGTTTTTGACCCATCATATGGTAAAACGATCGTGTCCTATAAACCTACAGACAAAATATGTGAGTTTGATATCATGCTATTCGTTATAAATATGTAAATATATAAATACACAAGCTGACCTACGCAACTTCGTCACTATTGAACATAGGTCACAAGTAGTGATGCCTATAAGACCCGATCAGCGGCTAACAAAGACTTGCTTTATATATTAACGTATTTTATTTTATTTGGGACACAAGTAGTTTTATAAAACACTAGCAATGCCCCGCGGTTTTACCCATATAGACACCGATCTCGTGGCAGTGCAAAGTTGGACTTATTGTCTAGATTGACATATTTAAATTCGTTGTATCTTTTGAATGGAACACCTTATTTTAATAAAATATCATTTATAGGATAAGGATTAATACAGGGATTTGCATAATATGGTTTGATTATTGTCGGCACTTTTATTAACTTTTAAAATGAAAAAAGTAGTTATTGTGGCATATTCCATTCATTATGTCCATATTCTCTCATGGTGATTTATGAGTTTACAGGATACGTCTATTTATTTATGTTTGTTCCTGTAATGCAACAAACGGTTTATGGATTTTGGAAACCTTTCACATGCAGATGATGGTACAGGGAATAATGTTTTGTTTTTATAGGATAGCTACAATATCTAGAATAAATTCAATGTTTAAATATCATAAAACGCATGATTGTTTTGTAATAAACCACGTGTATATTACGTTTTAGTAATTTCTTTAACCTATAGATTGAAAGGAATAGTAATATCGCCACATCATTGTACATCATCACTTTGCTTATTACATTCTGTTTTTTGCGATTTGTGAGTGTATAATTTATTTATTTATCAAGCTATCTATAATTCTATTGTAAAGATAGGTTTTCTGATCTGATAAATCGGTTATTAACGCAAGATTAGTGCGCAGTTTTTCAAACAAAAGTGTTGCAATGGATGCCAGTTTAGCTGGTTCGAGCGCGACTAGAAAAATTGCCAGCTAATCACCAAGAATGATGCATCACTCAACTCCTAGTTAAAACTGACTATTGGCGGGCAGCTCTCTAAATCCTTTCCCATTCCAAAATTGACATTTTATTTTAAAACCCTGTTTACACCGAAGTGGCCAGTTTCCTAAGAATGTACTATGTGTCGCTACATCACCCCACTCCAGAGACCGTCAAGGGCGATAAAAATCTGGACCTCTGACCTGACGACCGTATCGTGTCTGATTAATACGATTAGTGTTCCCGGGTGGAGGTTTATGAGGGATAGGACTACCGGAGTCTGCTAATATATACGCAGGTTATAAACATTCTATTGACACGTTGATTTTCTTTTTTTGTTTTGTAGACGCGTTGTCATAGCAACGTCGCTATGGTATTCGTGGTCACTGCTTTTTGCCATCTTTGCTCCAGTGCGGGGTCACCAATTTAGCTGGTTGGAACGCGACTAGAAAAATTGCCAGCTAATCACCAAAAATGAATGCATCGCTCAACTCCTAGTCAAAACTGACTATCGGCGGGCAGCTCTCTAAATCCTTTCCCATTCCAAAACTGACATTTATTTTAAAAGCCCGTTTACGCCGAAGTGGCCAGTTTCAAAAGTATGTACTATGTGTCGCTACACCAGTAAGTAAACGGTAAAATGTTATGCGTAATCATGACGTCAATAAAACACAGAAAACTAATGTGTTTTAGATTGTTTGTAATAGAATTTTCATATGAAAACAAACTAAATGATTAAAATGCAATCAAGTAAACGGATATGTTCAAGAAATGACTTAATACATTTCAATTAAGTGGCATGTTATTTTATAGCGTAAGCAAAATCGATTAACGATTTACTTTGATACTCTATATTGATAAGAAAATGTTATATATCTTGAGGTGCATGTTGAAATTTCTTATGACATGTTACTGTTGTATATCTGATAAACTGAAAAGTGTAACAGAAACCGAGAAGCATTACTTTTCTATAATAAAAATTTGGTATATGGTTTACGAAATTATCAAGTAGTACACTCAAAATGCAAAAATGCAACGTTTTCTATTTATTTGTTACACTTGATACCCAAACGTCTTTAATTTTGGATATCAAAGTTGCCACTGATGTTATTTTGATATTTAACTTTTTTTAATGTTTTCCACAAAGTCGCCTCAGAAAACACAATATAAAACTATAAGTAAATAAGTAAAAAAAGGTAAGTAGCAGCCCATCAACGTCCCACTGCTGGGCACTGGCCTCCTCAATCCTAGGAGAGAGGGTTTTTAGAGCATAGACCCACCACGCTGCTCCGCTGCGGACTGGCAGGCATAGTACACAAATGCACTCTCTATTCCTTCACTGTCATACTCCGATGTGACGGGAATCCGACACGATTCGAGAGAGATCAGGAGATTAATTATTTAAAGCACCCACAGTCTATTACATAGTGCAAGCTATATTAAATTTAGGACCACTTATTGCATCACAATTTCAATATAGGCAAAGGGATTTCGCTTGAACCATATCATAGGATATATACAGTTTGTTTACTCTGACTTTAAATCTACTTAAAAGCTTTAAAGTTAGAGAAGAATAGAAGAATCCAAGTTGAAATCAGTTTGTTAAAAAAATTGTTAACGAAACGACCTAAAATCAGTCTTCTCTGATTAAGCAATTTTCAAGTCATATAAAGTGTATTTGCTGAATCACAAATGTAAACAAATTTATTGTATTTTAAATTATGCAAACCGTTACATTTTTTAACTTTTCAACAATGAAATACTTTATAAAGTCAAACTTAATACACCATACTTTCTTTTGCATAAGCCAAATGTCGAAGTGAAATTGCGTTATTTTAATTTTGCAGTACAATGTCCAGTACCTCATCAAAATTTTATTTAGTTAGTTGGTAATTGACTTGACTGCTAGGGACTGAATAAAATGACCTAATCTAGTGTGCCTCTGCAACCCTAGGAAATTTGTGTAGAAAAAAAACGGAAATATGGTTGGAGAAGGAAACTTTGAATCCAATATTTTACAATCGTTTGTATGGCAATTTATAAATTACACTTCTAAAAGCTTCCAATAAAAATATAATATTATTAATATAAATACTTTTTAATATTTATATAGTTGGCAACCTATAAATGTCTTGTTTAAGTAAGTAAGTAGCAGGCCATTAACGTCCCACTGCTGGGCACAGGCCACCTCATTCATACGAGAGAGGGTTTTTAGAGCATAGACCCACTGCGCTGCTCAATTGCGGGTTGGCAGGCATAGTACACAAGTGTACTCTCTATTCCTTCACTCTCATAGTCTGACGTGACGGCAATCCGACACGACCGGAGAGAGATCAGGCGCAGGACCGATGGCTTAACGTGGCACGGGGGTGGATCACACCGCCAACTTCCCCAATTCGGGCAAATATTGAGAATATCTTAATAGAAAACTCAATATTGAATTATGAATTGGCCCGATCCGGGACTCGAACCCAGGACCTCATGCTAACCACTAGACCAATGAAGCAGTTAGTTTAAAAGATAAAATGGAATATCTCCAGAGAATCCCTTTTAAAATATTGTAATCATCTGTTATAAGATCGATAGGTTTTAGCACCGAGGACGGTTTTACGTAACGGAGGACAGAGTGACTGGAATTCGAGGAATTCCGTGAAATTAACATAGACTGAGTAATATTGGACTTTGAATAAATATATTACGTCGCTGATAAACCTACGTATCTCCAGAGAAGCTATTTCAAAATACTGTAATCTGCTGTTGTAAGATTGATAAGCTTTAGCACCGAGGACGGTTTTACGGAACGGGAGTCAGAGAGGCGAGATTGGAGTGCAAGGAATTCTGCTTGATATGCGAAATCGAAATAGGCTAAAAAATTTTAAACAGTCCAAATTTTGATTAAAGATTTTGAACAAAAATATTGCGTCGCTGATAAATCTACGGATCTCCAGAGAATCGATTTTAAAATATTGTAGTCTACTGTCATTAGAGTGATAGGCGTTAGCACTGAGGACGGTTTTACGTAACGGGGGACAAAGTGGCATGATTGAAGAGCGAGGAATTCTATTTAGTACGCAAAATCGTAATAGGATGAGTAATTTTGGACTGTAATTTTGTGATTAAACATTTTGAATAAAAATATTGCGTTGCCGATAAATATACGTATTTCCAGGGAACCCATTTTGAAATATTGTAACCTACTGTTATAAGACCGATAGGCTTTACCCTTCCCTTCCGTACATATTAAATGGCTCTCGTGTTAAAGGGCCCCTGGAAGAGATCTGGTTCTAGAGACAAGTAAGTCTATATATAGCCAAAATCTTTGTACTATGTTTTATTTGTTTTGGTGCATAACAAAAATGCCACAGAAATTTTTACTGAATAAAGTATTCTTCAAGTATTTACAGCAATTGGGGAATTATATCATGTTCGCCATGAATTACCAAATATATGTCATTAAGCAGGTAAACTTAGAGATTTTGAAATATTGTGAACATTATTCTTAGAACAATAATATCCTTGAAACAATACAAATGACAAGATATAAATGAATGTTATTATTCAAATGTTTTTGTTTATTCGAAGGTTTTGAGCAAACATTATATACAGAGCGATATATTAGCGAATGTACTGATTTGGGTTATTTGGATGTCCCAAAAGCTCAATATGAAATGCAAGTTTGTACGCCTCTTTTCTAATGAACATTAATTAAATTTCCTGAGCTTGAACAGGCGCTGAAGTTTTCAAGTAAAAAGGGGCAAGTGTATGACAAACGTAAATACGACTCATGAGTCTATTAATGTAATTAAGCTTATATTAAAAGAAAAAAATGTTATGCAAAACCACTCCTTGACTCAGTTGAGTATACGAATCGGTCTTGACACACATACAGATGTGGTAATACAAAAATTTGTTCATTCATCAACTTCTGATGACCTCTATCAATTACCCAATATAAGGGGTTATGATCTGTTTTGAACCTATGATGTGTTTAGAAAAAATGCAATTATATATGATTCATAACATTGTATCTTAATAATAAAATATCAGTCTTAAAGCTGATTTCAAAGATAATAATATAGAAACTATAGTACAGAACTATTAAAGAGAATATAATGAAATAAATTATTTAAGGAAAGGTCAGGATCGTACATTACAAAACTTAAACGAGTACAAATATTTTTTGATGAACAACACTCATTAAATGAAAAGGTTAAGACGAGATTAGGATCATAGAGTAAATATATGTGATCAAATACAACATTTAAATTTATAGTGGGTGTAATTGCCACATATAAGGTGATAAAATAAAGTAATGCAATAATACATGTAATGTCCAAATTTCATATTAAAGTATTACATTGATAGAAGATGATAACAAGAAATATTTTACAGGAGATTATAATCAAATTGAGCAATGTATTTGGTATTCAGAAAGGTTTGTCAATTGAGAAAAAGTTACTCAAACAAGCGAGAGATATACGCGTTTAAGTCTAATATACGTCAAATAATCGCCTTAAAATAGTGGTACTAATAGTTTTGATAATGAAGGCTCTGGGTTCGATTTCCACCTGGACAAATTCTGATGGTTCCTTCATCTAACTTTTGCTAAACTAGGCTGAATTACGGCTTCGGGGAAGTCTATAACCTGATATGTCCAGAACTACCTTGTAGAATACATTGAGAAATAAATAACATTTTACCAGATTAGTGCGTTACCAGCTTGGCTTTAATCATCTTGTTTGCCCATCAGATGAAACTACAAAAAGTTCTAATCTCTACGCTATAAAAAAAACCTTCAAAATCAAGGGATAAGTTTGTAGGAAGATAAAAGTCGTTCAGACAATGAAATTAAATCTTATTGCTAACACAAAAGCAAATTATGTCAGTAGTCTGTTCCATGGTAACAAATCAATGACCAGTTAATTCTACTAAGAAGAAATCAGCAAGATACTCATTAGTTTTTCTTTTAAATATAGGTTTGTAGGTCCATAATGCGTAATATCTTGCAAATGGAATCAAGTCCAAACATTTATATCGCTAAAATAATATTTAATATGCCTCTTGTATAGTATATTTTTTGATATATTTCCTTAAAATATGTCCATGCCAATCCAAAACTGATTCCGGTATCTTATTTCTAAAGCTGGTTCAGGCAAAAATAAGGCATTACAAGTTTTATTACTCTTTGTATCAAAATTGTGTATTTCACTTTTTTTGCTGTATAAGTGAATATTATTACGTATGTATAAAATGTTTTTCAAGATATATTGCGACGGTACTGTAAGAATTTAAGTTTCTTTGGTTTTTCTCAAAAGATCCTAATTATAAATAGTGGTCGCACAGTGGTCGAAATTCGACCATAATTAATTTAAATTAGAAGTTAGAACATTATTAAGGTTCTATTGTCAAAGACTATAATCAAAAATATATATTATAACTCCAGGGCTAACGGCTTATCAAAGGGTATACTCAAAAAATGTTGTCGCCGTAATCTATTTATATAAAAATGAGTCACTTTTTACCATCCCTATCCCTAAATTCACGGCATCACGAGTGCACGGCAGAACCATTTTCTATAATTCTTTTGTTGTTCTGTATTGTTATAAAGAAATTGGCAAAGTTAAGTAGAACATCCGATGTTTTAAGAAAACTTAACCACCATAGTATTTTTTTTTAATGTAACCTCCTTAGTGGTTTTGACAATATAAAAACTTTTTTGATTTAACCTTATGGCGTTTGACATAATTGTCAGCGATTGACAAATACGCATATATAATCTATATGTGTGTGTATGGTTATGTAATTTAATGTATTATTTATGCATAATTTACAAAAAAGAACTATCATTCTACACCCCATCTTGATGTAAATTATAAGTGTGGGATTCACGTATTGATGTATATATTGCCATTGTTTCATAACGATGTCATGTAATCTTATTGACATCTAAGACGTTCTATCTGTCAATTTTGTTTTATTTTTTTATTGGATAGCTATGGATACATACATAGCATCACGCTTCATTCCCGTAGGAATAGGCAGAGACCACGTAATTATATCTGCCACGATCCTTGCATATCTCCTTTGCTTCATTCATTCTCATTAAACCTTTCATACAAGCTCGTCGGATTGGACCTGGCCCTCATTTAAAATGTCCTGGATTTGGTCCAGGACCGTTCGCCTCGGTCTTCCCCTGACTCATAAATTATTTTAGTCAGTCTCTTTTCATTCACTCTCTCCATATGCCCAAACCTAATCTAAGCATACCATTCTCAATTCTAACCACTACATCTGCTTCTTTTGGTAAAACGTTATCTTATCACACTATTTCTTACTTTGTCATGCAGTTTCAATCCACTCATACTTCTCAACGCTCTCATCTCTACCGCATTTATTTTAGTGTTCACACCAACACTCCTGCATGCACAGCCAGTGGCCCTTTAAGAAACCATCTGGATATTCATAAAGGCGTGCAGAGCATCATTTACCATATTCCCTGCAGTCACTCTCCTTTCAATATCACTTTCTTGGATGCGATTCATAGATCAGCCTGTGGATCCGATTTTAAACACGTATTCACGTTTAAATTGCAATCCGCTATTATGCTGGATAAGTGGGGTAAATTACCTTTTATTAGACTTACAATCAGGTGAGATCAAAGTCACTCGCTTACCACTCAGCAATATGTATACAAGGTGTTAAGAAACCGCTCCCGAAAACGAAGACAGTTGATAGATCTAATGACACCTATGATGGGGCAGATATAAAGACGATCCTAATTAAAAAAAGTTCTATTTTTAAAACGTTTTGTATTATATTTCGTATTTGGTCTCATACTTTTATGCTTTAAACAAGTATAGAACCTAAAATATTTTTTATTAGAATGTTTGGCGTATTTTAACCGAATTAAAAAAAGAGGAATATAAGTAGAACTTAAAATTCATTCGCCGATTTCCCGGTCATCTGTGGACTGACTTTTTACGTTTTTTATTATTTTTCACAAAAATAATTATTAAAAAGATACTCCAACCGAAATGCACTATATTAATAAGGGAAATATAGCAAAATATTTTTTTTAATTTATATATAATGTTTCATTGCGAAACTTGGCAAAACATCGCTGTTATCTTAAAAAGAACATATCATATATATAAAATTCACCTGTCGCGGTGTTCGTTGCCAAAGTACTCCGAATTGGCTGGACGGATTCTCATGAAATTTTGGGTAGGTAATCATCTATTTTTCAAAGCACAAACATTAAGGGTGGTCAGTCCTTAGTTATTATGTATTTTTGAATGCTGTATTTATGATACAGCATTCAAAAATACATACAACCCCTTCTACGATCAACTATATTTTTTTAATAGCGGTAGTTATTAAATGGCAAAGCAACGTTTACTTGATTAGTATATTAGTATAAGTATAATAACAAATAACATTATCATATAGACGTACAACCCCTACCTTTTTAGTTTACTGTCTTATAAAGCTATGAAACCGCCTGTATAATCTCTTAGTTATAATCATTTATTAAACTATAACAATATACTAACTGTTTCCAATGAAACGATTTGTAAATAAAAATCACTGAAGCTATTATACTCATCAAGTTTCAGTTTTTTGTTTTCAATTATAAACAAGATAGACAGGTTCATCTAATGAGAAATTCCGTAAAAAAATACTTCATCGACTATTGAAGGCTTCACTTACATAGTTACAATAATTACTTACACACAACAATCTTAAAGATGTATGATGAAATCTATACAATTGAAGTGTCTGTTTATAATTTTAAATTGGCATTTTCAGTAGATTCACATAAAAGTATATACAGCCCAAAAAAGGGTAAGGTACAGTATACTAAATAGATTTTTTTTGTTACTTGTCTATCTGTATGTTTTGAACTCGGCTAGAGATAGAGATAGATATTGACGTGAGTTCAACTCGCAAATAGCTAAAGCTATAAGCTGTAACTAAGTATGAGATAAATCAAAAGAAACATCAATCTCACGGTACCATTGCAGTATACATTGAATAACATTTTATATATTCGTAAATTACAATAAAAGAAAGAGTGAAAAATATTCAGAAATCATTATTCGAGTTGAACATACGCATTTTTAATGAGATACCGCAATCAGTTATAGATTTGCCTCCAGATTATTTTAAGAAATATGTCAATAACATACTTTTACGGAAGGCATATTATAATATTGAAGATTATTAAAGTGGAAGCTGAAAATCACACAACATACAAAACTATCATTAAAAGAGTAACCGCTAAGTTTCTTGCCGGTTTCTATTCAGCGGATTCCACTTTCCGAACTGGTGACAGATTTGTTATCAACGGACATACGAGTACTACAGACGATCCAAATGTGTTTTTTTGAGCCTTCTGAATAAAGAAAATTTTGAACTTAGGCTTGAAGGTCTATATTTCAGTATACGCAGACGAAGTAGCGCGAGCAATTAGTTATCTTAACTAATCTTCCACATAACAGCAGTTTGTCTTCATTTGAAGTGTATATCTTTTTTACTAAATCCATATTAATATTAACAAGATACTTAATTATGCTTCTGGCTTTTTTTCCCGTTAATCTCCCACTCAACTTAATCGATTTTCATGTGACTCTTTTATAATTAATACCTGACTTTATAAATTGTAGCATAAGATATTTTCTTTAGACAACAGTTTTCTATTGAGCAGACAATTAAAGACGCCATAAGCTTTTTCTTGAAGTTTCCTTTTAAATGAAATTATTACTAAGTCGTTTGTAGACACAGATATCAAAATTAAATTTATTTTATTATAACGATATAAATAAAATTCGATTGACGATTGTATGTACGAATAAACTGTCGGATGACACTATATATGAATTGGATTTGAGAAATTCTTGCATTTAATATATTAATACATAAAAAAACATTTCATGTTATACAGGAACAGGTAATCGTGAATATATAAGTAACATGGTAGTAATTACTAAATAAGTATAAAATAAGCTATAAAAAAAGTTTATTGCGCGTTCGTTGATTTAGAAAAGGCCTATGATCGAGTGGTGAGGAATGAGCTGTGGTCAACGTTATCTACGTATGGGGTGAGCGGTTGTCTGATCCAAGCATTGAAGTCTCTCTATGAGGGTTCTAGTGCCTGTGTCAGAATAANTTATACGGGAATAGGTAATGTCGTGAATATATAAGTAACATGGTAGTAATTACTAAATAAGTATAAAATAAGCTCTAACTATTTATTACTTATAATATTTCAATCCGTGGTCTTACAAATAATCTAAAGATGTCTGTTAAAAGAATATCAATTGAAAAACCTTACCGTGAAAGCTTATATAGCAGTTAAAAATACGTGAGAGTAAACGAATTGCTCTAATTTAAATATAATAAATTAATATAATATTGTTATGATATTGGTAAAAAAAGTACAAAATATCCAACTGAGTTTGATGTGGCCTCTTCTCAGGACAAAGGAACGTAATTTTAAATTTTAAGTCGTTCTTTGATCCCACCATCAGTCGTATATCGGATTTAGTGTTTGGAAATAAAAAAGTATAATTGACAAAAGAGCTATAAAGGCCTATTTGAATAAAGATATTTTTAATTGGAACTAGTTTTTTATCGCCTAGAATCTATTTGAATACACATAGTTTTATCAAAATCGGTGCAACTTTTAAAAAGGAGTTAAGTCATATCCCACGTACGGAAGAATCATATACATTATAACAAGTTTTTATTTTAATAGATTACTTACTTGTTAGATGTGTCATTATCTGTATAACACGTATCAAAAAAGACGTTACATTATAACTGAATTTACAATTAATGTTAAAATTAAAAAAAGACACTAAATGCACTTAATATTACTTGTTTTTTGAAAGACAACTAACCGAAACTTGTGAAGCCATAACAATTTGATACAACGT
Organism: Elymnias hypermnestra; assembly: GCA_015832385.1. Taxonomy (NCBI): domain Eukaryota; kingdom Metazoa; phylum Arthropoda; class Insecta; order Lepidoptera; family Nymphalidae; genus Elymnias; species Elymnias hypermnestra. The sequence continues at coordinate 1,022,351 of JACTOM010000050.1, forward strand.
AACTTGGTCATTATTTTCATGGTTCTACGGGTAAAAAGAACTAAAAACGGAGAAAGTCATAGATTACAGTAGTATTAAATCTATTAATTTCAAAATTCTTTGTATTAGCCGACCGGCAGTTAAACCATGACCAAAATACTGTAACGTTATCGTTGTGCAACTCTCAATAGTGAGCTACCTTGAAACAGTCGCCACGGGGAGACTGGGGTAATGCGATACACAAGCTATTTAAAATATTATAAGCAGCTATTACTCTTTTACTTATATTTGGGTACCACTTCTTAATTTCTACATATTTTCTTAAGTATTAACAACTTTAATTCACGATAAAAAAACGTAGTTTATCGCGTATATAGTAAATATATATTTAGATATTTTTTTCCAATTCTTCAAACTCTTTTCCATATTCACGGTCATCATTACAAGTAGGAAATGATGCGTACCCATAGAAATATTTTGAAAAAAATAAATTATCTAGTAATTTGTTCGTTTATCATATATATCGTTTATCATATAATATTTTTTGTATTTAACCATAAAATAAATTCAATTTTATGTTTAGATAAAACATTTTTATAATAACACATGCTTTTAATTAGATATTTATAATACTTCTTGTTAACAGTTGTAGATTTTGAAAAATTAAAATAAAATAATAATGTTTACCATTTCCTAGTTTTAATTTTGAAAGACTTGTGAAATATTATTTTTACATGCATATTATATAATAAACATTTATATTGTTTCAATATTATATAGAAAAATATATGGTATAACTAAAATTTTGCTTTTTTTACATAAATTGATATGCAATATTTTCATACGCTATGTAAATGTACAAGATATACTTTTTAAAACTATAGAAACATTCAATTAATTCATTTCCTTTTTTCAAAGTGAATAATATAAGAATAGATACATTTAATTCCTATACAATTTCCATAAGCGTACATTATTAATGGTTATAATTATTAATTTTAGGATGATTACACAATTCGACAAATTCCGAAGAATTCACCTAAATATTGGAACAAGTTTCTTGTGAAATGCTTCGTCGTATGAAACCTTGAAATGACTGATACCATACACTTTTAATAATTTGATAAAGGAAATTCCAAGATAGGTGATTAATATCTATAAATTAAACGATAGAACGTCGAAATTAACAATACGTCATTATTAGTAAGTTGCCATGATATGTTCCTTTTACCCCGAGTCCACTCTACACGAAATTTCGAAACATCTCAATCACTACGTATACATTCGCATGCTTTTCGAAATTAAATAACAGCATATTTTATAAAAATATTGCCAATTTGTATCAAGGTTGTATAAATTATTTTTTAACCGCCTACATTTTAACATTTTATATAACAATAGTAGAAGTTTTCGCCGTCATTTTATTCATTCATCGAAATTGAAAGTGATAACCGTTTAAAAATTATAAATAGTGTAATGTGATATTTTTTTTTAAATAAACACATAAATGTTTAAAATTAATTCGTAATATAGTCGCGTTATTAATTTACTTTATGATTGTTTTTCTATCTACCTCATCTTGCTTTTTTTTCCTCAATAATAAATATTAAAATCTAAATAGAAATAACTACCTAATTACGTGTTTAATACTAAAAAAAGAGCACAAATAAAATCCTGGAATAAAAAGGCTTTCAATTATATTATAAACTTACCCTCAAATATAAATCACCAAAGAGTTTAAACACTTAATTTCACCCACTTATAACACAATATATTTTACACACAATATTTTATTTATTTCAATTAATAATTAAGGTCTATTAGTAGGTTTTTTTTCAACCGTAAGCTGCAACGTCCTACTGCAGAATGACACGATAGGAATCGTTTGTATGAACTGCCTTATTTTAACCTGTCAACGCAAATCCGCGTACACATGGTCAATGTGATCGCACAACCCGACGTTACTACGCTATCGCCTTCCTTTGTCTAGATATATATCTTACCAGCTTGTTACTTTGTCCCTGTGAACTATAAAATACTGAAGTAGGTTCAAGGGAACGGTTTTTGAAGTGAAACTTCTTTAGGCGCATGAGGATAAAACGTTTACGGATGAAACGCGTGCTTAGTATCACAAACTTCTGCAGCGTTTTTTATGCTAATTCCTTTTAAGGTTAAGTAGTTTTAATATTTACAAATAATATGTAGCATTTTAATAATGTACTCGTTTAATAATGTAATATACAACTATTCATAAAATGTGAAATAAAAATTATTCATACGGTTTTTCTAAGTTTTAAATTCAATAAAACAAAATTTAATTGATCATTTCTAGTATTGATATAAAACACGTGGAATTCTTATTTATAATTCGTCATTTGAGATTACAATAAACCATTTTCGACACAAGATTTTAGTTCCTAATCTATCTTCCTTTTTCCCTCCCTCTAAGACTCAAAAATTTAAAGTTTTAGATTTGTATAAATATAAACAAGACTTAAAAATTAGTTTACCAAGGAAGTTTCATTTCTGTCATGTGTACTTTATACGCACGATATTTTAATACGGATTTTTGCTTGGATTTGTCGTAATTTTTGTTTATGATAAAATTATTTTTATTTTACGGGTTTTTATCGTTTATTGGATTTAGATGATTTTTATTTATATTTGAATTAGTTTATTGTAATCTTTACGTACTTTATAGGTTTCAATCGCTGTATTCAAATTAGTTAAAATCTGCGGATAAACGATTAACTAGCTGATTCATGCAACATCTGCGTAGTTAAATATAAGTTAATGTTCTTTGCCATCTATTTGATGCTGATGTGACTTTTTTGTACACCGAATGAAGTATAAACTTGCAACCGTTAAGGTAGGACTCGCTGGTTCTACCAGGATACCCACTAAAACCCAACGAAACCCTCATCATCTAAGTGTTGGGGTCCAGATATCCGCTAACGCATTTAGCTCTGGCGCCCTAGACGAATCCTACCTAATAGTGAACTATTTCTCCGTTTGAAATAAATAATAATATATATAAGAAATATTTTAAATTAAAATTAAACCCATTCAATGTCCTAAGTCGGAACCACCCCAGCAAATTGTATACAGACATGAAGTCCTGGGTTCGAGTCCCGGGTCGGGCCAATTCAAAAATCAATATTGAGTTTTCTATTAAGATTTTCTCAATATTTGCCCGAAGTTGGGAAGTTGACGGTGTGATACACCCCCGCGCCTCGGAGAGCACGTTAAGCCGTCGGTCCTGCGCCTCCTGTCGTGTCCGGATTCCCGTCACATCGGTCTATGAGAGTGAAGGAATAGTGAGTGCACTTGTGTACTATGCCTGCCAATCCGCAGTGGAGCAGCGTGGTGGGTCTATGCTCTTGAAACCCGCGCTCCTCGGCGTGAGGAGGCCTCTGCCCAGCAGTGGGACCATAATGGGTTGCCACTTATAAAGAAACCTATAACTATTATTTTACAACATGTTTGTACGAACTAGTCTTGCAGATTAAATAGCAACTTTCTTTATCCTTTAATGTTTTCAACTCTAGTTTGTTTAAACTAATGGATATCGAATTATACCAAAAAAGGGCTTTTCTCAGCTATTTTTCTATAAAATTAAAACAAAACAAAACATATTCCACCTATCGTATGTCGCTTTACCGCCGGCCGTGGTTAAAGTAAAACGCGTTTAGCAAAGCATCCAAAACCAATATGTAGTGGCCATGGCTCGCATCAGCTGACCGTATAGAACTTAATGCATATTCTCACTCTTTCATGCAAATAAGCTTCATAAAACAACCCAATGCAATTTAATAGCGATAAGCTTTGAAGGGGCTGATTATTGTAATCTTTCCATGATTGCAATAAAATTCTTATAATAATCAACAAATGGACATCGTTAACGTTAATGTAATTCAACTGTTTCGTGTCGTTCAAATTATTTAATCTACTATTATTATAATTAAAGTTTTAACTCACAACAAATTAATCACGTCGCGGCAACACGGATTTTTACTTTGATATGGAAGTACGAAAAGTCTATTGTTTTATCGATAGTTAATCAAAAGCTTTACTATTGTCTGCAGGAGAACTATATTAAGAATTATCTTTTAAAATTTAATATTTTCTTTTAAAATTGAAATAAAAACAAGCTTTGTGTCAAAGGAAAATTTTACATGTAGATTTGTCTACATTTATGGTATTTACACAATTAATTTACACATTATGTATTGATAACCTTTTAACCTAAAGTGCAGCAGCTTAGTGGGTCTATACGCTAAATAATCTCTCTCTTATAAGTAAGGAAGTCTTTGCCTAGCTGTGGTGCGTTATTAGGTTGCTACTTACATGCATACATGCATCACGCCTCATTCCCGTAAGAGTAGGCAGAGACCATATCCTTCCACTTGTCACGTCCTTGCATATTTCCTTCGCTTCTTTCTTTCTCATTAAACCTTTCATACAAGTTCGTACGTTTAGAGTGCTCATGCCCTGGCCCCTATTTAAAACGCCTTGGATTGGATCCAGCAACATTCCCCTTGGTCTTCCCCTTCCAACTTTCCCGTTCACTCTTGACTTATAAATCCTTTTTGTCAGTCCCTTTTCATTCATTCTCTCTACGTGCCCAAACCTAATCTAAGCATACCATTCTCAATTTTAATTAAAACACCTTCTTTTATACCACAGCGTTCTCTTATCACAATATTTCTCACTTTGTCACTCAGTTTCAATCCACTCAAACTTCTCATAGCTCTCATTTCTACCGCATTTATTTTACTTTAGGCTTCTTACCCAACTTTCACTACCATACATAAGTATGGGCACCAACACCCCTCCATACACAGCCAGTCTGGCACTTTGAGACACCATCTGGCTATTCATACAGGCGAGCAGAGCACCAGTTGCTACTTACCTTACAAAAATATAAAACTTAGCGCGCTTTCATCAGGTGTGATCAGAGTTAAGCTCAAATCTATCAGCAATAAAAATTTTTTTTTACTTTAATAATGTGGTCTAAAGTACAGTCCTTTTATATTAAATTTATAATGCCACGCATCAAACCTACGACCTTATCTAGCGAATTAAGTACTCAATCGTCACACCAAATGAAAATATCGGATTATATATTTTAAACTGACTCACAGTGATATTGCAAAAATGAAAACGTTCCCCAAGTTTACACTCACTACAATATTTCTGACATTGGAATTTTAGCAAACAAGCGGAATTTATAAATAATTATTGAGCAATGAAAAGATACGGAAATACGTGAATATAATTAAAATAATCAATTTCTGAAAAATTTCCTTCAATTCATGCATGATAATCGATAACCATATGAAAACCACTGTAAAAAACAATTGTAAATGACGCAAATACAACGTCATTGAGTCTTTTTTTTAATTGACGATTTTGTCACATTACTTGATATTGTTGGATTATTAAAAAATCTAAATTTGGAGGGTTTCTTCGATGCCCGTTCTAAGTGGATCCCACAACAAACTCGGTTATCCTTACTTTATAGTCATCACTACGAAGATGTTTTAATTAAAGTTCAATATCGGTACATAATACGATTCAAACAGCGGAAAAGTAGAGTATTTTATTCAAAGTTTATTGTAAAACAAGCTGAAACCGTACACGATATAATCAGTATTGAAATTGGAATTTACATGTTTTGTTACATTTGAATTTTAAAATAATTTGAACCGTAAAAATAATATTATACAACTAGCTTACGTAGACATTAGGGGTTCTTCACAACCAAAAGTTGTGGGGTACGGGCCTCAAGCCAGTGCCGGGTAATGATCCGAGCTAATTTTCTCGTGCTTCAACGATGACCGGTAGTCTCACGAGCTGGTTTTCACCAGCTCACGTCGGTGGGGCCATTCAGGTTTATCCGAGTGTTGATCACATCCGGGATCTGCCATTGCCGTCGAGTCGTCAACGCTTTCTTACGGCTGGTGGTGTTGACAGCAGGTAGCAGGGGACGCCCAGTACCTTAAGATCTAGGATACTGGCTTGCAATGCCATGGAACATGCTCCTCGCCGAATGCCGGACGAACGCCTCTACCTCCTGTCCTGAAACCCAAACAACTTCGTCTGCGTCGCATAAAAGAAAGACGGAAGGCTAGTTAGGGAGAGAAGAGATTTGCTTAGCATAAAGCACTTCATAGTAAGCCAACAAAAGAAGATAGACATATGCTTCTGACGACTTTTTCTTAGAACTTATAAGGGGAACAATTCCGTCATACGTGATTTTTACGAAACTAACCGTGTACATTGAAAATAATTCTTCAAGTTAGACCAGTAGTTCCTGAGATTAGCGCGTTTAAGGCAACAAACCAACTCCTTACCTTTATAATATCAGTAAAGTTAATATCAAATTTAGACGGTGCCTACTTTACCTTACCTTAGCATTTTCATTAATTTAGGCAAAGTAATTTACAAATAAGAAACATATCCGCTCTGCCCTTTGAGGGTGGAATTTCGCAGAATCCTTTCTTAGCTGACCTCTACTCGTCAAAAGGAATACCTCCTACCAAATTTCAAGTCTCTAAACCTTATGGTTCCAGAGACATCGTGATGAGCTAATAGATACCTGGATATATATATATATATATACAGATATCNAATAACATTTTATATATCCGTAATAATATTCACTTATACAGCTAAAAAAATGAAATACACACTTTTAACACAAGAAATAAAAACAAACTTGTATTACCATATTTTACAGTGAAGAAGGTTCATAAATCGTTTGTCGATTTGAGCATTACGCATTTTAATTTCAAGAAATGTATCAAAAACATACTTTTACAAAAGGCGTATTATAATGTTGAAGATTATTTAAGTGATAAAAATGTTTGGATTTGACTCAAATTGCACATGGAAGCAAAATAATGTTTATTACATTGTAACATACAAAATTATCTTTAAAAGAGTAACCGCTGAGTTTCATGTCGGTTTCTACTCAGCGGATTCGAGTTTCCGAACCGGTGGTAGATTTTTTACCAACGGACAGACTACTGACGATTCAAAAGTGCTTTTTGAGCTTACTTAACAAAGAATATTTTAATTTAATTTGGTTTAAGAGATAAATGTACAACCATCATCGAATCAATTATAAATTACAAAGGCAAATGAATTTAACTCCTACCAATGTTTGTTTACAAGAAATGCATCGTCTTCAGTTTATAGTCTAATAAATTGGTACAAATGGGTCACGGTCGAAGACACGGACTTGAACTAGCCTAAAATGAGTAATGAAACCTATAAATAATAGCCTCATTATTACGCAAAACATTAATTAAGTTGCCCTATTTGAAACGGAAAACACTAAGCGATTGTTCATTAGCATATTGGTTAACACTTCAATTGATAATGCAGATTCTACAATATTCTTTTAATGATGTCAATGATGTGTCAATTTATATGAAACTAGCAACATCCCGCGGTTATACTCACATAGATACCAATCTCGTGGCAGTGGAAAGTCTATTAAGTCGGATTATAGATTTATTTTTGTTAACATAAAAATTTTATTTCATTTAGATTTTAATTACTTCCTTTCAGGTTATACACACTTACATTCCTAATCTTATGAATTTACAGATTTTAATTTACAACGAATATATATCTAATTAATACATTTTAAAATTCCTAACATCATTTACGTCGAATGTCCGACATTAGTCAATTTAAAAATACTCTACAGGTATTGAAAGATTTTTCAATTGGACCTGTAATTTGGGTTGATTGTTATAAATTGTTAAAAATATAAACTAAAATTCAAAATGTAAAAGTTTGTTCTATAACATTAAAGAAGATATTTATTTGTAATAATTGTTTTAAACTTAAATTTTCGTGGTTTATTAACATATTGACTATTTGAACGGGTACATATCACGATGGCGATTTTTAATTTTTAATTTTGCCGATATTTCGACCCAGTTGCATGGATCGTGGTCACGACGATACTGCTGTGGTCGGTTGTGTCAAGCTGTCAAGGGCAGAATCTGTCTACCCTACGTCTGATTCTTTTATTTTTCACGGCACCCACATCCATTTGTCGGCATACTACACTCACAACGTCACGTTTTAATTTTGAAAAATTGCGTCGTTTGTTCATTTGGCATAGCTTCACCACTGGATTCCACGTATCAGCCAGCTTAAAACCATCTTCACGATTGAAATTAGGATATTTTTTAATTTCAATGGCCTCGCGAACTAATCTCGGCATATAATGGCGGTCCGTGGAAAGAACTTTCGGGCTATGAAGTTCTATCCAGTGTTGAGTTCCCTGCTGCAAAATGTGCTCCGCGATCGCAGATTTTTGTATGTCGTTGTGCTTGACAGCATTTATGTGTTCTGACACACGAGTTGCTATGGAACGCTTCGTTTGCCCAATATAAGAGCTTCCACAGCTGCAGTCAATTTTGTAAACGCCCGGACATTGATACGGTAAACGATCCTTCGGAGATCTTACCATGTTTATAATCCTTTGTAAGGGAGTGAAGACAGTTTTGATGCTATAATCGTTTCGCAGTAGCCTGCCTATTCTGTCCGTCACTCCCTTTACAAAGGGTAAATAGGCCTTTGGCCTTTCTACCTCCAAAGGTCGTTTATGGTGTCTCTGCTTGCTGACGGGTTTTGGGGATCTATGTCCATTCCGACGTAACACCTCTCTTACATGGGTTAACTCGTCCTGAACAGTTAGATCATCACATAAATCGTGAGCTCGACTGATCAATGCTGTCCCGACCGAGGCAAGGTGACGTGGATGATGATGAGACGAACCATGTAAATATCTGTCCGTATGTGTGGGTTTTCTATATACCGAATGACCAAAATTGCCATCAGATGTTAAATATATATGTACATCCAGGAAAGACATGCTTCTGTGTTTCTCCATTTCGTACGTGAAGGCTATTTTATGATGAATGCTATTCAGGTGTTCCAGGTATTGGTCAACTTCTTGCTTACCTCCTTGAAGCACCGCAAATACATCATCAACGTACCGTTTCCAAAACTTAACTTGGCTGGGTGCAGTGGAGATGGCTCGGTCTTCGAAATATTCCATCCATAAATTCGCGACAACTGGAGCGACCGGACTTCCCATAGCAACGCCATCTATCTGGAGGTAATATTCGCCCTTGAAGAGAAAGAAGTTGGACTCCAAGCAGTGTTTAATTAGT
>JACTOM010000050.1:1032441-1217076 GCA_015832385.1 Elymnias hypermnestra
TCACATGTTCCATCTTTTGTAAATTTAGATCCCAAGTATACAAATTCTTTCACCTCTTCCACTTGTTCCCCATCTATCAAAATATTGCCATTCATCATAGATTCATCTCGTTCAAAAAGCATAACTTTCGTTTTGTTTACATTCACTTTCATTCCTTTCCCTTTCAAAGCTTCATTCATAATATTTAGCATCTCCTGAAGCTCGTTAGCGGATGACGCAAGTATTACTTGATCATCAGCGTAGAGTAAACATTTGATGAGTAATTCATTCATTCTTAACCCATACATACATTCTTTTAAATCTGTCAAACATTTATCCATGAAAAGGTTGAACAGCCATGGTGACGCAACACATCCCTGTCGAACACCTCTTTCGACAGGAAACCACTCCGTGTACGCTCCGTTTATTCTGACACATTTTTCATTCTAAATTACTTAAAATCTTTCCAATACCACAAATTTGGTTTACCGAGTTTGGTTTGGTTACCCGAGCATCAGCCGTTTTTGTTTTTGTGTTTTATTGCTGGTCTATTTTAGTAAAGTAATCTAGTTTTTTTATGAAACTATCATTCCATTCAGCTGTACTAAGATGATGGAGCGTGCATAAGGCTAACAAAACGTTTTAAAATATGCTTTTTTTCCCGTCCCATTATCAAAGGTGTCCTTTTAGTAATATCGTCTGTCTTCGTTTTCGAAAATGGTGCTCTCCTAACACCTCGTTTTTTAGCAGTAGTGGGGTGAAAAAAGTTTACATCCTATTCTCAGACCAACTGGATATGCACACAAAATTTGATGAGAATCAATCGAACCATTTCGGAGGAATTTAGCAACAAACCGTGCAAATATTATATTTAGGTTAGGACATAGGTTGTAGGAGCGCCTATTAGTATCATTATAAATTGGTGTCCGTGAACTTGTGGCTTGGACTAATTCCGACATAATAATATAATGATCACAGTATTGAAATTTCAATCATTGTAATTCTAATTTACTTTTTATAGACGTTCCTTTTGCAATTGTAACGAAAAACAAAACCCACGTATATTTCATTACACAATCATATTACAAAGATTTTACACGACAACAATCTATAAACTCTTCGATTTTTTTTGTTTTCTTTATTTTATTTCGGAAAACAAACAGTACATTTTATGCTTAAGATTAAAAGGTCATACAATTCATACATAGACCAGTGTGAGCATGGGATAACTAACATCCGTTTTTTACCACATTACTGATAATATAACAAGTAACGAAAATAACTGAAATCCAAAAAAGGGTTATTACGTTACTCTAAATACTTTAGCTTGGAGTGCCTCATTGGTCTAGTGGTTAGTATATTCGAGGTCCTTGGTTCGAGTCCCAGATCGCGCCAATTCAAAAATCGATATTCAGGTTTCTATTAAGATTTTCTCAATATATGCCCGAAGTTGAGATGTTGGCTGTGGGCTCCGCCCCCGTGCCTCAAAGAGCACGTTAAACAGTCGGTCCTGCGCCTGATCTCTCTCCAATCGTGTCGAACTCCCGTCACATCTGAGTATGAGAGCGAAGGAATAGTGAGTGCACTTGTGTACAATTCCTGCCAATCCGCAGTGGAGCATTGTGGTGGGTCTATGCTATATAACCCTCTCTCATATGAGTGAGGACGCCTGTGCCCAGTAGTGGGAGGTTAATAGGCTACTACTTACCTTACCTTACTTTAGCTCGTAAGAAAAGGCGTATTATTGAAAAAATGTTTTTTATTTTTACCAAATAAAAAATATAAGAGACATACTAATACTAAAACTTTAATAATCTGAATTATTGCAGATTTTTACTTCATAAATCGTCTTAATGGGAAAAGCTAAGTTTTTAAATTAGTTCCAGATTCTAAACAGTTAACTTAATACAATCTTGTTTATACATTTTGTGTGTCTTTATATACTACATCTGCGATATAAATACCTCCTCTCTATTATGTAGTCTATGGAAAGAACAACACTTCAGTAACAAATAACTTGATAAAATATCAGTTAAATGACCTATGAAGACGTCAGAGTTACAGTTATTGAAAAATATTAATGACTCCTATGCTTAGACCAGAGAAGTATTCATTATTAATAAATACATTAGAAGCAAGCTATAGAATACAAATTAAAAAGAAAAATTTTAAAAATTCTTTATTCGGGTAAGCTTTTACAGCTCTCTTTAATCGTCAAATATAGTTCTTTATAGGTTCCATATATTATTTCAATGTAGACTGATGATGCTATTACAGAACGACTTACAATCTAAAGCATTCCTTCTAGGAAGATCCCACAAGAAGCTCAGACTGGTGTCCCTTTTTTTTCATCATCATTACAATATATATTTATAATTTATTATATTTCGATTCAATTCGAATTCATTCACTCTTTTTTACCTTTTAAGCAGTCCTTCCAATTATAGAACGATTACTTAGATAACTTTCTTTCAATAAAATATTTAAATGAATTATGTGACATTTTTGTAACTTCTTCTTGGAATTTGTTATAGAAGCTTGTAGAATTTGTCTTTTGTACCATAGCTTATATGAAGAGCATTTACTTTTACTCGTAAATGTATCAATATTTTATATAGCTACAAAAAGTTTTCCAATACGTTTACGCAGTGAACTGTCCTTATTTTAACTATTCTAAATCACTTTTTTTGAAAATTAAATCTATAAATATTAAGATCTAATGTATTGCGGCCAACCCAATATTTATATTAACGATAATTTTTGCACCAAAAACTATTATGTAACGAATAAATTGAATGCCACTTTGTTTATGACAAGACATTTATTTGTATCAATTACAAAACGCCAACCATATGCAAATGCTTAAGATATGTTCTAGTTTTATTCAGTAATAACTTGACTCTATAAATACTCATATTACTTCTTTGAATTTATCTATTCATATATTTTATTACACCTATAAGAAAATACAATATAATAATCTTATATGAAGCGAAAAGAAAGTCTATTACACGGTCTGCCGCAAAATAGTGATTTCTTCCAGATAACCTTAGGTTAAAAAAGCTCTAATGAAGGAAGAAGGTGGGCAATATATTGTATGTTATTAATAAAGTAAATATATTGTATGTTAATTATAAAGTATTATATGTAAGTTACTATAAAAGAATGGTCTCTGCTGTCCTCGGATTTAATTTAATTTAATTTCAACATATAGTTATTAATGATAAGGTCCAATATATATAAAAAAAAACTCTTTTTATTTTTTTCATTGTATGTCTATTCTATTTTAGTTTTGTTTTTGTGATAGCAGTTAAAATTGGATATTAGATTATATTGTGTTGGATAGTAGTTAAGATTTTATATTAAGGCTTTGCATTAATATATATATACGTCGGAGAATAAGAGAGAAGGAAGCATAAAGCACAGGGGCGTAGGGATCTCCGCCGACATCGTCATTAATGGAATTCATAATTTAATTTCTTATACTGTGGGCGTTCGTTGGTAATGTTGGTACAATCAAACACTTTATTAGTTTAATAATGTTTAATCACTTAATGTTACGGATATCAATTTACACAAACTCATTAACAATAATAGCTAGGAACGCGACAGTTCCAACAGTAGACTGCTCCGGTGGAGCGCCAATCGACAACTGCCGAGAGACTCCCGCCGGACTGCCACCATTGACTTTGTCCCACGCCGATAGATGGCGCCAGCGTTCCACGGACACCTACCCTCCGACATATAATTTTTTTATTCATATAAAAAAATGAATAATGAGTATGATACTTGGTTCGGGACGGTTTGCTAAAGGCAGCAGCTGAAAATCGGCGCCATGTGTCATATTTATGGCACATGGCATAAGCCGAGCTGTTTTGCCTTTTCGGGGCTATGTGGAGTTTGCAAGGTTTTAAACAAAGCTGTGCAATTATTATTTTTATTGTTTATTGTTTTAAGTGTATGTAGCTCACAGAGCTCTGAATAAAGCTTTCTTTCTTTCTTTTCTTTTTTTCAATAACATAAAAATACACTCGAATAAATATGCCTATATATTAATACGTGAAATAAAAACTTTGTACCACGTTTTACAAAATTTATGCGGAAGGAGTTTCCCACACTTATAGTTTATAAATCAAAAAATTCTTTATTCAAGTAGGCTCAAAAAGCACTTTGCACTCGCCATTAGTCTATCCATTGGTAACAAACCTACCACCGGTTCGGAAAGTTGCTTCTGCTGAGAAGAAACCTGCAAAAAACTCACCGGTTACTCTTTTAAATATAGTTTAGGTAGTTGAAAATACTGATAAAAAAAGTAAGAAGAAAGGACCTGAGATTGTGGCTTCTGCCATTACTCAAGTTTCTAAACTGGATTTAAAAGAAATATCTTTAGCGATTTAGATTTCATTGGCTTCGATATAACCAACGTTATATCTCAAACAAAAGTTGTCATTTATGAGCCCGATGACAATTTAAAAGCTGAAATGAGAACTATCCGATTCCTTATACTTCGAAGAAAAATGCTACAAAATGACGTCGTAAAGGTGAAAGAAATGAAATAATAACAAGTTCCCCTTATTGAAAAGGAAAAGAACAGCTAAAAGAACTCTTGAATTGTCCAAGCGAATAAAGAGTTTGCTTTCGGGAAACGATGTTACCAAGAAAGGCAAGTGTTTATGTTGTTTCCTAAACTTCAAATTGCTGTTATAAAGTTGATTATTACTAAACATGGCGGTAGTGTATTATTTTTATTCATTGTACAAGATTTCCTTCACACCTTTCAGAAGGTATTAAACATGTAACTTAAGGTACTTTGATTTTATCGTTGATAAAGCTTAGGGTGGCGGTACCATAGGACTTTCCGCTACATAAAAATACATTAAATTAAATAAAAAACACATTACACATTACGCATATAGAGTATATGTGCGTATTATCAATAGCTGAATTATTACAAATGCCATCAAGTTTCATTAAAGAAATGTATTTTGCCAAAAGCACTAAGGAGGTTATATTACAAATGTTGCTTTAAGTTTTCTTAAAATTTCTGATGTTCTACGTAACTTTTTTATCTTTATCTTTAAAAAGAATCTTCTCCTGAAGAGAATCAAATTAATTTATATATTATTTGAAAAAATCCTTAAAGCTTTATTCTACATAACTGCAAAGACTTTAAAAATCCTTGGACCAAAGTTATTTTATATAACTCTTTCGTAAGATCTGGTTTATAATATGGGATCGTCGCTTGGAGTATATATTAAGCATATAGAATAGGTCCAAAAACGATTTCTCTGACATTACTCATATAGTGCAAATATTCCAAAAATATTACCTTCCTATTACGATCATCTAATTTTTTTTAATGCAATCTTTTCGCAATCGAAAACAGTTGTTAGATATCACGTTCTTTTTTAAACTTATTAATGTGATCCTGGCTTCGTCGGAACTCCTCTCGAAAGTTAATTTTCGTTTACCGAACAGACGCCCACGCAAAAATACTTTTAATATCTTCACCTCACGTACGCCACTGCACCAATCAACAAATTAATAAATACATATCACACTTTACATAATAAAAATATAGCTGATATATTTGGGGACACGCTTCCTATATTTCAAAGGAAGCTTGCACTTACTTTTTAGTTTAGTTCTTATAATTAAATATATTTTCTTTTTATAATTTTATCACTTTGTAATAGTAGTCGGCGTATGAACTTTCTTGTTTTATTTTATGTCGTTTTTTCGTTTAATTAGTTACTCACCTTGTGTTAATGTAAATATATATTTTTTACCATGTGTACCTAATAATAAGTTCTGTTGGAAACCTAATAATTAAATAAATAATAACATAACAAATTGAATTAAGTTAAAAATTGTTGTTGTAAGAATTTGCAAATGGTTTTAAAAATCTCGTGGTTAAACCAACGAATGAGCGAGTTAAATGGTCTGAAATCATCTTAATGTTGTTATAAAATCGTTTGGGGTATAAAGATCGTAGGTGGATATAATTTTTCTTTCTACGTATAAATTATCACATATATTCCTATAGAACTTAGTGAGATTGAACACGCTATTCGTAATAACGTTCAAGTCTAGGTCCATAAATACAAAATCGTGACACCGTTGCACATGACAAATTGCAAAACAATAATAATGGACAATATTGTGTAATTTGAACCCGCGTACCCATTCATTGCAAAATAAAGGGATATTTGTTACAAAGTCGACTTTACTCGTCGATATATGTCTCGTCAATTCTAATTTAATCAAAGTTATTACATAGTATATCTAATATATAAAAATTTGTACAAATATAAACAAGACTCAAAAATTAGTTTGCCAAAGAAGTTTCACTACTGACATGTGTACTTTGTCCGCAAGCACTTTTAATTTTTTTATCTATTTTTGTTTTAACGCTGTTTTATGCTGATCTTTGATAACTCAAATAAAATTATAAGAACAATGTATTTGTATATTTAATTTATAATGAAATTTATATAATTCCACCTTAGTTAGTTAGTAGCAGCCCATTATCGTCCCACTGCTGGGCACAGGCCTCCTCACTCCGAGGAGCGAGGGATTTTAGAGCATAGACCCACCACGCTGCTCCAGTGCGGATTGGTAGGCATAGTACACAAATGCACTCTCTATTCCTTCACTCTCATAGTCCGATTGGAGGGGAGAATCCGACACGACCGGAGATAGATCAGACCGACAGTTTAACGTCCTCTCCGAGGCACGGGGCTGGATCACACCGCCAACTTCCATCCAAATTCCACCTTAACCTAAGTAAATACATAATCATATAATTCCAACAAAAACAGATAATAATTTAGTTATTACTTCGTAGTAAATTGAATTTATTAGGTACTTGCTACGTAACAACAGATAACGATTTAAAGACAATTTCAACTTTTCTTTAGTGCACAAATTTTCTCTTCGGTATTTATCGTGACTCCGCTTCATATTAAACACTTGACACTCACATTTTTTGGAATTGTCTGACCCAAAAAGAGCATATTTTTTCATTGATTTAAGTACAGAACTCTGTTCTGAACTTTTCGCTTTAATATTCATAGCATGTACAAACACTCAAATATCGAAAGGTCTGTATTATATATAACAGCAATAACGCTTCACATCAAAATTGCTTATATATTATCGTAACATATGATCTCAAAATAGAGAATAATGTACTACATACATACATACATAGCATCACGCCTCATTCCCATAGGGGTAGGCAGAGACAAAATCCTTCCACTTGCCACGATCCTTGCATATTTCCTTCGCTTCTTTAATTCTCATTATACCTTTCATACAAGTTCGTCGGTTTAGAGTACTCTTGACCTGGCCGTTACTTAAAATGTCCTGGATTTGGTCCAGGAACGTTCGCCTTGGTCTTCGCCTTCCAACTTTCGCACTCACTATTGACTGATAAATCCTTTTTGTCAGTCTCCTATCGTTCATTCTCTCTAAAATCGGTTAAAAATAAAAATTAATAAATAAATCGGTAAAAATGAATTTAAAAAAATCGGTTCAGTAATAATGTACTGTACACTTTAAAACTTTAACTATCATATCTATAGCCTAAAACTTTAAAGTAAATTGTAACGGCTTAGAAAATTCAATGCATGATAATTGTAAAGTGTGATTTTTCGATTTATTTAATTTTAATTATAAACATATAAATATAAGCATTTGATGGAGTGAGTTCTCATTTTTACTAAAAAAAAAATGAACACAATTATAATTTAAGTTAAGCAACAAGACTTAAAAAATTACAAAACTAACACACCCACACAATACAACTGCATGAACACAAATAAATAAATAAATAATAATAATAATAAAAAAATGTTGAGATAAGTACACAATAACACTGTGTTTTAGTTGTTAGTGGAAACTTTACTGATGTATGTGTTAGTTTTAAGTGAATACCTATGTTAGTCTGTAAGTAAATTGTTTGTTTCCCAAATAAAAATAAATAAATAAACACACGTACTACGAACCCGGTCTCGAATCGAAACAAAATTCAACCGAATGCAAGCTGTCACTTTACACATTTTTTCTTTTTACGCATATCTACTCTGTGGTAATGTCAAGTGTCAACGCTGTACATAGCTTAATGTTTGTGATTTTGTTTTTTCGTTTGTTCTTGTATTAAAACTTAACATTTTAACACAATTGAGTCCCAATATTGGCCGCCTGAACTTCTCAGTCTGATTCAGATGTCAAAGGCTTTAACAGACAGCAACAAAGATTAAAAGACAAAGATTGATGCAAGGAAAACAATCAGCTGCTTCTAAGAATATTGATTGAAAGTGGAAAGTCAGTGTGTGTTGCATAGTTGTTACATTGCTCAATTATCGGTGTGAGTGTTCGTCTTAAAGCGTAGTGTTTAATCAATTTTTCAACTACGACATTGCGAACAATGCGTTGCTGTGTGCCTTTCTGTAGAAGCACTGCAGACAATGCCGCGGGAGCAGCTGCGATCACATTTCACTAGTGAGTTATCGCTTTGCTTGAAACTGTTTAATTGAATTTCAACTCAACAATTGTTACCAATTGATCTTTCTAATCACTAGCACCCAACAATAAACTGGGCCTAACCATTCCAACTTCACATAAATAATAAATAGAATTTACTGATACTTCCACAATAATCATTGATCATTGTTGGTGCTAGTGTTCAGTATAGACTGCTGCACAACTGCTGCTGTTGTGGTCAGCTGCACTCAATAAGATTAGTAGGCTATGTTGAGAGACAGGATTTGTGATAATCTTTATTGAGAAAATGTGACTTATATGTTGAAATATAATAGCTAATTGCTCATTCCCCAATCATATAGATAAACTGTACCCTTATATAAGTAGAATATTCTTCTTCTGAGGCACTAGCGACACTAGCTTTAGCCTAATCAAGCCCATTGATAAACAGGTTTTTGGTTCAGCTTTAGAAGTCTACATCATTTAAACAATATTAACTCCAACAAAATATATAAATTCATCATACCTCTAAATAAGAATTGGATTTAACGAGCGCTAATGTTAAAGTACTTTTATATTTCTTGAGAGTGAGTTATATAGCTTAGCTGTAAGTTACTCTAAAGAATATTCTAGTAGATTAAAAACATTGACATAGTGACTATAATTGTTTAAAAAACTCATGAGTATTTTAAGGAATCTTACAGTAAAGCTATTGATATTAAACATTCTCAGTTTCCCATTGGACCCAACACTCCAAATGAAGTGGCGCAGGGCCCTCGGAAAACATGATCAGCCTTTCAAAGAGTCGGCAGTGGTCTGCTCACAGCATTTTCTGGATGATGAATTTTACTACATTGAAGGTGGCCAGAGACAAGTTTGTGCGGGTGTCATACCATCTGCAGTTAAGGTTGTAATTTATTTTGTATATTTATAGGTGAATTTAATCAATTAATCAATTTAAATAACCAAAGAAATCACAAAATGTGTCCATAGAAGACAGTTTCTGATGATTTACATTAATCAGCAACTAACAATTCTTCAATGAGTATCTGAATTTATTTCTCCATTTGATTTTAAAATATTAAAGCTCTTTAGTTCCTTGCAGCTTTGTATGATTTGCTTGGACACAGATAGAAATTTAGTTTCACTAAGCAAGTATAACTTGGAAGAAGCATATGAAAAGGTGACAGGACATTCCGTAAGTATTTTTTTATCAAATATATATTTGTATACCTGGTCAGTTGCTCTCCCTTCAATTTATTTTACTATAACAATTGACCAATAATCCTCCTAAAAAAATCCACCATAGCAAATGTCATGCAGGAATTAGCTATCTCCACAAACAATACATTACTCTATATATACAGTAATCTATTCTACCAAACAAATGAATACTTTTATTCTTTCAGTCTAATAGTCCACATGTCCGGAGAAAATGTATATATTCCAGAATACTCTTCGTTTCAATTAATTTCATTGCATTGCACTAATTTGATTTAAGTCAAGCTCTATTTCCACATACATTCAATGTATTATATGTTAAATCTCCGATTAATTCATTTTCCATCGATCATAGCATAAGCAACACAATTGATATCAAATACAGCAATCATGTAATACCTTGACCATCGCTTCAGGCACACACATTTAGTTTGATTGTGGAAGTAGTGCTTTGTAAAACAATAAAAAAATCTATCATATTTAAAAATGCTGCATTACCAGTAATTTGAAGAATTTGGTTTTTATTTGTTGTTTTAGATTTGTCGCGAAGGCAACCTTAAGCAAACACTGTGCAAGGAATGTGCTCAGCAATTGATCAATTTTGACAGGTTTCGATCCAAAAGCTTGAGAGCCCGTGCAGCGATGATGGACTTGGTTATAATGCATGAAACAGTAAGCAAAAAGTTATTAATTCTGCAAGATATAGTGTGTGTTCATATGATTAACATTTCTTATTTCTGTTAGGTAACAATACGACATATAAAGAAGTTGAACCACATAAGAAAACTACTTAAATCCGATATTGTTAAGATAGATTTTGCATCTGACCACTGTGACTTACACATACAGCAAAACAACTATGAAGATGTACAGACAGACCCAGTCAACATTATGCCTGATGCAAATGTTGTAGTAAAAAGTGAAGACTTTGAATGCGTGACTGATGGTAGTGGTATATACCTGAATTCTAAAGAAACAAAAGATGAAAATGAGGTTGTAAATATTGAAAATCAAGATTCCAGTGAGTGTATGAATAATATCTTAGATGCTAGTATATTGTTAGATACAAAACTTATGAACGAGACCCTACGCAATGAACTGGGTTTAGTTAAATCTATCAAGTCAGAATGCTCAGTTTCTTTTGACGACGCCGGTCACAGCGATGACATGGTGAGTGAGTTTACCGCATTATTAAAAACAGTGTATTTTTAATAATGGTTGGGATGTGGAAAGGCCGTGCAACGTATTTCGGCTATTCCTAGTTATATAAAATAACAGATACAGCATAGACATAAATCCGCTTAATTCATTCGATTTTTGTTGTGTAAGTTGACAGAAAAGAATGTATTTGGTTTACGTCCAGTGAACTGTGTGCCAGAAATGTGGAGCTTGTTCGTTCAAAAACGACGCGCCTAACTTTGGTATAGAACGAATACCTTACAATCCATATACCACCCATAAATACAGTCGACTTGCTCTCACATCATATATATAGTTGTGGCTGGTGAGGTAATTCGCATCGATGACATTAGTTATGGTCGATTTTGACCTGGCTTCAGAACATTAGTATTTGTTTGTAACAGTTTAGAGTGGATGAGGAGAAATTCGTAATAAGTAATGTGTTTCTCTCCACGCAGTTCCACGGAGAGTACGGTAGTGATGAATGCAACACACAGTTGGCGCAAGGCACTCCCACTGCACTTCACTCACAGCAGCGGTTAGTGGGCTTTGATCTCACAATATAGTGAAATTTGTATTTATATTTCTTTACCCAAACTCCATACTTCTGTTCTAGGTTGTAAAGTCATGTCATTCGATTTTCGTGAAATTTTACGAAACTACATAACATTATCAACTTTTCATTACCTTGATATACATAATATCAGCACAATTATAAATAAATAAATGACATTTCCATGTGTCTAGTCATTCGTCGCGTTTTATCATAAATACAATTTTAATACTAAACTGTTTATAGTATATTACGTGAGAAGTCACAAAGGTTCAATTTACACTGCTCTGTCAAGTCCACGGTGCAGCTCCCGTGGACGACAGGTTGCAGGTTACTGTGCAGCTTCCGTAGGCTGACCAGCGTACTGACTGCAGATCGGCCCGATATTGTCCAAGGGTACACGAACAAATTCCGAACTATAGTAGTACTGTAATAGAACCAGGATCCCTGAAAGTCGCCAAAAGTGGGTGTTTTAGCTGTCCGCCTTCGGTTGTTGGCCCGCAACATTGATTTTCTGCTGCGAGTTAATGCTAGCCGCGAGACATTCAGTGGTGATTTACAGAATTAAATAGCTACCAATGGTCCGACCCTCAATGATTTTTAAAATATGTATTGTGAAAATAATATCGATCGAATGGTGAGAAATGAGCTGTGGTCAACGTTATCTACGTATGCAGTGAGCGGTAATCTGATTCAGGCATTGAAATCTTTCTATGAGGGTCTATCTAATGGTTCTGTCAGAATTAATGGTGCGTACACGGAGTGGTTTCCAGTCGAAACGGGTTTCGGCAGGGATGTGTTGCGTCACCATGTTTGTTCAACCTATTCATGGATAACTCTTTGACAGATTTAATAGAAAGTATGTATGGGTTAAGAATTAATGAATTACTCGTCAAATATTTACTCTACGCTGATGATCAAGTAATACTTGCATCATCTGCTAATGAGCTACAGGAGATGGTAAATATTATGAATAAGCTTTGAAAAGGAAAGGAATGAAAGTAATGTAAACAAAACGAAAGTAAGCTTTTTGAAAGAAATTAATCTTTGATGAATGGCAATATTTTGATAGATGAAGAACAAGTGGAAGAGGTCAAAGAATTTTTATACTAGGGATCTAAATTAACAAAAGATGGAACATGTGAAAGTTATATTTAGAAGAGAGTGAACGCAAGGAATATGATAAATGGTGCTCTGCGCGCCTTTATGAACAGCCAGATGATGTCTCAAATGCCCAGACTGGCTGCGCATGCAGAAGTGTTGGTGCCAACACTCTTGTATTGTAGTGTAAGTTGAGTATTGGCAGAAGAATCACAAAAGTAAAATAAATGCGTAAGAACCGAAAGCGTTGAAAAGTATGAGTGGATTGGAACTGAGTGACAAAGTAAGAAATAGTGTGATAAGAGAATGTTGTGGTATAAAAGAAGATGTAGTGTCTAAAATTGAAAAAGGTAAGCTTAGATGTTTTGGGCACGTAGAGAGAATGAATGTAAGTAGACTGACTAAAACGATTTATGAGTCAAGAATGAATGGGAAAGTTGGAAGGGGAAGACCAAGGCGAACGTTCCTGGACGAAATCCAGGACATTTTAAATAAGGGTCAGGTCAATAGTAATCTAAACCGACGAACTTGTATGAAAGGCTTAATGAGAATGAAAGAAGCGAAGGAAATGTGCAAGGATCTTGGCAAGTGGAAGGACGTGGTCTCTGCCTACCCTTATGGAAATGAGGCGTGATGTATGTAAAATAATATAATTCATCTCTTTGTTCGAATACTGCCGGTTACTGCCTTCTGGTAACGTTCCAAAACATTTATTACATACACGATTGGATAACATATCTATATTTAATTTGAATGGATTTCATTTATAAGGGGTGATTCATTTAGAGGTATTCTTTTTTAATAAAAAATGAATTAAGACAATTTTATTTTGTAATCTTTATTATAAAACAAAAAAACCATTCTTTACAATTATTTTTTGAAGATAAATTCTTTCAAATGTTGTCCGCGACTAGGGTTAACGACGTCCGTTCTGTAAATCCAATTTTCAATGACGCGTATGAGTATTTCGAGTGGTATTTGGCCAATGGCTCGAGTAATATCCAAGGTCTCAATTGTATCTTATGTTATTGTATTGTATGTAATATATTGTATCAAATGTCGGCTTATCCATGAAGATTTTGGACTATTCATAGCCCTAAAGGAAAAAGTCAAGAGGTGTGATGTTACATGATCTAGCCGGCCAATTCACTGGTCTAAAGCGTGAAATGAGCTGTTCGCCGAATCGCTCTCGCAGTAAAGCCATGGTTTCACGAGCTGGCAAGTGTCGCCGTCTTGTTGGAACCAAATTTCGTCGAGACCACGGGCTTTAATTTCTGGTATCAAATAGTCTGTTATCATGGAGCGAAAACGGTCACCATTCACAGTAATATTCCGACCGACCTATGTTTGAAAGAAATATGCACTGATTATTCCATAAACCACACCGAACAGTTTTTTTTTCTGGCTTTAACGGCAGCTCTTGAACCGCTTCGGGCTATTTATCACCCCAAATACGGATATTTTGTTTATTCACGAACGCATTATGCCAAAAATGGGCCTCATCGGTGAACAATATTTTTGGCGAAAACAGTGGATCTTCTCCAAGCTTGTCAAGAGCCTAGCGACTAAAGCGGAAATGATTCGGAAGGTCAATCGGCTTCGGTCTGTTCTTGCACTAATTGAATTTTGGAAGCTTTTAAAGAAAGATCCTTACATAAAATACGCCAAGTTGTTGAGAACGGCGACGAATTAACAATTCACGGTCTTCGTGTACACACGCTACCGCTCCTATATTTCCTTCACTACGTGCAGGATGAGCTATATTTGGTCGAGTATTATCCAGTAATGAAAATTGGGCTCAACTTACTGATGGTGGAGCGAATTGTGCGTTCGGTAGACCGATTATGTGAACCATAACTTGCTCTAAGCGCCCGACTCATATTCCTTGTAGAACGCCCATTTTCGTAAAACAGTTGAACAATTTGTAGACGCTGTGCCGGGCAAGTCTTTCCATTATGAATTGTCAAACACTACTGTACAGAATGTTACTTCAATTGCCACGAGGCATGCGCAATCTGCAATGAAATCCCCACCACAAAAAGTACCAATAAATGAATCACCCTTTATTAAATATAGTTTTAATCCGATTGCTTATTTTTTTATAGTAGTTTTTAGTCTTAAGTTATATTAGTTGTTGTAGAACTTAACTAGCTAACTCTAGGTTTACACATTGAAGCTTTTAAAGTTAAACTTAAAATCTATTAAGTCCATTGCGGGTTCGTTTTGAGCACCTCCAAAGAGGAGTGTTCAGTTTATAATATATTGTGAGAAATCCAACCGCAATGCCTGCAAAGACGGCGATTATTTGCCATATTGTTCGAGTACAAAATAACGTCATTTCCAGTGAGAGCAATCAAGGCCTGGGTGGTGATTCCTCTGCTGACTACCCTTATATATCTGGTAAGTGGAGTCATATAATACAATTAAATAACTAGTCTTTTTCCTAAATTTGCGATCATGTTTTTGCAATTTAATGTAGAATTATTGATAAACTTTACCTGTTGCACCAGTAACAGTTAAAGTTTATCAATAACTGTACACTACATAAACACCAGTTTATAACGTTTATAGATATTGACACTAGTAACGTTCTACATTGTTTGATTGTAGACTTAGACTGTTGTTGTTTCTCTTCACGAGTGTTTGTATAAGTGTCTAAAGCGTTTAATTGTGTTGAACTTGAATTGGTGGTTAATGAAGAGTTCGACCCAAAATAAAAGCTTATTTAGTGTTTAGGATTCGATCAAAGTTTTGACCCTAATTTTCTGTCCATTCTTAAAGCAACATGACATTTTGTTATGTTAGAAAATTCTTTCGATAGTGTTTTAAATGAACATGCAAATAACCTCCATTTCAAGTTCAAGGAAATTAACTCAGAAAATCCTACGTCAAATTTATGTTTTCCTCGA
This sequence comes from Elymnias hypermnestra, assembly GCA_015832385.1. Lineage (NCBI taxonomy): Eukaryota > Metazoa > Arthropoda > Insecta > Lepidoptera > Nymphalidae > Elymnias > Elymnias hypermnestra. The sequence goes on from JACTOM010000050.1 coordinate 1,047,871, forward strand.
ACTGATCTGATAACACCTCAGCTCTCTCTCTCTTAGTCGGTCCCTCGTGTCTAAGGATCGTGGTAAGCATCTGGAGCGGATGACTTTTTTCCACTGGTTTCTGTCCAGCGCCTCTCTTACCACCGTGTAAAATTTGGAGGACGAGGAGTTTTTCACTTGGTCGGTTATTTTGATGGTGAACGGCCTCGTTTGGCTTCCGTGTTCCAAACCACAATAACCACAACAAATGTGGCCTGCACATTAATTAGCTTTTCGGCTCGATTCACTATCATCAGTTTAGTCTTTGCTCTTTTTATTACAAGCCCGATATTGTCACTTTCTAGTTCAAGCCTGTAAAATAGCTCGCTCATTTTTCCATCGATGTTACCGGAAGTATGGTGTAGTCGGCAGATCATAAGTTCGATAATCCGTTCCACCTACAGGAAAGCCTTTCTCCCAATTCTCGATAGTCTTTCGCTTAATGTACTCTCCATATATGTTAAAGAGACTTGGAGACAAAATGCAACCTTGTCTTACACCTCGTTTAGTTGGAACATATTGGAGAATTCACTGTTTATCTTCATGAAATTACATCAAAATAACAGGATTACGGGGCTGTTAATTCCCTGCTCTTCACTATGATGTGGCGTACGTTTAGTATTTCCTCTGCCCTTCACGAAACCTGCTTACTCTTTGGGTATCTGGCGGCTTAAAGTAGTTCAGACGTCGGTAATTTACATCGAGGAGGATCTTACTCGCATAAGATATATCTTTTGAAGAACCTTTTTTGTGTATTGGTATAAATATCAACTCTGTCCAATCATTTTGCCAGTTACCAGTATTCCAGATGTCGGTGATAATATTTGTGCCTCGTTTGCCCAGATTTTAAGGCATTTCGGCTGTGATAGCATCTTTGCCCGGCTATTTCTTTAACGCAAGAGCTTTGAGGGCTTCCTCAATTTCCGATGTTAAAATATCAGGTTCTTCTGATGACCATGTAATTCTAGCGTTAGTGGTCTCTCCCATGTCATGTAGCTCGGCACAATATTTTTTCCAGCGCTGTAGCACTTGAGCTGCTATCTTGGCCCGAAAAATACACTGTATTTCTGTGGTCAGAAAGCAACCACTGTATTTCCGTGGTTGCTTTCTATGCATTTCGTTTTCCACAATTCGAAATTCTCCGGGTTAGTTGAGACCACGCACATTCCACGTTACGATACGGTGGGGATGACGAAACGAAATATAGCTATTAGATCATCAGTAGCTGAATTTCCTGATTTCTTGGGAAAATAGAAGCAGTGGTTTCCCGTTGCCTTCTGCTCCAAACAATTTAGAAGTTATTTAGAAGGCCGTTGCTGCCTCTTCGGTCGGTTGCCCGACCAGTGGTATGGTTAAACCGCCATTGCTCGGTCGCCAGTGCCTCGTCCGTTATCTAGCAGGGAGTAACGAGGCGTCTACTGATCGCCGTCGTCGATTTTTTTTTGCAAAGACGCGTGCAGATGAGGTTGACTAAGCGCCGGATAAAGATGTTCTTTCCGCCCTCCTCTTGCTCCCCACCTCAGCATATGATCCAAAATGATCTCTGAAGAAGTTAAATCTCTAAGGATGCAATTAGTTTCATTTTTGTCTGTACTTCTCTCTCAACATCAACAAGACGCGCGAGGCTGACGATTTCCTGTAGTTGTCAGAACTCGTCTTGTTATGCGTCGTTAGTACACTCAGACTTCAAAAACCGCTACAGTTGAGTGTGGCTCTAGTGTCGTAGCTATTGCATGATTATATTCAGTTTTCTAAATGAGTGTAACGGTAAAGTTGTAGTCGATGAATATCGTTCTGATTATGTAAATGCCGAAGTACCACAGGACTCAGTATTGTCGCCAGCGCTGGTCATCCTGAATATCAATGATATGTTTCAAAACAACTACATCCTTTGTTTCCTAGGTGGTTCAGGCAACTTAGGTAGCGGTATCTAGAAGCGAATAAATGGCCGATAATGAGTATGCCCTACGATAAGTAATACATTTCACTTAAATGTACTACTTTACACGAAATATTGTGCAGTTTAACCACTCATGCGCATAAATGAGCGCATTGCTGCTTATATACACTTTAACCGCACCTCATGCGGGGTGACCGTTGTTGTAATGTTTAATAATGAGAAATTTCATTTCAGTAAATGTGTTGCCGACTGGACAATATGAAGTGGTCCTTGAAAAGAAAAATAGTATAGACTGTGAGAAAGAAATCTTCCAAACACCGGACTCGGTCAATGAAACAGAGTTCAAGTTTGTAGAAAAAGTTACTCATAAACCAGAATTGATTAAGCAGAATTTTCTGCAAGAGTATTTTTGTGAGCATTGCGAATATAAATGCAGCAAACGCAATAATATTGTAAAGCATTTGGAAAACCATGCTGTTGAGCAACGTTTATCGTGTAGTTCACGCGACCATACATTCAAAGATAAAGTTAGTTTAGCGAGTCACATGAAAGTTTACTCTCGTGAAAAACATTTTTCATGTCAATTGTGTGAGTATTCATGCAGAAAAAAAGGATACTTAGTAAGACACATGAGAATTCACACCGACGAAAAACCTTTCTCGTGTAAATTATGCAAGTATGCAGGCAAAGAAAAAGAAAATCTAGTAAGACACATGAGAGTTCACACCGGTGATAAACTTTTCTCGTGTAAACTATGCAAGTATAAGGGCACATATAAGGGAAGTCTAAAAAGACACATGAGAGTTCACACCGGTGAAAAACCATTCGCCTGTAAATTTTGCGAATATGCTTGCGGAGCAAATGGAGATCTAGTAAAACACATGAGAATTCACACCGGTGAAAAACCTTTCTTATGTAACATATGCCAGTATGCGTGCAAAGAAAAAGGAAGACTCACAAAACACATGAGAATTCACACCGGTGAAAAACCTTTCTCGTGTAAATTATGCGAGTTTAAGAGCACATATAAAGGAAGTCTCGTAAATCACATGGCAGTTCACACCGGTGAAAAGCCTTTCAATTGTAAATTCTGCGAGTATAAGACTACATATAAAGGAAGTCTAGTAATACACTTGAGAAAGCACAGCGGTGAAAAACCTTTCTCATGTAACTTATGCGAGTATGCATGCGGAGATAAAGGAAGGCTAGTAAAACATATGAAAACTCACACCCGTGAAAAACCTTTCTCGTGTAATCTATGCGAGTATAAGAGTCTATATAAAGGAAGCCTAGTAAGTCACATGAGTGTTCACATCAATGATAATCCTTTCTTGTGAAAATTATGCAAGTACGTATCCAGACATAGAGGATGCCTAGTAAGACACATCAGAATTCACACCAATGAAATGCTATTTTCATCTAATTTAAAAGTGTAAAAAGTAGTAGTAATGAACAGAGTAGGTAACAAATTTATTTGTGAATTGACGTTGTGATATTTGCAAAGGCCATTCACGTAAGTTTGGACTTGATCTGTTACGTCTCACTAAGTGACCGGTGGAATCCATTTGTACGTCAACATGTGTACATATTGTAATTATGTGCACGTTACATCTCTATAGCCTAGATATTATGCTATCTGTTGTTTCGATAATTAAGTTGTCAATATAACTTGTTTGGAATTATATTTGTTTAACGAGATGCAGTATATTATTAACCTCTCCCCAAATAAATGGACCGTTTGTTTTGAAAGTGGTGTAAGTCCATTTACAGCAAATAAATATACGTAGTCTAATTACCCAAAAACAAATTTATATAAACAAATTAAATGTTGATAAAACAACAGAAACAATGCCAGACCTCATATGATTTGCCTGTATTTTTAAATCAACAAAAATATTAATCTTTAATTTTCTCGAAACAAAAGAAAATGGACTTACACCAATTTCAAAATAAACGGTCCATATATTCTACGTTTAGCGATGCATTGGCGTAACCGCTAAAGAAGTATTTAAAACCTAAAATATTTAGTCTCTTTATCTTAAATATTATATATCATCACGGCTTTTAAGTCCTCTGTTAGATATTATAACAACTTTTCAAAATGTGTCAAGGAGAAAATTCACTTTACAAAACACACTAAACACAAAATGGACTCCTCTCTGTGTATTGTATAAGTAAATTGAAAGCTTTATCTAAAATTATGACTTGATTTGAAAGTTTACTTCACAGTAATAAAACTTTGGCCAACTGGAGTGCCATTACAAGAGTCTATAAAATGCACCAGCTAAACCACTGTAGATTAACTTTTCGCTATACTGGAGTGAGACTTCAATGAGTCATTAAATGCACCGGCAGATTGAATTTGTTTATATGAGAAACATGAAGCGACTACTGAAAACTGACTATCGACATGCAATTCAATCGGCAATGCATTTTCTATTCCAACCATAGCTTTAAATTAAATTTATTTTACATTAGCTTGCGTGCTAAAGTGGCCAGTTTGTGAAATGTATGCATACCCCAACCCCAGAGAGCTGGTTAGAGGCGATATAAATCCGGGAAAGGTAGGGCTTCTGACCAGTTGCTATTAGAGAAGTCGAGGCCGTTGGTGGCATATTCGTCGTCGTACGTGTAGAATCACCACCGCCGACACTCAGGACGTGGCTAGCTCCAGTTTTAGGACCAACATTATTCCTAATTTATATAAATGACGGATGTAACCTAAAAATAGGAGATTAAATATTCTCCTACGCGGATGATACATCGATAGTTCATGGATGTCTCAAAAAAAATTGCAGAAGATGGAATATTCAAATTTTCTCATTGGCAATCAAAAACCTTGCTTACCTTAAATACAGACAAAATAAATTATATTACTTTCGCTATTAACAGACGAGGCTAACCAAATAATGACTTTAAAATCAAATTTCATCCTTGTGATATTAACAATGTTCCTTGTAATTGCGCAGCTTTAAACCGGGGTAATATCAACAAAGTACGTTCTTGGCATCTTGGCATTATCAAATTGACCATGTCAATTACAAAATAAGAAAACTTTTTTGGATTTTTAAATCAATAAGACGTTGCTTCAATAAATTTATTTCACTTTGGTCCAATATGTAGTAGCCTACTGTATTCCAGCATGGAGTGCGTTTACTAAGGGAAAGCTTCTTGAAGTGGAGAGAGGCTCATTACTGAAGGTGATGCTTTGTAAGTACTACAGATTTCCTACAGAAAAACGGGAAATGTGTACAGGTGCTTACTGTAAGGAACCAATACGTGTTACGAAGTGTCCTTAAAGTTCATATTAACTTACCTATCGTTTCTGAAAATCCCATCTGTAAAAGAAGGAAGGTTCCAGTAGTAGGATTTTTTATAAAAACTTTTAAGCTTTGAAATCCTCTCCCTCTACATACATTCATGTAAAGGAGTTGTAAACAGCACAACATAGTACTCTCTGAATTTTATCCATTTCATCTCTTTCTCACAGAAACAAATTTTTTATCAATAACAATCTACACCATAAAGAAAAGTATAGTTTCAAATTTTGGAAGTAGAGTTTCTTTTTAAATGTAATTATAAGAAATGTGTATCTTGGGAAACTTTGGTGTAAGGTATTTCCATATTTGTGATTTTATGTGCTGAATATACTGTTTGTTCCCGTAATAAAGCTTAGTAAAATAAATAAATAAGTAGCACAATTAGTACGACCGGCTAAAGCCAAATTTACTGTGCGACAGTTTAATTGGCAGTCAATTAGAATTTATAATTTAGTTTACAAAAAGATTAATGTTAGCTCCTTACATATGAAATTGGCATTTTGTACGAAATACATACTTATAGTTTTTTTTAGTAAAGTATGCACCGCTGTTATGTATGCACTTTTGCCATGTCATAGGTAGTTCATTTATCTTTTTACTGCAAAAAACCAGGGGTGGCGAGAATCAATAGACTTCGCAGGCGGTTTGGACTGACGCATCGGAGTTTTTCCTTTTAAGTTCGTCTAAATTCTGTATAAAATGGTAATCTGCTGGAGCAAGTTCCGGAGAGTAAGGTGGACGTTACCGAAATTCCAATCAGGGTCAGGCTGGGACTGGAAGGGCACGGGGCCAGAGACTAGATGTTGGTAGATATCCATCTACCAACATCTATCCGAAAATACTGAGATACGCAAATTCAGATAAACAAAAATTAAAATTTAATTATCAACGACGTGATACAGCAATCATTGAGTGCTTGTTTATTTTGGCAATGGTTTTTGGGTTTATTTGGGTGTTGTACAAGGTGGGGCAAAAGTCCCGCTACCTTTTTGATTGCTTATAACTTTGTTCGTGGAAGAGATAAGTACGAGTAGGTATGATTTTCATAAAAAGTTTATTCAATCTTTACATTTTCTTTTCGTTATGGTTGGAAAATGATATCGAGTAAATGATGACCGGAATTCGCTATGCAACTTTCGACTCTTTTTAAGGCATTTTTGCAACATCTCAGTCTGAATTTCAATTTCGTGACGAACATTGTCATTAAGTTGTTGGATCGTTTCACATTTGGTTTTAAAAACCCCCATAAAAAAATCTGGTGCTGTTGGAATGCAGTAAAAATGCTTGGAATACAGTAAAAAACAATTTTGTTTTCCTTTAGAAACTATTTCAAACTGTCTATCGTTTTAATTTCGTCGTTTAGAAATCAATTACATTTAAAAGTCGTTCGAAAATCAAATTGTTTAAAAAAATTAAGATTTTGAATGTCAAACGTTTGATGTTCTTCCCGTCGTTCAGAAATAAATTTAAAAGACTTTATTTCATTTCTTTTAAATAATTGACATTGTCAACCAACAATTTCTGATCGCAACTATATTTTACGTATTTTGGCAGGAATTTGAACAAATTGAAGCATTCTGCAGTTATCATTTAGCTTTTTTATTTGTTGATTCAGAGATGGTACGAAATGTGTCTGGTCAACTAGTAATAAATAAAAGTAACACTTAGTCAATTACTAAAATTATTGTCTTGTTAAATATTATTAAATAATATGGGCAGATCCACAGCGTTTCATGAAATCCGATTTTATAAAATATTTTTATCTATTGTACTACTGACTTGTCCTATATATTTACCAGGCTTTCCAAAACAATCATAAACAATTGAAACTTGTTACAGTATTCAGATATATTGTAAGAGACCTCGGTATTAAAATAACTGTGACAAAAACCGTTCAATTTAGTGATAAAGTTGTCCTTAAACGTCACGATATCATTATGTCTTTACCTAATTAGTTTGAAATATTATAATACGAAACAGACCGACGACACAAATTTCACATGACGTAATATTACCTACATAGTCGGTCATAACCACTAAACCTGTTATCAAGTGATGTACATTTTTGTTATCGATGCAATTAAGTGAAATTTCTCTAATGAATCTGGATACACTGCAGTAAATGTATTTCACATATCTATATCATATTTTATACTTGATGAACCGGCAAACTTGGTACTTACTAGCTCAGAAATGAATAAATAAAAAATAAAGCTTTTATCATTCAACTTTTTTACATAAATATTTTTTATTATTACTGTAGACATTCGTTTGACGGTTGCCAATGGCGTTTATCAATTTCATATTTACCAATTATAGGTGTTTTAAATTGTAGGAACAGTTTCTAAGGAAAAGTAAAAGCTGTTTTTACCGTATCTCAAGCTTTTTGAAGTGAAACTTCTTTAGGCGCATGAGGGTAAATTTTTTACGGATGAAACGCGTGATCAGCGTCACGATCATGTGCAACATTTTTTATGCTAATTCGTTGAAAGGTTAAGTGGTTTTAATATTTACAAATAATATGTTGCATTTTAATTTGCCGATCGTCATTTAATTTACTATTTTTCATAAAATATACAATAAAAACATACCATAAATTCTCTTATTTCAACTTTAAATTCAATTTAATTCATAATTTCTAATATTGACAATGAAACCATTTTTATTTACAATTCGTCTTTTGAGATTTCAATAAATTATTTGTATTAATTTTCGACACTTAATATTTTAACAAATTGCCCTCATTCTAAGTCTCGGAAATCTAAAGTTTTAATTTTTTATAAATATAAATAAGAATTCGAAATTTGTTTGCCAAAGAAGTTTCACTACTGACATGTACTTTGTACGTAGGCACTTTACATTTTTTATATATACTCATCTTTTAAACATTTCTAGGACTTCCGCAAAATAATTTAAAACTAAAAATAAGTCCAGCCGTTTACTATACGCATATCTCGATATTATCTAAAAAAAATCTATATTAGAAAGTGATAAATTTGACCCCCCTGGTTATCACTTTCAAAAAAGTTTTGAGAAAACCTTACAATTACATAAATTTATATGTATTTATTTATGTTGTGTTCCGGTACGTCTCCGTATAGAAACCGTAAGTGGTAAATTTCCTCATACTTACGCGCTTCCATATTAGACCGTATCATCAGTTAGATTCAAGTGATATTACAGTCACCGCTAGGTAAGGTAAAGGTAAGTAGCAGCCCATTAACGTCCCACTGCTGGGCACAGGCCTCCTCACTCGCATGAGAGAGGGTTTTTAGAGCATAGACCCACCACGCTGCTCCACTGCGGATTGGCAGGCATAGTACACAAGTGCACTCTCTATTCCTTCACTCTCATAGTCCGATGTGACGGGAATCCGACACGACCGGAGAGAGATCAGGCGCAGGACCGACGGCTTAACGTGCTCTCCGAGGCACGGGGGTGGATCACACCGCCAACTTCCCAACTTCGGGCAAATATTGAGAAAATCTTAATAGAAAACTCAATATTGATTTTTGAATTGGCCCGACCCGGGACTCGAACCCAGGACCTCATGTCTGTAGTCGAACATGCTAACCACTAGACCAATGAGGCAGTCACTGCTAACCGGTCTGCAATAAAAAACCTATCCGTCACGGGATGTGTGACAGATGTAAAATTTCAATGTTTTTTTTAATTAAGACACAGGTTACGTGTAGCGTAGTAATCATAAAACTATATACACTATATTGTTAGAGATCACTATTAATAAATTTGATAGACTACTAGTATAGTTGGGGCCCGAAGGTGCTGGAGTGGCGACCCCGCACCGGGCGGCGCAGTGTAGGGAGACCCCCCACAAGGTGGACCGACGACATAAAGAGGGTCGCCGGTAGCCGCTGGAGCCAGGCGGCGCAAGATCGGGCCTTGTGGACATCATTACGTGAGACCTATGTCCAGCAGTGGACGTCCATCGGTTGAAGCGGCGACTAGTATAGTTACTATGTTCTTATATTATGCTGAGGTCTTTGTAATTATTCTAATATAACGCTTACATGTACTAATTACGACTTGAAGTTGTTCACTGTGATTAGTGGAGTCGTAATTTGAATGGGAAGCTTTACAAGGAGGGATAATCGGTGGAAGCACATGAGAGCGATATTCATTGTATTAGTGGCACGAGAAGGGTAAAATGTAAGATAAAAAATTTGAAGAATCTTATAACGGTATAACTTATCTTGTTAAATTAATATTTGACAAGATAAGTTATACCGTTATATATAGCTTTCACAATATTGCGAATCGTCGAATGGTGTTGGCGTGGGGGATTTGGTTGCATTTGCGAAGAGGGAAAATGGTCGGTGGATAGTATAAAGAAGGTGTAAAGGATTAAAATGTTCTTGTGTACTTTTTTTCTATTGCATTAATAATGTTACTGAAAATACCGACTCACCACACTAAGTTCTTTGAGATTTTTTCACGATTACGGTAAATCCGAGTTCTATTCCTGGCGGATAACAAATTTTATATGTTGGGACAGGTACTTATCAGTCATGTTTGCTCCGACAAATACCTGTATCAAACCGTTGGCTGTGAACTGTCGGTCAGCTGTTACGAGTGTGGTACCTCCTTAGACACACCCCACCACACGGTGGCAGAATGTCCCGCCTAGGGTTCTCAGCGACTCATTGTGATGTCGCTGATTGTACAGACCTCTCACTGGCTAGTATTATAGTTGAAATACTCATCAGGGAGCAGGCCTGGCGAGCGGTTGCCTCCTATTGCGAGACAGTAATCTCGCTTAAGAAGGCACGACAAAGGGAGAGGGTGAATGCCGCTGAGGCACTCCGGCCCTGACGAAGAGGAGTAGGAAACAGGAAATGGTGGTTTCTACAACTCCTCCCCCTGTAGAACATCTGTGAGCCAGCTACAATCGTGGGGCCACAGAGGAATGCCTCAACGAACCTCTGGCTCCCCACACATGGTTGACAACGGTCCTGCTGGGTTTAGTGGGTATTGCGAGTTCTTCCCCCTCGCGGAGTCCCATACTCTGGACCCCAAAGTCGGGGTGCGTAAATGCATTTCCCAACGACAAAAAAAATAGTACTCCTATATAATAATATTATGTAGGTTTGGCGAGAAGGATTGCAAACCGAATGGGCAGAGAAGCGACGTGGCGTAGCTTCGCCACTATATATGTTTCACTATAATAAAAACATTCGGTGTGACAAAGTCAAACATCGATATCATACAACGGTACATGACTAACGCGTAATGAAGCACAACCACTTTCACCGCCCTATGTTAGCGTGTTTCCTACTTATATTAGCTAAATCATTACACACACCTACTTAAGCAAGTTAACATTTTCCTTCGCATTGTTTTTAGCAATTATGTATATTTACGTTGATTGATTGTAATATATTTATCGTTTTAAGTTAATATGTTTATCTCTCTTTTCCTAGTCGGAAATGAAAAGGATGACAATTGACATAGCAGATTACTGAGCAGATTTCAAAATTTTTATCACGGAAACTAACTTCAAACCGCTCTACGAAAGCTGGTTGCCCTTTTGTATATTGGCCTTTCGTAATAGGGAGCAATGTTAACCTTTTTACCGAAAATTTATTGGCAGTTATAGTTCTTTCATTTATTAATCGAAGAGAGGTAATTTGCCTCTTAATAGATTACCTCGCTTCCATCTTAAACTGTGTCAACACTTAACATCAGGTGTTATCACAGTCAAGCGCCAAGCTGGCAGCAATAAATAAACCAACAAATCATACTTTAATTGTTTCTAAAGTGATTCCCGTCGTCCATAGATATTTGCAGGATCGTTAAATTCTCCTGAGGGACTTATTGGAGTATCTCCAAACTATATATTGTTTTGTTTTCGTATAATTTCTTATTAATAATAGGCTTTATTGGTTGACGGTTGAATGTAATGTCATTTGATGGTTTCTTTATTGCTCACAGGTCATCACTTGACTGTAATCACACCTTATTGTAAGTGATAATACCATCTAGGATGAAAGCGCGCTAGTCTGATAAGAGGAAATTTTCCTCTTATGGTTTCTACGCAGCAACGTACCGCAACTCAAATCTCTTGCTTAACGGTACGTCTTTGATGGTATCTATTCACGACCGAAACCTTCCACCAATCGAAACTCTGACAAATTAGATAATTAAATTTCCTAGTAGCGAGTATTCGCACCACTGCGCTATCGAAGCCATCAAATGGTAAAACATGATACATAAGATAATAATGCACAAACCTGGTTAGAGAAAAGTCAGCTCATGGTCATTTTTGGCTAGCACCGTACCGAAACGTAAATTTTTTGGTCGTCGTGGCACTATTTACATGTAGGGTGGTAACTAGCCACGGCTAAAGGCTGCCATAGATCTATAAGGAAATATAATTCACTACATTTATATTGCCGGGAGTCGAACCTCGCACATCTGCTAGTGAAGCGAGTGTTTGCATTATTACGCCAGCACAAGACTTGACATAAGAGTTAAATTAAAAGGTAAGGTAAGTAGCAGCCCATTAACGACCCACTGCTGGGCTCAAACCTACTCATTCATATGAGAGAGGGTTTTTAGAGCATAGACCCACCACGCTGCTCCACGGGTTGACAGGCATAATACACGAACGGACTGGAACCCAGGACCCCACGACTGTAGCCGAACATACTAACCGCTAGACCAATGAGGCAGTTTGAAGTATTATACTTCAATTATCATAAAACAATAACATTTTATTTTTATGTAGTACTTAATTATAAATATTGTACAATTTAATTATATTACCTATTGTGTTTTAACTTGAAGGTTGCCTCATATGGATTTAAAAGGAATTTAACGTTCTTAATGAATCTATATATGTATATTACTACAATATGTAACAAGACACATACGTATAAACGCTTTAAAGAGCTTTGGCAGTGTTTCACTGAAAAGAGCTTTATGTCCTTTCTCAGACTCTAGACTGTATCTGTGTAACAGTTTTTATTTAAATCTGTTTAGTGGTTTTAGCGTGAAAGCACGTCAGACAAATTTATTTTTACATTTAAAATAATTACATTACATTAAAATATTGTTATTCAACACCCTTGCAAATAATACTTTTACACATTTTTAATGTCAACAGCCTAAAAAATAAGCCTTCAGCTTCTAGCTCCAAAAATGATAATACTTTCATCTCTTACAAACCTTTCTTTGCATTAGTGAGAAGCCTATGTCCTTTCTCAGACTCTAAACTATCTGTGTACCAAATTTCATTTAAATTAGTTCAGTAGTTTTGGCGTGAGAGAGACAGACAGAGTTACTTTCATTTGTAATATTAGTAAGGATTATGTGCGTATGTACGTTACTGAACTTCTGCTAAACGACTCGTCTGATTATGTTAAAATTTATTGTGTGTCTTCAGCTGGATTCGAGAGTGGTATAGATTGACAAATCGGTCCGATAAATAAGGAATTTTACTATTTCTCCATGTGATTACCAACTACGCGGGTGACACTGACAATTTTCAATATAAGACCAGTAGATTCTGAGATTAGCGTGTTCATGCATACAATCTCTTCTGTTTTAAATGTGTAGAATATACACAATATTTTGGTCTATTCTATAATATAATCTGAACATGGTTTTAGACCACTAAATTTACCACAACTCTATATAAATTCGTCACTTACTTTGACAGATTTAAAAGAAAGTATGTATGGGTTAAGAATGAATGAATTACTCATCAAACGTTTACTCTACGCTGATGATCAAGTAATACTCGCGTCATCCGCTAATGAGCTACAGGAGATGCTAAATATTATGAATGAAGCTTTGAAAGGGAAAGGAATGAAAGTGAATGTAAACAAAACGAAAGTTATGCTTTTTGAACGAGATGAATCTATGATGAATGGCAATATTTTGATAGATGGGGAACAAGTGGAAGAGGTGAAAGAATTTGTATACTTGGGATCTAAATTTACAAAAGATGGAACATGTGAAAGTGATATCGAAAGGAGAGTGAATGCAGGGAATATGGTAAATATTTCTCCCTAATAATTCTGTAGGAATAGAGTAGAAGGTTATTGGTAAAATAATTCTTAAAATCTGTTCCTTTGATGTTATTTAAATCCGGTTCAAATAAACAATCAAAAGCCCTCTCTTTATATAGCAGTACAGATAATAATCAGTGTTTATATTACATGTTATTACACTTTATGTTAATCGCTTTAGGTGTTAACGTGATAATCTTTTAATCTTAATTTATTCATAAATCGCTAGACCATCTGATATACACACACCGGCATATTAAGCAGAACACAAAAAAAGTCATAATTTAAAAAATATGGTTTTATTTTGAAATCCACTTACTATACTTCTTTTGTTATTTAAAATTTCATTTGTTTTAATTAAAATGAGATCACATTAAGAACACATTTTGCGAGTAAAGATTATTTGTGAAAAATGGTACATTTTTGAACTTTTTATGTAGCCGGGATAAGTGAAAATTAATATTAAAATACCAATTAATTTAATTACAAAACTTGGTGAATAATATCGCGTATTTCCTCCACGTGCTCTTATTAAAGTTTCTACCGGTCTAGGCATACTGTGAATGATGATGGATGGTCTCCTGGGATAGTCTCCGCCATTCCTCAAATACGGCGATTCGCAGTTCACCCACGTTGGCAGAAGCTGATATTTTGGACTTATCTTTTCTTTTCTTTTCGGTTCATGTCCGGTGATCTCCCCAGCCACTCCATAACAGTGATATTCATATCATTAAGATATGCTTGAGTTTCCCGAGCGGTCTGCGGCCGAGCATTATCCTGCATAAAAACAAAATCGTCATCGATATATGGGGCAAACGGTACGACATTTTCTTCTAAAACTTCTCTAATATATCAGATTCCTTCTGTCAATCACTACCAAGTCTGTGCGAGCTCCCAAACTATTATTGATGCACCACCGTATGCAACTGTAGTTTCAAAATATGTCTGAATGTATTGTTCTCCTTTGAAATACTCGTAGTTCGCCCCAGATAATGTGTATTTGAATAAAATTAAAAACAATTGCATAAAATGTGATGTTCAGTTGTTTTCTTAATTTGAAATGATTTCTTTTTAAATGAAATGATTTATAAACCAGCCAGCAACCATATATGATACTGATATAAAGCCTTTTTTTATGGTCCGCTATATATGCCGTTACGTTTAGTTTATACGCCTAAAATTTTCTTTACCTAACGGCCTCGATGATGTATTGGGCGAGTACTAGCAAAGCACCTTGGTTCGATTCCCTACAGGAACAAAATTGCAAACAACTTTAGTAAATTGAACAAACAAATTTAGTAAATTGCATTTTCTACTATGTCAAAGCCAGGACTTTTCAAAGGCTTCGGCCGTGTTAAGCTAATAATTTGTGTTCTGTTACGATGTTGTGTAAAAATCATAACATGTAAATTGCGTCTTTAACAGGTCACCGCATTTAATTTACTCTATCATCACTTACCCACAGGTGTGATTACTCTCAAGGGCTAATCTGTCAGCAATGATAAAAAGTGTCGCAATTTAGCTACATTCCTAGGCAGGTTTGTAAATGTTTAGATATACATGTAAATATTGTATTATAACAAACTAGCAATACCCGCGGTTTCACCCGCGTAGATACTGATCTCGTGCCAGTGGAAAGTACTAAGTCGAACTATAGATTTATTTTCGTTAACATAAAAAAATGATTCACTTTGTAAATTACTTCCTTTTAGATTATTAGATACACGCTTACATTCATAATCTAATTAATAAACAGATTTTACTTAAAAAAAAATGTAAGTAACAGCCCGTTAACGTCCCACTGCTGGGCACAGGCCTCCTTCATAAGAGAGAGGATTTTTAGAGCATAGACCCACCACCAGAGCGGATTGGCAGGCATAGTACACAAGTGCACTCTCCATTCCTTCACTCTCATAGTCCAATCTGACGGGAATCCGACGCGACCGGAGACAGGTCAGGCGCAGGACGGACGGCTTAACGTGCTCTCCGAGGCACGGGGGTAGATTACACCGCCAATTTCCCAACTTCGGGCAAATATTGAGAAAATCTTAATAGAAAACTCAATATCCATTTTCGAATTGGCCCGACCCAGGACTCGAACTCAGGACCTCATGTCTGTAGTCGAACCTCATGTCGTGTCTGCTAACCAATAGACCAATGAGACAGTCAATTTTACTTTACAACGAATAAATGTCTAACTAATAAATTCGTAACATCATTTACGTAGAATATCCGTCATTAGTAAATTTAAAAATACTTTACATGTATTGAAAGGTTTTTTTAAATCGGTCCAGCAATTTGAACTTGATTATTATATTTTGTTAAAATTAAAAACAAACATTCAAAATGCACTTTCCTCTATAATATTATAGAAAAGATTTATTTGTAATAATTTATTGTTTCAGAGCTTCCCTATACCCCACATTTGACACTTTGGAGTTCGACTCGGGAGACATTATTTTCTTTAGATTGATATTCTTAAATTCGTTATGTCTATAGAATGGAATGTCCGATTTTAATAATTCAAAGAGTATTTTACAGGTATGGACACGGCCTTTATTAAACTATCATTTAATAGGATAAGAATTAATACAGAGTAAATAATATGGTTTGATTAATGCCGGCAGTTTTATTAACTTTAAAAATGCAAAAAAGTAGTTACAATGGTAACTACAGTAGTTGGACATATGACATCGCGGACGTTTTTATAGTTATTAATACCATCTATAATACTTTAGAAAAAAATTTCTGTCTTCAATAGTTTTCCTCGTGCACACAATAACAGATTTTTTGTTTCATACTTTGGGTTACATAATTTTTCTTAGGGATCCCTATTTTTCTTGAGAAAGTAATATATATGTCGGAGTACAATAGTCTGTGGAACGCTGGCGCCATCTGTCTATCGGCGTGAGGCAGAGTCAATAAGTGGCAGTCCGGCGCGCGTCTCTCGGTAGTTCTCAGCTAACGGCTCGCTGTTGCGGTCGACTTTTGAAACTGTCGCGTTCCTAGCTATTATTATTAATGGGTTTGTGTAAATTGATACCAGGAACATTAAGTGATTGAACATTATAATCAGAGTTAATTAATAAAGTGTCTGATAGCACCAACATTACCCATCAACGCCCACAGTATGGAAATTATGGATGCCATCAATGACGATGTTGGCAGAGAATCCTACACCCCTATGCTTTATGCTCTTTTCTCTCTTATACTCCGCCATATATATAGGCTATGTCGCTCAGTGAAAATGTAGCTTTTTAATGGTGAAAAATTTTTCGAAATCGGTCAAATGGTTTTTGTGTGACAACGTAACAAACATACATAATTACATACAAAAACACAAAACTTTCCTCTTTATAATATTAGTTTAGATAAATCGGAACTGTATCCGCTAACGAAGTAAATCATTCAGCACTTGAAGCACGATATAAAAGATTTATAATTTTATCATAACATAGTTTCTTTATTCACCTACTTCCCCCGGAGATGCTTTAAGGTCAGAAGTATTATTGTATTAACTAGTAATAATGATTGCTAAAATACAATATGCAGCCGCTATGTGCTTGTAATTAGGCACAAAAATTTCCGAACATGGTTAAATCTAACCACCAAATCCTCTAGTTAACCAAAAAACAAAAAAAGACAATTTCTACACCGTCTGATATGATCTTTTTTACTCACTACATAGTAAAAATCCACTAAAGAATTTACGTGGCCTTACAAATAGATAGCACCGTAGAATTTTTCGCAATTAATATGGTTAATTAATTATATTTTTATTATTAAAAAAATGTGTTAACGTTATTGAGGAATGAGCTGTGGTCAACATTATCTACGTATGAGCGCTTGTCTGATTCAAGCAATGAAGTCTCTCTATGAAGGTTCTAGTGCTTGTGTCAGAATAAACAGAGCGTACACGGAGTGGTTTCCTGTCGAAAGAGGTGTTCGACAGGGATGTGTTGCGTCACCATGGCTGTTCAACCTATTCATGGATAAATGTTTGACAGATTTAAAAGAAAGTTTGTATGTGTTAAGAATGAATGAATTACTCATCAAATGTTTACTCTACGTTGATGATCAAGTAATACTTGCGTCATCCGCTAATGAGCTATGGGAGATGCTAAATATTATGAATGAAGCTTTGAAAGGGAAAGGAATGAAAGTAATGTAAACAAAACGAAAGTAAACTTTTTGAAAGAAATTAATCTGATGAATGGCAATATTTTGATAGATGAAGAACAAGTGGAAGAGGTCAAAGAATTTGTATACTGGGGATCTAAATTAACAAAAGATGGAACATGTGAAAATTATATTTAGAAGAGAGTGAATGCAAGGAATATGATAAATGGTGCTCTGCGCGCCTTTATAAATAGCCAGATGATGTCTCAAATGGCCAGATTCGCTGTGCATGCAGAAGTGTTGGTGCCAACACTCTTGTATTGTAGTGTAAGTTGAGTATTGGCAGAAGAATCACAAAAGTAAAATAAATGCGGTAGAACTGAGAGCGTTGAAAAGTATGAGTGGATTGAAACTGAGTGACAAAGTAAGAAATAGTGTGATAAGAGAATGTTGTTGTATAAAAGACGATGTAGTGTATAAAATTGAGAAAGGTATGCTTAGATGGTTTGGGTACGTAGAGAGAATGAATGTAAGTAGACTGACTAAAACGATTTATGAGTCAAGAATGAATGGGACAGTTGGAAGGTAAAGACCAAGGCGAACGTTCCTGGACCAAATCCAGGACATTTTAAATAAGGGTCAGGTCAATAGTAATCTAAACCGACGAACTTGTATGAAAGGCTTAATGAGAATTAAAGAAGCGAAGGAAATGTGCAAGAATGGCAAGTGGAAGAACGTGTTCTCCGCCTACCCTTATGGAAATGAGGCGTGATGTATGTAAAATAATATAATTCGTCTCTTTGTTCGAATACTGCCGGAATGAAAGTAAATATAAACAAAACGAAAGTTATGCTTTTTGAACGAGATGAATCTGTGATGAATGGCAATATTTTGATAGATGGGAAACAAGCGGAAGAGGTGAAAGAATTTGTATACTTGGGATCTAAATTTACAAAAGATGGAACATATAAAAGTGATATTGAAAGGAGAGTAAATGCAAGGAATATGGTAAATAGAGCTCTGCACGCCTTTATGAATAGCCAGATGGTGTCTCAAAGGGCTAGACTGGCAGTGCATGCTGGAGTGTTGGTGCCAACACTTATGTATGGTAGTGAAAGTTGGGTATGGCAGAAGAATCACAAAAGTAAAATAAATGCGGTAGAGATGAGAGCGTTGAGAAGCATGAGTGGATTAAAACTGAGTGACAGAGTAAGAAATAGTGTGATAAGAGAACATTATGGTATAAAAGAAGAAGTGGTGACTAAAATTGAGAAAGGTATGCTTAGATGGTTTGGGCATGTAGAGATAATGAATGAAAGGAGACTGACAAAAAGGATTTATGAGTCAAGACTGAATGCGAAAGTTGGAAGGGAAAGACCAAGGCGAACGTTCCTGGACCAAATCCAGGACATTTTAAATAACGGTCAGGTCAAGAGTATTCTAAACCGACGAACTTATATGAAATGTTTAATGAGAATGAAAGAAGCGAAGGAGATATGCAAGGATCGTGGCAAATGGAAGGATGTTGTCTCTGCCTACCCCTATGGGAATGAGGCGTGATGCTATGTATTTATGTATGTTAACGTCAACGTCAAAATTCGAACATAAAGAGTTTAATAAAAAGTATTTTATTAACTAATGGAGATTTGAAGATATTAAACTCCTCCGAAAAGACTTGACCAATTTTTTTTGATATATTTAGGACTGACAAATGGTGGTACAGTATTTTTCATGATCCTTATCCTCCTTTCCCCTATTTTCTAATAAAATATGAAGTCAATTAGTTAAAACGTAGGTAGAGTGTGAGCTAAAAGTAGGAATTGAAAATGCATTAATCTTTAATACAGAGCGTAAATCTTGAGTTAGTTCTGCAACTAGTAATATTTTATCTAAAGATATCATGAAACATTACAAAACATAGGTTTATAGGTTCAGAATTTAATTGTCTAATTGGTATTTGTTGTAATAAATGCACAAAAGGCTACTTGAGCAATTATTGATGGTTTTTTGCATTTTTCATATCTCGTAAGACACAAAAGATTCATTGTTTGTGATCTGTGATCTTTTATTACGTAAAGTTGTATTTTAATTTACTTTATAAAATAAGAAAATATTATAAATGAAATCAGTTGTGCTCGAGGTAACCCGAGCTAAAGACTATAGCCCATGGAGAAGCAATAAAGTAAGTATATTGTCTTTTTTACTATATAAAACGTTTGCATGTGATAATAAATGATTATAGAATCAAAATTTGGTTTCTTTTTCGATATATAATAAAATTTTGGTACTATATGTCACTACCAAAAATCCAACATTTAAGATATTGCTATGACATAACGACAAATATAGGATAATGATATTAGATACATTCTTTACGAAGAATTGGCCAGGATATGAATAAGTTTTATGGTGTTTACAGAGGTGAAACTTTTTAATTATTGTTTAAACTCATTAAAATCAATCATTTCAGTCTTAGCTGTGATTTTACTGAAAAACTAATGACAAAGAATTTACCTCACCGTAATGATTGCCAAGGTTTTGGATTAACTTCAACCCTTATGAATCATTTATGCTTACGCTGGATAAAGAAACTCACTGAAAGACATGCAAATCAAATATAAAGCCTAATTAAACTTTAAAACATTTTCAAGTATAGTTTTCCGACGTATTATTTCCTATTAACGGACGATGCTAGGGTTAAAAAACGACTTTAAATATAAAGTTAAAGTACGTACAAGCAATGTCTATCAGATTCTACATTACTTCTTACCTTAAATAATTTCTTTAACCCTAAAGTTGTCTGGTAGAAATCGCTATAAAGCGATAAAATCACCTAATCGTACGTTTCCCTAAGTTTTGTTTTCTGTATTAAAATCAAAATCAAAATATTCTTTATTCAAGTAGGCTCAAAAAGCACTTTTGAATCGTCAATAGTCTGTCCTTTGGAAACTCTACCATATTTTCGGAAAGTTGAATCAGCTGACAAGAAACCGGCAAGAAACTCAACGGTTACTCTTTTAAAGATTGTATACGAGTATGTTACGATGAGTAATATTTTGCTTCTGTGTGCAACTAGAATCAAGTCCAAAAATGTTTATCACTCAAATAAACTTCAATATTATAATATTCCTTTTGTAAAAGTCTGTTTTTGACATATTTATTATAACTATGCGATGGCAAATCTAAAATTTATTGTGGTATCTTATAAAAATGTGTATGACAAATGATTTCTGAACCTTCTTCACTCTTAAATATGGGATTACAAGTTTGTTTTTATTTCAAGTACTAGTAGACCCGACAGATTTCGTTCTGCCAAAAATATTTGGAATGTGGCAGATTTCAGTTTTACGAGTGAATTTTGAAATGAAATTACAGCAGTACTAATGAACTACATCTCTTACATTTTGTAACTATTCAATTGATTTAGAACTTTGTGCAGCGGTAATAAAGTGCAAATTGACTCCTTGACGTTAGGAACACACCTACATTGCTTAGACTACAGTGAGTAATTGAAATTTAATATGAAACTTTATTGAATAGCAATAAAGGTCAAATTGACTGTACATTATAGTTAGAAAACGTTTTTATGAGAAACAGAAAAAGGTATTTAGCGTTTTCCCTTGCAGTTATTAAAAGTTTTCTCAGCGTGAAAACCATCCTTGGACTTCAACGAAGATTAAAAAAAAATTGGTTCAGGCGTTGTTGAGTTATGCGCTTATCAACACATTTTTCGATTCATTTTTATATTATAGATTAAAATTGTATATTTCACTATTACTGCCGTTTAAGTCAACATTATCACGGATATATAAGATAATATATATATCCATATCCAGGTATTTATTGACTCATCATGATATCTCTGCCACCATAAGGCGTAGAGACTTGAAATTTGGTAGGAAAATTAGTTTTCTATCTATAAAATAACTTTTGTCGAGTAGAGGTCAGCTAAGAACAAATAAATTAATGAAAATGCTACCCAAAAATCATTCCACGCAGACAAAGTCGCGGGTTCAGCTAGTTCATATTTATTGCGACGGTACTGTAAGAGTTGATGTTTCTTTAAATTTATCTCTTAGAGAGATCCTAATAGATACATGGCACGTAACGCTCTTTTTTGTAAAATAATAGTTCAAAGTCCGCCGCCTTACCCCGTAACAGTATTACTTATTTCACGTTTATGGTGTATAATAAAAAATAGTCTATCTCTACCTTCAATTTTATTTATATTCAAATATTCTTTACTGCCATTGAATGAGTCGTTTTCTCCATTACTGAAGGTCGTGCCTTTAAAACTTCTTCTTTAGTGAGGTGGTTGTTTTGCTCCATCTTTCGCGGTTTTCCGCTTCTTTCAATGATACTGTAAACTGGGCTGTAAATGCCGTAACTTGATCACACCAGCGGGTAGGTGATTTCTCATGGGATCATTAACCCTCGACGACAACTAATAATTTATCGAGGTTATCTAGGTGTCGGCGAGCGATGTGACCAAAGTAGGCAAGGATTCTTTTGTAACATATCATTGAAAGTCTAGACTTTACCTTAAGTTGTTACCTCAATGTCCGAAAAAAGGACAAAAATAATAAGTAATCTATCCGACGTAAATCGAGTTATATATGAATTTGTACACGTAATTTAAAATCATAATTAAAATATTTAGAAAAACTTTGATAATATGTTGATTATAATATATTTTGTAAACCATTCTTTAAAATAATAAAAAGTTTTATGTTATGGGATTCCCGTACGCTCAGGTAACTTATATTATATTTTTACAGCCATAACTCGATGCATTTATTTTAAAAATGGGATTTTATGAACTGGAATTTGAAATTTTCATACAACGACTTGGGTTTATGCAAAGAAACAGGTTTTCATTATTTCTTAAAAATAGAGACAATTCTATCAAATATGAAAGAAAGGGCTTTTATTTATTTTAGTCTTTAAAATAGATTAGCGCTATTTTATGTCTAAATAAATCTCTTAAATAGATAACACATAAGACACGACGAACCTCAACAAAGTAAGTGAACTGATTGGACGTTCAGGATAGTTTTTATTATTCTTGTCAGGTTAGCACTTAACTGTAATGTCACTTGATGATAAGTGATGATAGAGCCTAAGATAAAAGCGTTTTACAGAGGTAATTTACGCCTGGTTGTATAGAGTAAATATATAGTAATAGTTTTTATACAATAAAATAGATTTCACAGGAATTGCAAGATAGCATCACACGTTTGT
This sequence comes from Elymnias hypermnestra, assembly GCA_015832385.1. NCBI lineage: Eukaryota > Metazoa > Arthropoda > Insecta > Lepidoptera > Nymphalidae > Elymnias > Elymnias hypermnestra. The sequence continues at coordinate 1,070,502 of JACTOM010000050.1, forward strand.
ACGTAGGGTGGAAACTAACCATGGTCAAAACCTGCCTCCACTCAAAATATTTATTAATATTATGTAACATGAATATAACATAGGGAAGTCTGAATTCCTCGGTACATTGAAAGTTGTATTTACCTATTCGTTTGTTTATATATTGAAGAACGAAGCGGAAGGCGATGACCCAATTTTAAAGTGGTTTTCACACTTAGAAAGCCTGTACTTCCTTATATGTAATAAATTAAGTCGTTTTCCTTATAGTTAATTTTTGTTTCTTTTTAATAACAGCCTTATTGTGGGCGTGTTTATTTCTTTTCACTTTGTCTTTTAACGTTTATTTTAGTGTGGACACGTAATTTTATCAGAAATCAATATAAAAATAAATTCTGTCTGCAATTTTTGTACGTCAAATTTTGAGATAGTATTCGTTTTATAACAAAATGACAGTAATTCTATGTAGCCTTAAAATATACACTTTTAATGGTATTTATAGAGTTCAGAATTACATAATATATACAGGTTTTTATAACTTTCTTATCAGAAATTTATCGAAACCCCTTATCTTGAGCTTGAATTTTTTTTGCGTCTTCCTTATCCCTAATTTCAAATATTACCCATACTTCCAATAAGCTTAACAATTAAACTTCAGTCTATCTTATCATAGGATGAAACAATCGCAATATAATCAAAGAAGTTCCGATCTAAATATAGCAGATATTTATAACGTTAAATAAAAGGGAAACCGTTAATTTTTCATGACATAATAATTAGGTATTTACAAATTATTAGGTTAAATAAACCCTTGCGAACTTACGTATTTAGTAATATATAGCTTGAATATTACGAATCATTTTAATGATCATACGGGTTTGAAATTGTTAACAACTGCAGCGTTAAATATTGTTAAAGGACCCTTAGGATATGATCTAGTATTTTAATTTATAAACTAGTCATTTCAACAGATTGACATTTTTTGAACTGAAATTTCTTTAGGCGTCATGCACCTAAAGAAGTTTCAGTTCAAAAATATAAAATTTTTACGCATGAAACGCGTGATTGGCGTCACGGAGATTTAATTAATAATTGCTTATATTAACAAAAAACGTGGCAATTTTTTAAAAATTCGTCATTGACATTTCAATTAATTATTTGTATAAATATTCGACATTTTTAATAACTTAAAGACAATTAAATTCCTAAGATATCTTCCTTTTTCCCTCCCTCCTCCCTCCAAGTCTCGGAAATCTAAAGTTTGTATAAATATAAGTGTAAAAATTAGTTTGCCAAAGAAACTTACTACTGACTTATGTACTTTGGACGCACGCACTTTTAATTTTATTACACAAAAGGGTCAAGTGGTTTTGTAGTATGTGTAATTTCGTTTAATTAAAAGATTTAGCTATAATAAAAATAATCGCATCTAAGCCAAATATTTCGCAAACAAGTGAGTCGATATTTGGTCTTGAAATGTCACATGCTGAGATTTAGGATAAATATCAATATTATACTCAAAAATTTTTTAAGTTATTCTTTCTACATCATTTACGTCTTTAATTCATGTATTAGTTAAGAAGATTAATCTTTTTTTAGCCACTTTACAAAAAATTTCGTCATTGCCTCGATTATTGAACATGGATAACTATTTCCAGTCAACGATTAGGTAACTCCCTCATTGGTCTGGTGGTTAGCATGTTCGACTACAGACATGAGGTCCTGGGTTCGAGTCCCGGGGGTCGGGCCAACTCAAAAAATTTTATTGAGTTTTCTATTAAGATTTTCTCAATATTTCCCCGAAGTCGGGAAGTTAGTGGTGTGATCCAAGTGAAAGTGAAGGAATAGAGAGTGCACTTGTGTACTATGCCTGCCAATCCGCAGTGGAGCAGCGTGGTGGGTCTATGCTCTAAAAATCCTCTCTCCTATAAGTCAGAAGACCTGTGCCCAGCAGATCGGGTAACCTCAGAAATGTATAACCTTATCAATGACAAAAAAAGAACGGCGGTATTGCGATACCTGTTTATATTAGGCGAGCCTATATCGACTGATGTTTATTAATAAAATTTTGCGATAAATCTTAATAAATTACCTATAACGTATAAATATGCAATAATCTTTCTAAATATTGCAAATGTCACCGTAACGCAACGAACACGTTGCGAATTCGTACCGGTATATTTTCATAGTCTTGCACAGTCGTTACGTGAACACTTGCCACTAGTGAAAGCCGAACGGTGGTCCAAGACGGTTAAGCCAACAGTGAAAAAAACAATGATATAATACGGTTTTTTAAGTTTTTTTTTCTAAGGCGGATTGTATTTCCCAATATTAACGGTGAGTTTTCTTTCAAGAAAAATTAAATATATCATTAAAAGTGAAGTGAATTTTGCACATATCTGAAAGAGCGTCTCTGAAACCGTAATTTTAACAGGAAATAAATTCCACAAGTATAAAAAAGTGCCAAAAAATCTTAAAAACATTTTAAAATAATTTTGCATTAAAACATTTTACGATTAGTTTATACTTAAAATATGTCAATAACTGAAAGATTTCATGACTATTTACGTTTAAGATATTTTAACATTTGCTTTCGCATTCTCGAGATTACCACGATCAAGCGAACAGACAAAAACTAATTGATAAACCGAGTTTGTATTTTGAAGGCCTCTGTTGCAGTGCAGAAATTGCATTTTTTATTACCACTCTACCAGCAAAGCCGTACCGCCAAGCAAGTGATTTGTGTTCCAATACAATGATGTGTAGAAACCAAAAGAGGTAAATCACCTCTTACCAGATTAGAGCGCTTCCACCTTAGACTGTATCATCACTTACCATCAGGTCTGAAAACAGTGAACGCTAACCTGTCAAAAACAAAAAAGCAAGGTTTTTATTCCGTCTTCAAAATCGCAGTCACATCTTAAATTTTTTTTGTATCTGAAGCCTATGAGGGATACATCAAGATGAGTGATTATGTTGTAATAATTTCCACAGTTTTCTATAAATACATACTTTTTTTGTTAAAAATATTATGTTGTAAGCACTATTATGTATATAATACAAAAAACCCTATTTATTGTGGCTCCGTCTTATATCTTTTCGCGGTATTCAATTTATTCAAATTCATAAATTCTTTATTCAAGTAGACCTTTACAGCACTTTTAAATCGACAAATATAGATGTTTGGATTATCACAATTTAGAAATGAGGAGATCCGTAGCAGAACCAAAGTAACCGTCATAGCCCTACGAATCGCGAACCTGAAGTGGCAATGGGCGGGGCACATCGTCCAACGGACCGATGGACGTTGGCATCTGAAGGTGCTGGAGTGGCGATCCCGCACCTGGCGACGCAGTGTAGGGAGACCCCCCATAAGGTGGACCGACGACATAAAGAGGGTCGCCAGTAGCCGCTGGAGACAAGCGGCCTTGGAACATCATTACGTGAAACCTATGTCCAGCAGTGGACGTCAATCGGTTGATACGACGACGAGCCCTTTTACTATCATATTGATTGATGGAACAATCATCCAGCAAATTTCAAGAAATGTATTTCATCACAATCGTTTTTATAGGACAGAATTAATGTTTCTATTTATGACAGAGGTAAATTATATCGTAATGGTGTCTTTAAACCATTAAAATTGTTGAAACCTTTCCGGAGCTTATATATCGATATAAATAAGCTACATTTTTAAATATACAATCAGGAAAAAATAAATGTTGTCCATCTGACAGACATTTGTTACAAATACTAATACGAGTATATAGTACATGAATATCTTTATCTATATAATTTTTGTGTCACCGAGCTCTGAAATAGCTGGACTGGTTTTTTTGAAATATTTGTTGTTTCTTCAGACAATTCGATTCAAAAAATACCGGTTTTACCCATATCTCCACGGGATCTTGAAATACCAGAGTGACACGTCGGGAGCAGTTATTTTCATTTAATTTGCCTAAAATCTGTCGCATCTTTATAGAAATTATATAACTCTGTAATGTTTACCATCGGTCTACCTACTTTCGAATGAAATTATTATATTCGAGTCAAGGTAAACATATATCTGTTGCGAAAATTCGATAGTTAATTTTACCATGCCTTTAGGATTTCCCAAACTATATAGAAACTGTAGTTTTATAAACATTTCTTATTTAACAAGTTTATTTAGCATTTGAAAGTTTTGTCCAAGAAACGCCATGGTTTTATACACTAATGTCTGTCTCATTGGTTGAGGAGCCAGCATGTTCGGTAACAGACATGAGGTCCTGGGTTCGAGTCCCGAGTTTCTATAACGACTTTCTCTAAATTTTCCCGAAATTGTGAAGTTGGTGGTGCTTCGACCCCGTGCCTCGATGGGTACGTTAAGCCGTTGTGCCTGTACCTGATCTCTCTCCGGTCATGTCCGATTCCAGTCACATCGCACTATGAGAGTGAAGGAATCGAGAGTGCACTTGTGTATTATGCCAGCCAACCCAGCAGCGTGGTCTATGCTTTAAACCTTGTCTTCTATGAATGAGGTGGAGAGCTCAGCAATAGGACATTAATGACCTGCGCCTTACCTTTATACATAGCCCACTTTTAGTTGGCTGGCAAACTCATAAAGTCATAATTTCTAAAGTGTTTATCAGAGTTTTTGTAAATTAGAGTTTACGGTCAACTTCAATATTTTTTATTATACCGATTGATAATGTTTGCATTCTTAAAAACTGCATACAAATGACCTCTTACACAAATAAAAAACCAGGCGGCAATACAATTGATTTTAGCGCTTAATGTATAAGTGAATTAAATACTTTACGAGAAACTATATATAAGCTACTAGCTGACACAACAGTTGGTGATAGAAGGGTGAAAATTTATGGTTGAATGTATTTTTTAATGCCACATTATAAAAAATTAAAAACATAATGTTAGAGCTAGACAATATTTATCGCTTGGGCGATAAAAATAAATAGTAGCTCAGAGGTCGCCAAATTTTTTTTCCCTTTCTAAATTTTCTTGGTTCCAGTGAAACCTGTAGGTTCACTTCTACCATATTGCCAAACTTAAACTTTTTTTTATTGCTGACAGTTTAGCGCTTGATTGTGATCTCATCTGATGGTAAGTAATGATACAGTCTAAAATAGAAGCGCGCTGACCTGGGTAAGAAGCGATACATCCCTTCCCTTCTACACAGCATCGTACCGGAACACAAATCTCTTTGTTTGGCGGTACGTCTTTGCTGGTAGGGTAGTAACTAGCCACGGCTTAAAGCCTCCCACGAGTCCAGACGCAGACAAATTAGAAAATACAATTTTCTAAATTCGTCCTACCGGGAACCGAACCCGGGACCTCTGCCAGCAAGGCGAGTACTCGCACCACTGTGCCAGCGAGGCTGTCAGAACTGAAAATAGACAAATTTTTATAGACCACCCGTTTACTAATCGTGCATCCTTATTTCTTTGTCACGCCAACGTTATGTCCCCATTGAGTCTCTATTGGATCCTTGGAGGTCCACCTGGACCACTTTGTGAATGACTATAGTAGCCGATTCTCAGACCTACTGAATATGCATGTAAAATTTCATAAAATCGATCAAGCCGTATCGGAAGAGTATTGTTGCGACACGAGAATAGAATAGAATAACAATTTATTTGCCAAATGACACATTTGAAAATATATGGTGGTACAAAATGTCAAAAGTACAAATGTTCAGCCAATTATTGGCATGCCAATATTTTATATAAAAGTCAAGACACATCATACAAAATATTATTAAATTAAATTAACATTATAAAATGTACATAAATTAGTGTCCGATTACTCAAAATATTCAATAATTACATACAAGAAACAATAATATTAAAAATTAAAAGAAAGTCAATGATTCTTCCACGTCGTAGAATGTCCTATCCAGCAGCCAATCTTTAAACTTTTAAACATAAAGGCATCTGGGTTTTGAAAATTTGCTGTTAATTTATTAAATAATTTCACTGCCATGAAGTATGTCTTCTTGTTATAGGTACTCTTACATGTTTTATCACCAATTTATTGGGAAATCTTATTGTTCTGTCTGAGGTATTTCCGTCATTTTTCTCGTAATATTTAGGATTCTCTTTTACAAAAACAAAGGCATCTTTGATATACATGCTCAGTAGTGGTAAGATACATAATCTTTTAAAAAGAGGCTTACAACTTTCTAAAGGTCCTACGTTACAGATAGCCCTTCTTTTGAAGGCGAAATGCTCAACAGGATTTCATATACAAGATTATGTATTATATTTGCATATCTATGTAGTCGTTCCTTCATGCCTGAAGGTCATACTAGTACGTTATATTCTTGAACAGATCCATGCATTCCACCAGCTTTTGTGATGCTATCACTTACCAACAAGTGAGACGACACATATGCAATAAACAGTCACCTATAAAAGAATACATTATAGTACTTATATTTTTTGTTACAGATCCTTAATATTGTGGAAAAATTCCATTGCCTTAACTGAATAAAAAAAGCACCAATATGTGTGAAAATATAGAAAACCTGTAAGTATTTACCATGTTTCCAAATCAATAAATATTTAAAGCTATTTTAGCATTTTTTAAATCGTCACCTCCAATAATTTTGTCATATATTACAGTGACATTAAAGAATGACTTCAAATCTAAAGTTGCCATAATACTTTCCTGTTTTGAGAAGGTCCCGTAAGTCAGTCAGATATCCCCTTTATCATCAACATTAAAATATTTTTTTAACTTTTTTTATTTATATAAAACAGTTTATTCACTCCCCCTTTTTGAATGGCATTTTTTTTTTATATGATGCGAAATTACGTATATTTTTGGACGTATCATGATTTGCATATATATACGATTTTCTTTCCGTTGCTGTAAATCTTTCTTTTATTTACTCTTTTGGACTATTTTTTTTTTGTTTAAACAACATATACATGGTCATATCTTTCTCTCCTGAAAGGTAAAAGACAGTATAGAAACGAATTGTTTGATATAGCAACAGTTCTCAATTTCGGAAAACTCTAAATATCGACTCCTCTTAAAATAACTATATCCTTCAGAGCACTTCATTTACAATAAATAGCAACAAAACCCTATATTTACTTACTTTACTTATAGATATAAGTGCCAGTCTCAGTTATAGAGGTCCAAGCACAAATATTTGAATATTCACGACTCTCTAATAATCTATCTCTCTAGATATAACGGGACCAAACAATTACTCTCCCTTAAAGAGCTTTTCCTCTTATCCAAATTTGACTGTATTTATATCTATATCAAGATGTATGCGTATATATCATAGAAGTGTGAAGTTCTAACAAAATGTACCGTTTTTGCAGAAAAAATATGGAATACCTTAACGGCAATGATCCATTGCTACCAAATTTCAATGAAATCGGGGAGGAACATTTCAACCAGCCTTATCCCGATGAACGTATAGCAGATTATTACCACAATGCAGTTATTCTTGTCACTGGTGGAACAGGCTTCGTTGGCAAGGCTTTACTGGAAAAGTTGCTAAGGAGTTGTCCCGGCATCGAGACCATTTATGTCCTTATGCGGCCCAAACGAGGACTTAGCGTGGATCAGAGGTATAAGGAACTTTTGAAGAATCAGGTATGTTGATTTTCTTTTTCCTTATAAGGTGAGTAAATTTTAACATAGTACTAATTGTTGTGTGGCAAACGCATTATAAGACGTACAGTTTTAAAATCAGGCATCCTTTTCATGAAATGAATGATAGTTATCGAAATATTTCCGAACCTTTATCCGGTATTTGAGAAACAATCACTACAACAAGATTTAGAATTACTTCAATTTTATTAATAATATTTGATGACTAGACTCAGCAGCGATATTGTTTGTTTGTTTATTAGTATATTTTATAACCATGGTTTAAATTTCATAATAGGTAACGTTTGGAACATTTATATTCCAATTTACATACTCAAGGACTTATAAACCCAAATATTAGTATATAAATTTCCTCAGTTGTGTAATCTACGAGGTCGTGAGCCTAATCCTGGGCAGGCATCTCCAGTTCTCATCTTCACGGTGACAGATAATGAATGAAAGGGAATGATATAAAGTAATATTCAGGTTTTCGACCGTATCAGAGCAAGATGGCCCGAGCGTTTGAGCAAATTATACCCGATTACTGGCGACGTTTCTGCACCAAATCTTGGCGTCAGCCCTGACCAACAACTGCTGCTGAAAAGATGTCATACAGTTTTCCATTCAGCAGCTACAGTGAAGTTTACGGAACCCCTACAAGCAGCAACAACTTTAAATGTCCAAGGAACTGCTACCCTGTTAAAATTAGCTGGAGATATGCCTTTGCTTAAGGTAATAAAAATACATTTACTAATTATATATACTAGTTTTTTTGTACATTAATTTTATTGGCTTTGCAATAAAGTACAAATCTTTTTAAACATATTGTATTTAACAAATTTCTTTTCGTTTTAGGAAAGGTTCCTTTATTCACATTTAAATTCAAAAGTTCCATGTTCTAGTAAATTTAACGACACTTTTGAATCGAGCCCACAACAGACTTAGTCGAGTGCCCTTTTTTGTCTAATCATCGTAACATTATATTTTTAATTTATTTTATTTCGATTAGGGCAATTCATTCACTCCCTTCCACACTTTTTGATCGTTCATGTAATCCATTAAATTATACTACAATTTCTCAATTAGCTTTCTTTTAGTAAAATATCCCTACTTATTTAGTGAAATCTTTACGTCTTCTGTGAGTTTATGTATGTTTTATAAAGTTATGTATACAGTTACGTAGAAATGCTATTTGAAGGGTTTTTCTATTATTTACAACGTCAGACGTCACCCAATGTGACACTACGTGATTAGAACATCTCATTAACCTTTTTAGGCCCTCGTGCACGTTTCAACAGCATACAGTAACGCCCCAAGAAGTTTCATAGAAGAAAGAGTGTACCCTCCCCCCTATGACCCGGAAAGCATCCTGAAATGCACTAAAATGTTACCTCCTGAAACTGTGGAAGTCATCGCTGAATCTTTGCAGGTATCTATAGTAAAATGTATACAAGGTGCTAGGAGACCTAATTAAAAAAAGAAAGTTTCATAAAAATACGTTGCTTTACTTAAAAAAACCAACAAAAACGAAATAATGCATACTCTGAACGTTTTTCTTAATATTTTTTAATTAATTGTACGATTTTTGATACAAATGTTTAAATGAACTTGATCAGATGTACATATTTTTATCAACATAAAGATTAATTTCAATCTTATATGGTATTTTTTATTATTAAAAAGGATTTGTTGAATGTTATAATTAATCCATAATTATTACCAAAACAAATCACATACTTTTGTATCGTAAAGATTTAAAACTCCTGTGTTAAAATTAAATGTGTCATTGTTTCTTATAAATGTTGTTACACTTAATTGATTTTCCCTTTAATCAATTTTTTCCTAACTTAAGAATTAAAACTTGCATTGCTTTAGTTCCTGCTTAGTGTTAATAATAACCAGAACAAATGGCAAGGTCATAGTCAATTTTAGTACTTTGCTAATTTTATAATGTAGCACATTCTGTTTTATAACTAAATATTTGGTTTAAAAATCAGTTGCATCTTCTGTCAACTTGCACTTTAGACATTTTGACGTTTTTATAATTGCGATGATTTATCAATCGTTTAGATCATTTTCAGGTCGTTCTCCAGGGCATCGTTGTTTTTTATATCATATAGCTATAAAAGCATTCAAATTCAAATGAATAATTTGCTTTATACAGATTACATTGGTGTTTACATATTTATTAAATCCACTGTATTTGTCATTTAGTTCAAATATTTAGCGATGCCAGTATTTAGTATGTCAGAAATTATTAATGTCAAATTACATACTTTACGAATTGGAAAAAGCTTAGGTCATCAAAATTCGACTACAGTATAATAGAATTTTTTTACAAATTTCGTTTTCAATATAGGTAATTCTAAAAAGCTTTTAAAGTAAAGCGGTAATTTACACTATAGTATTTTTTTTCATAAGGCTGGTTTTAATAGGTGGTGCTTTTTATTCACGTAGGATTTCGCTTATCTTAACCTTATATAAAATACATGACATTATATAAAAATATCATTAGTACAAAAGGTAGTAAGTAGAACACTCCCGTAGTCAAGATGACATTCTAAGTACGATAACGCTGCATAGAACGACTACCCATACAATTTGGTTAAGTGATCACGTGACATATCGATGTGAAACGTCATTGAGTTCAGTTATAATGGCGTTGGCGTACTTAGAATGTCATCATGTCTACAGGCTCAGTAATAAATAAGTTATCTTTGAAACAATGTCTTATTAAATTAGGATTTTATACTTGACTGCTGAGATTTCTATGCATAAACAAATGAATGATAGATAAGAAACTACATTTTCAAATTTTGATCTAAAAAAGAAAAAGTACTAAGCAAAAACAATCCGGTAAAACGTGTAGAAACCATAAAAGGTTTCTTAGCTCTTATCAGGGTGCGCTTCCATCTTAGACTGTATCATCACTTATAATCATGTGAGATCACAATAAATCGCTAACCTGTTAGCAAGAAAATATTAATTCTTATGCAAACTTCTCTTTCACAGGGTGAACATCCAAACCCATACACATTAACGAAATCTCTGGCGGAATCTATCGTATACAGTCACACGGAGTTACCTGTCTGCATTATTAGACCTTCAATTGGTAAGTGTTCGCTTTACTTTCACAGTAATTTGACTATAAAGTTTTACTTTTTTAAATTTAAAATTAAGCTACAATTTGTTCATGTGATCACGTGACATATCGATATGAAATGTCATTCCAATACATTTTTGAGAGTTCTATTGGCGTTAGGGTTCTAAGAATGTCTTCCTGTTTACAGGTCCTGTAGTGGATAAACAAAAAGGATTATTTTATTAACTATTGAAAGTTTGAGCAATATATATATGAGTGTGAGAATTAATAGTAGAAATTGAAAAATGTGATATTTAATACAAACATGATAGTTAAAAATAACACCCAACATGCGATGCATTTAATCAAATAGACTAATCGCTTAGTGAGCAATTAGGGCATTCAATAAAAACCACCGTGTTTGTTGATAAGCTTGTATAAACAACTCCATGTAATAAAAACAACTCAATGTCTAGGAAGTAATTGCATAGAATGATATTACGAAATAATTGCATTAAACGAACAAATTTAGGTTCATACTGTCACACAAATAATACAATTGTAAATTTGAGATTGACAGGGAACAAATCAAGAATCAAATCAGTATTGTTGCTTAATTTCCTTCGTTAGCAGATGCCTGAATGGTATAAATTTAGCATAGATACTCCTTTCGCAACATAGTTGCTGATTAAGAACGAATTTCCGCATATTCCTACTGGAACTCCGCGGGTTAATTCGTAAACAATAGCCACTTATCGAATACAACAACGATGGTTTCTTTTAAAATATTGATTCTCTATATCTTAATAGACAGCTTTTTTTACTACTGACAGGTTAACGCTCAACTGTGATCACACCTGATGGAAAGTGATGATACAGTCTAAGATGGAAGCGAAAATCCCCGTTTTCCAATTAACAAGGAACTTGTATGGAATTTTTTTAAATATCAACATTTTTTGGACTTTCCAATACATTATTTTATTGAGTTATCAATGAGTCATTTATTATTTACTTGATTTTAGGGTCAATATATATCCATATATAAAACACAAAAATAGTTTCTCCTCGTATCCTATATAGGCTTTGAATGTTAAAATTTTCAACTCATTTACACACTTATCACGAAAAACCTAAAACTATTCGGCGGATTGTTTTAAAATTTAGCAGACTGCCTCCTTTCGCAACATAGACTTCCTCATATTCCAACAGGATCAGGGACTACGTGGGTTATGGATCTCACCAAGGGGAACAACTAGTTCATGACAGAAATTCTTATAGCAGAAATAATGTATAACGTCTGGAGCGTGGTCCTTACTGAAATATTCATATTTATCGATTTTTCAACACAAAGCACATGTAGTTTCCCGCAGTAGTGAGTTATACGGATTGTACGCGTACAAATTACCAAAGTAATCCTATAATTATGAAAATTTGACATCAAACGGGCTTAATTTCTTTTCATTGGTGGTTTAAGTCTATTTATATACATTTTTTTTTATTTTAATTTACATTACATAATTTACATTTACATTACATTTAACATATTTTTTATTTCAACAACAATTATAGGCAGAAACCTTCTTGTTTAAAAGATATCCAGTATTAAGAGGACTCGCCCTACATAGATTAATTGTCAGGTTTCATGACCGATTCAATGTATAATAACATTTTAAATTTAATTTAATTACTAAAAAATTAGTGTATTATGATAGTGAACCGCCATGCAAACATGTGTGTGCATGTGTGTGTGTGTGTGTGTGCGTGCCTGCGTGTGTGTGTGTGTGCTAGTGTGTTTGTAGTTAGTCAGATTAAAGTAAAGAGAGATTAAAGTGTGCGTTTGTGTGTAATTATATGCATGTTCTGTCAGACTAGTATGTGGCCTACTTCATTACCAAGAACAGTTTTTCAGTCTCCTTATATGATAATTTTTGTAGCTCTGTAAGGCTGTTTTTACATTCTTAAGTTTATAGTGAGTAAATGTGAAATACTTTATTAATTTTATTATATAAGAGACCAGACATCCTTTTTGATTGTCTAGAACCAAAGGTAGTTTACGATTGTGGGGACGACAGGCTTGGATTTTCTTTTATTTGCAGTATGGGGTTCAGAGCGTATTGTTTTGTGTAATTTTATAATAAAGTTACGAATATACAGCTGTCGCACTGTCAATGCATCAATGATCGAATATAATGTATCAGTAAGATATCGAGGTGACATGGAGCGCAATACTTACAGTAAATAGCAGTGCACTCTCTCTACTTATAAACATCTCTTCTTTGCAGCGCTCCCTCCCCCCCCCCCCCCATACTAGTATACCAAGTTATATTTTCATCGAGAATGATGCCTAAGTATTTAGTCGATAAACAAGATTGGCTAGTAGAATTGAGGCAACTGTGAATTTTGATCTTGAAATCATTTTTCGGTTGACCACTTTTTGTAATTAAAAATGGTAATTAGATTTTTTAATGTTTAGCATAAGTTGATTCCTCATAAGTCAGCTAGCAATATCTGCAAGGCCGTCATCACTAGATACATAGCGCCAGGCACAGCTAATAAATTTATATAATGAAAATAATATTTATAAAGAGTCAATGTTAATGAATAAAACTTTATTGTTCTCACACCTTAAAGAAAATTGAATAAAAAACGCAAAATATATTAAAATATTCCTTCCTTATTACAATGAGTTGAATAAATCTGCAGACGCAGTGCCTGTAAACATGATGACATTCTAAGTACGCTAATGTCAGTAGAACAGTTGAATAATGTACGAGAATGACGTATGATATCGATATGTTACTCTTGGCTAGGGGGGCTGGATTTTAACTGATAGCTACCTTTTTTGCAAACGAAAAATGGAATTTTTTAACTCCGAAGCATTGAACCAATTTTGATGTAACTTTTATTAGCAGATAGCTGATGTTCTATGGATATGGTTAGACTAATGTTATATAACATCGAATTGTTTGATGGCCTCGCTGCCACTAACTGCTGCTAATTGTGTAAATAAAATATACTTATGTTATACTAACTCATATTTCATTTATTACATATTTTTTCCTAACATATACCATTTACGGAGAACGGCGAATAGATTGGCCAGTTGTGGTCAAGTTGTCACTGACGTTTCCAAATTTTTAACTCTAATTTCTTTATTTATATTGTAGTTTTAATGTTTTGTATTGTGTTCGTCCCGGTTCGCCGCTGAATCCCAGCGTTGGGTTGATACCCAACAACAGCTGAGCGGTGTTCCTGTTTTCGGCTTCACTTTTCTGTAATAATTACTGTGTATGACACATATAACATACACAATGTTTAAAAACGTAGTTTGTGTTTGAATGTGCAGAGAAGTGTGGAAGTAGAAAATGTAAGGTTTTTTATTTATTTTATCCCCTCTGCTAGGAGAGGTACCGGGTTCGTTCCCCGGTAGTGCGGAATTAGGAAATTGCACAGTCTAATTTGTCTGAGCCTGGCCGGGGCTAGATACCACCCTACCTTCAAAGACGTACCGCCTAGCAAAGAGATTGATGTTCTCTTACAAGGCTGTGTAGAAGACCATAAGAGGTAAACTACATGTTATCAGAGTTATAACTACGTGCTTCCATCTAAGTCAAGTCACCTATCAGCAACAAAACAAAGAAACCGAGATATTTGAAAAGGCACCATCGTCGTTATGCATTAATAATCGATAATCAACAGAATTCTCGTTTTACATTGAAAAAGGAGTAATATAGTAGTACAAAAACTATTATTGCTTTTTTGTAAAACCACTTAGGGGAACATCTATTAGATGGTTTCATATCATAGATAGAAACAATTCGTGTCACATATACATAGAATATTTTTTTATAAAACGTAGTTGTGACTTCATTAATTAATTCTATAAATCTAACTTTATGAATTCATATGCAAATTAAAATATAAGCGTTCTACGTCGATTGTATTGACTTGAAAGTTGCATAACAGATAAATAGAGAAGCCTTTAAATATGTTCATGATGTTCGCTAGGATATCATCAATTAAATTATAGTCGGATGTTATTAACCTTAATAATTTAACTGTTCCGTTAATAGGCACAGCTATTATAATGTTTTAATTCAAAGCATTAAATCCGATTTCGATGGCTTCGCTTATTTTCTACAGACATATCAATTAATAGTACTGAATACTCGTAAAGAACTTACTGCATTGTGTTATAACACTATTTTATGTTGACATTTTTAAATTCGTTATATCTTTTGAATGGAACGCCCGATTTTAATAATTTAAAAAGCGTTATACAGGTATTAAAACGGTCTTTAATAAAATATTTAATAATGTAAAGATGTATGCAGCATTATTCATAATATGATTTGATTATTGGCGACACTTTTAATAACTGTTCAAACGTAAATAATTAGTTATAGTGGCACAACTACAGTAATTGGACCAATGTTATCGGATACTTTCTTGTAGATATTAAAATGTTTTATAATATTGTAGAACATTTTTTTGTTTTATCATCAATATTTTGCGCAGTGCACGCGATGACAGATTTTTTGTGACAATTTTTTCACACCTTTGCTTAATTTTTTTTTTTGCTTACATTACCCATTTGGTGGCAAGGTAATAATGTGCATTGTGATAGAATAGAACAAGTTCCGAAACGGTTATTATCAATTAGCTTAGGAAAATAATAAGTGTCGTCTGTTAACGTCTTATAACTCACGTCTAAAATTTTTTAAACTTAAGTCTTTAGGAAGCAGGCGTACATTACTAGATATGGTTCTATTTTATTAAATTATTAACGGCCTTATAGATTCTCCTGACATCTTAGAACGCATAAATTTTACCGTGCCTCGCTCAGGTAGTCGCTTCTGCAATCACAAAACTTTTACATACACACAGTGCCATTAATACGATAAGTTCTTTATTGAACAAATGTAGAAACAATTGTGATATTTTTGCTGGTTCTGTGGCCTCATTTAGACATTTCCTTAAGAGTAAGCTGCCGTTCTCCTTTTTTTATTGTATTCTTTAGTTTTTAATTTTCTTTATAGTTTACATTCCATTAATATCCCTTGTAGTAATATAGTTTTTCTTTGATTTTAGTTTATTCTTATGGTTTAAGCAAGCCGTGTTCGTTTCGAGAAGGTGAAATCTATAACAAGTTTGATGGAATTTAAACACACTTTTAACAGATTTAACCCGTTTAACAAACCAAACAAAAAAAAATAAAACAATGCGTTTTTATTAGGGATCCCTATATTTTTTTGAGAAAGTAATAAAGCCCATATCACTCAGTGAAAATGCACTTTTCTAATAGTGAAAATTTTTTTTAATCGGTTTACTAGTTTATGTGTAGAAAACATTACAAACTTATGCTATATTAGCAGTAAATTTAGACCCTATTATGAGATCATATAATAGCGTTGCAAAATTGTTAGTAAGGTGAAAAAATATATTATGAATAAAAAATTAAATGACGTTCATCATCAAGTGATTACGGCTTGATATTTGGATATAATTTGGATATTTATGTCAACTTTCTAAAGTTAATATATTGTTCAAATTTGATACGCTCGCCCATAACAGTTTCTTGAAAGTTGCGTCACCTTAGCAATATCTAAAGTGAAAAAATCTTTGACGCTTTAAAAACAAAGAAAGACTGACAGAAAACTTTATTCAGAGCATTGTTATATACAAGTAAACATACTGACTTACATAAAAACTTTAACAAAAAAATTAATATGCTGTAAAAGTAGAAAAATAATTGTGTAGTCACTTTTAGAGTTCTTCGTATTCTTATATTTGTAGTAGGAAATCCAAAGTAGGTGGTGTCCCGCGTGTCCACACGGCAGCTCCGACGCCGCTCGCCCCTATAGCTATATATGTAGGATCCCATGATCAAAACTTAACCAAACTATCATCAAACAACCCCTGAAGTATGTCCTTTCCAATAAAAAATGAATCATCGAAATCGGTTTGCGTGATCTTGAGTTATTCGTCCATTTGTCGCAATGCTTAACTTATATTCATACCAACAACTTTCATATATAAAAGGATCATTCACATCGGTTCACCCAATCTTAAGTTATGAGGTCACAAACATAAAAAAAGATCCAAACGAATTTATAACCTCCTCCTTTTTTTGAAGCCCGTTAAAAATAACAATTAATGATAATTGCGCAGCATATAGAAGGGGTGAGATATTTTTCCTTCTTGGCGAGGCAATCTCACTGCACATGGAAAATATGATAAATGCAAGTATTTTGTACAAACTTTCCATGAACATATTCAGAAATCTCAAAAGGCAAATATTATGTACTCGTAAATACACATAACTGTCTAATCAATTACAATTATATCGATCATGTTATATTTCCAGTAACGGCAGCCTACCAAGAGCCTTTTCCTGGATGGATTGATAATGTCTATGGAGTAACAGGTTAGTTGAAATCCATTTTTTCTTCGCATTTAACAAATTTATTTTAATACAATATAAAAGCACTGAGAAAGAATCTCAGTTTTCTTTAGATTAGCAAACTCGTTATATGACCGACACATCCTGATATGATAGAAATTGTTAAAACTAAAACAAGACGATGTAATTATGCGATATTTAGATGTATAAAGTCTCCAACCTTAATATTAAAACTTAATAATCTTAATAGTATCATAACTTAATATCGATTTTTAATAGATCTGATCCGGGTCCCGAACCCAGAACCTAATATCTGTAGCCGAACATGTTAACCAGTAGACCAATGACAGTCTCAATATAACTCTAAGTTATTTCCTCCAGAACACTGTTAAAAGAATTTTAAGATTGAATTTACAAGTTTACATAATAATTTTCCCGTGCACTTTATATTAGGTATCATAATGGAGATATCTCGAGGCACATATCGTTCGGGTTATTGCCGCGAAAGGTATGTCGTGGACTTGGTACCAGTTGATATGGTCGTCAACAGCTGCATCTTAGCAGCATGGAGACAAGGCTCTAAAAAGTAAGAAAACTGATTATAAAAAGAAAGAACGAATGGAACGTTTATTGTACAACTTACAACTTTAATAAAATAGAAAGATAAATTGCAATTCGAAAAGGAATTTAGCTCAGCAATTTTCACAACATATATTATTTAATTTAAATTGACATTTTTAAATTCGTTATATCTTTTGAATGAAGTGCCCGATTTTAATCACTTAAAAAGTATATTATACAGGTATTAAAATGATCTTCAATAAAATCTTTTAATATGATAATGACTGATACAGAGGTATCAATACTTGTTTTGATTATTGTCAGCACCTTTATTAACTTTTAAAATGTGAAAAAATAGCGGCATAACTACAGCAGTTGGACATATGGTATTGCAGACTTTTTGTAGATATTAATACATTCTAAAATAATATAGAACATTTTTTGGTCTATCATCAATAGTTTCCCCATCCCACATAATGACAGATATTTTGTGACCAATTTTTTCACACCTTGGGTTACATTAATGCATTTTTATTAAGGATCCCTAATGTTTTCAGTAATTAATATATTCTATGTCGCTCAGTGATAATGCAGCTTTCTAATGGTGAAAAATTTTTGAAATCTGTCCAGTAGTTTTTGTTTGAAAACATTACAAACATATATACTAACACACAAATGCTTCCTCTTTATAATATGGTTAATTCATGAAATAGTCTTATTTTTATTTACTCTTTTTACAGACCAGGACGCTGTCCGGTTTACAATGTCACATCGGGATCAATAAATCCACTGCAATGGGGGCATTTCACAAAACTTTGTGTCAAATGGGCTAGAGAAAACCCCACGAAGTAAGTTATAATCATAGATTAAAATGTTTTCTTAATACTCACTCAATAATTATTATGATGATTGGGAAAACTTATTTAAATAGCAGAAATTTCTAAAGTCATCTCATGAATAATTATTCAATAAGTGCGCTTATATTACTTGTACTATGCAAATAACTGAGACTGTGTCTTTGCCTGCATGGAATAATGTTTTTGGGTAGCAGTTTGAATAATTTAAGCGATTTAATTTTCAAATAAGAAATGTATGTATAAATACTTAAATAAGCTATTTGCAGTGTTTATTTTCAAAGAGCTTATTGTCCTTTCTGAGGCTATAAACCATTTGTGTACCAAAATTCATCTAAATCAGTTCAGGAGTTGTACTTTCACATTTATAATAAGGATTGTACTTTTACAAACTTTGAATGTCATATTGAGTTATACCTAATCAAGGGCCTAAAAAATACATTTCAAGCTTCTAGCTCCAAATATTATAATATTCCAACCCTTTCAATTCTTTTTTGGCATTAAAAATTAGCCTATGTCTTCTAGACTATCTATGTACCAAATTTTATTTAATTCGGTTCAGTAGTTTAGGTGTTACACACACGTTAGATAGTATTACTTCCGGGTTTATAATATTAAGTGAGAAAGTAATGATTATTATCAGTTACGAGTAATTTTCTTAATACTAGATAGTATCAACATAAATTCCATTCTCCACCTCTAGTTTCAAAATTAAAATATAACATTGTTCTTTTCAGATACGTCATGTGGTATCCAAACTTTGCGTTTACGGAATCGCGTTTTGTAAATACATTTTGGGAAATATCGTGCCACTTTTTACCGGCATTTTTATATGATTTACTTCTCAGAGCCCAAGGAAGAAAAGCTATGTAAGTACAAATATACAGAGTTTAGTAACATAAAAGTATACCATCACTTATCACCTGTTTACATATAATATATATAAATGATAGTAAATAAACCGATGACTATGGATATCAAACTACAAGACACAGAATAATGACAGCCGATAACATTGTTGAAAAAAGTTAGCTTTTTAAATGCAAATATATTTAACGTAACTATCTCTCTTTTTATCTTCACTAACTTTTATCTCCCTCACAGCTTCCTTTTGCCTCGTCAGATCACACTTTTTGTAACACGCTCGTCAGACATTCACCAGCTTAGTGCTTACTCCCCCAAATCAAGCATACGTAGTTTCACTTCAAAAATAAAAACAGACTAGGGTAATGTTAATATCTGTACCAAAAGTAGCGCACTGTTATGAAAAAGAATAATGACAGCCGATAACAGCATTCCAAGTTCAAATAACCGAAACGTAAATCTGTCTCTTTCTATCTTTACTAACTTATATATCTCTCTCAACTTCCGTTTGTCTCGCCCGATCACACACACAAACTCGTCAGGCATTTACCAGCTCACTTTAAAAGTCAAGCATATGTAAAGACGTTTTATTTCAAATATAAAAGCAGACTAGGTACGATAGTAACAGTGTCGTTTAGACATCTGTCCCAAAAAAAGTGCACTATAATGAAAAAGAATAGTGGCACTCGATAAGAACGTTGTAAAAAGTTAGCGTTCCAAATTCAAATATAAGAAATGTAACTCTGTCTTCCTATATTTATTACGTTAAATCTCCCTCTTAGCTTTCCCATCACATTTACGTAACGCTCTCGTTACGCATTCACCAGCTTATTCCCCGAGTCAAGCATCTATAAAGAAGTTTTACTTTAATAATTTAAATAATTTTTCCAGCATGATGAAACTTGCAAGACGATTTAAAATGGCTGCTGCAACTGGGGAATATTTCGCCAATCACGAATGGGAATTCGGTATATCTGAATTAACGGCTTTACATAACGAAGCTAGTTCTGCGAGCGATTCAAGTGCTTTTGCACACTGGCCTGGACAGTTCAGTTGGGACTCCTATATCGGTTCATACATGCTTGGTATCAGACGATTTATTTTGAAGGACTCAACGGAATCACTTCCTCATGCAAGAAGCAAATTGAAAAGGTTATTTATTTTTGATTTTTATAACGTTTAAATTAACATTAGGCTCTGATCTCGCATGATAATACAGTAACGCGCGATTTAATATATGTTAATATAGTGGCAAATCTTCCTGATAGTTTAATACGTAGCCACGGACAAAGCCTCTTTCCAAGCAAAATCTTTATATATTCGAAAATATATTCCCTAAATTTATCTAACTAGGATTCAAACCCGGAACCTCTGCTAATAAAGCAAGTATTTTCAATTTAATGCTTATTTCTTCATCTTTTTTATGGTTAATAGATTTCAGGTGTGCCTATCGGGCACAAATTATCTCGCTAGTATCAAATTTGTTGAAGAAGACACGAAGGAAATTGTTCGGTTTATAAGACATCCGAAGTTTAATTTTGATTATCTATAAATATTTTAAATTTATTATTTAAAGGATCATGTAAGGATGGCAAAATTAATAATTACATCCAATCTATTTAACAATAGATTGGATGTAATTAATTTTAATATTTATATTATATTATTGTTTCTCCACATTGTCTTGTACTATATTTTGCAACTAACAAAAACTTGATAATAGCAATAATAGTCACTGATATTTTATAACAGTGGCAGCTATCTTTGTTATTTTAAAATATACTTTACATTAAAGTGCGAAGGTACGACTTTTTTCCATAAAATATATCAAGTTATAAACTTAGCTATCTTTAATACTTAGTTACGTGTACAGTACTTAGTGTAATAAATCAAATATATTGAATTCCGATATTCATTACACCGCAGCTTTTATCTGTCACACTTAAATATGTTATAGATGATATATATCTAATTGAAAAGTTCCATCTTATAAAATTATTTTGAATACTGCGTTTACTAAACTTTTATCAAAACGATTATTTTATAACATAGCCAAAAATAAAATTTTAGCCTAATTACATTTTTTATGTTTACGCAATTGTATATCTTAAACCATATCTTCACTTACCATCATTTATTGACTAAATTAAAAAAAATATTAGATCATAGACGACAGACAATCGTGCGAGAAAAATCACAATTGTAATTATGTTGCAGGTTATATTGGGTGCACAGATTATTTCAAGTTACAACTGGCTACTATCTATTTAAATTGTTGGCAGGACGTCTACGATAGATTAAAACTTATCGAAGTAAACTTTTGCTAATTACTTGTAATGATAAATAGATCCGACCTTGATTATTTGTAAATAGTTCATATCCGTTTGAATTTACGTTATCCTTAAATCGTAAAGATGTAAGTAAGATATATCGATAAGATATAAATAAGTTTCAATGGTTGTAACATTGCATCTAAACATTAGAAACTTCAAACCAGCAGAACTTTTTTAGACTATTTTTTATCTGTAAAGTATACAAAATTGTAAAAATGATCGTTTTATGACATGGATTCCGCGATATCTTAATATTGTATTACAAAAGAAATTATAATGCTTATTTTTTTTCTACAAGGTATTGAATTTTTTAAAATATTCATTTAATATCCATGTCTTCATTATATGTGATAGCTGATGAACGATAAGCTAGTAAAAATTAAATCATATTCTTTGTTTTGTTTTTATTGTCTTGTTTACGTGTTACTGATAAATAATTAATAGAATTAATGTTTGATGCGATTTACGCTAGATAAAAGTATCTTGTCATAAAAAATCGATTCCCTGACATCTATAACAGCGCTGTGTATAATTATGTCTGCTTTAAGTGTATTTTGTACGTCACCGAATAGCACAAAAATAATCTAATTTGGTATTAATATAAAAATTCTATAAGAAGAATTACACACATTTTATAAAAATAATGTAGTTTTTAAAGTAACCATTACTTATGAACAAGCAAATAGTGTTCGTTAAATGTAAAATCTGCTTACGACTTTATTCTGATTAAAATTGTCTCCACTCTCATTACAATACTAATCAATTTAAGAGATGGAACAAAGTTGATACTTTGGAAGTTTTGTTATAATTTCGATTTACAAGTTTATAAGGCAGAAAACTCGAATAAAATTTATGTTTAAAATATTGTGATTACCAAATCGTTCAATAGTAGTTTCAGGCTTCGAATATTAAATTTGTTTCCAAAAAATTTAACGTGAATAATTAGCAAATTATGATATTGATGTGTATATCAAAATAAATTTTACTAAAGTTATCTATTGCTTTGATTTCATTGAACAATTCCCAATACCGATTTACAACAGTGAGCATGGAAGTACTGCACTACAAGATAAATATGAGGCTTAACAACCTACAGGAAAAGCTATTCTATTTGTTTTTGGTATATTTCTATAAGTTCAGCTCTATTGCATTTAAAAGCGTCACCGGCATATCACTGTAACAGGCGTAAGTTGTAGGATTTGTCAATGGGGTCCGTTTTGATTTTTTAAATGAAGAGCTCTACTTTAAAAAAAAATACTATTTAAAATGAAGTATAGTACGTGTATTCAATATTTTTATGAAGGTATAAGAAAGAACCATTTTATTTGAAGTAGATTCTATTTGATTAATGTAAATATCTAATGCCCTATAAATATCTATTCATACAAGGTAAAGTTTGTCCAAAAATAATTATCAGTCCGTAAGTATGTCGACAGATCCTTAAAGGGCAGGCTGTTTCTTCTGACGACGAACATTAACAAAGGATGTGGATATTGGAAATTTGTTTACGGGAGATAAAATATCCGCTTAGGGAAAAATTGTAAAAAAATTCCTACAATCTACCCTATGACATTATGATTATCTTGAAAATGATCGCAAATGTAGTTCAAGTGCGCGTGATGTTAATATATTAATAATGGACGCTGTATAAATGTTGGACTTTGTCAGACCTTGTTTGTATAAAAACGGGGTGTATAATCTTTTTTGTAATCCTTTAGCTATCCAATGGGGCTTATGGAATTTCAGATGGTGGTGATAAATATGAAGGTACGAGAGCAATACAGTTATTCCCCGATTTTGATATCGTTCGTTTTTTTTTAATTTCCTCCCTATGCGATTTTATGACGTATTCACGTCAAATAACAATATTTAACTCCATTCAGGAGTAGTGTATCTGCAATCACCGAAAAGTACAAATAAATTAATACGTTGAATCGCAATGGCCATATCTTTTTTTCTTATCAACAAGTCACACAATTGCGTTTATTGGGAAATTAAGACAAAGTTAGTCAGTTATAGTATCAAACCCCATATTACACTTTAAGTTACAACACGCACTGTTAATAACTTTGCTTATAGCGGTATTAAATACCCGCAGTGTTTTAATAAAAAAGAATCGACTGGGAAGCTGCTTCAGAGCGCAACTATTCGTGTTTAAGCCTAAGCCCTAAGATGTGATTAAATTTTAATATTTGAAATCAACAAAACAATGATTAGATTATTGTTTAAAATTACATTTCTTTAATGAATGCATAAATTATGAAATAGGGCACTACGTAATTACTTGGTACTGTATTGTATACCAGTTAAAAGACTATAGATATTAAATGTCTATGGTAGTCTTGTGATAAATATGAACACTGGCAACTTTCAATTAATTGTCATAGAGCGATCTGATCTGAAATTGAAATCCGATTTGGTGAATTATACGCGTTTATATTAATAATTTATTTAAAAATATTTAATTATGTCTGAAAATAAAGAAGTGCCGAAAAATGAAGCCGATCCTGAACTGGAGGACTTACTGGACAGTAAATATGGATCTATTATTATAACCTATATTAAGTGTTACACAACGTATTATCATACACAACTTCCTTATTAGTTACAACTAGTTTACTGAATGCTTTATAATTGAGAAATATGTGCTTCTAAATAATCTGTATGCATAATGAAATTTTTGTTTCTAGAAATTTCGAAATATTTATTTAATGAATTATTAAAGAATCTTTGAACCTTGTAGATATCCAATATCTCGTTAAAATTACAATGTTATGTAAATTTTGCCTTTTTTATATTTCTACTTACAAAAACCTCAGTCTGTATAGATAATTTGCACAATAATAAATTTATTTTGATGCCCCTGTTAATGATCCTCTTAGTTTTATTCATTTACTAAAAAACAAATTAAGACCTTGAATTTTTATACACCCAGGTAATTAGCTATCTACAATCCACAAAAGGATAACATTAACATCAATTCATTTAAAAAATAATAAAAGTGAGTGTACAGGTTTTTGACCTATTAATACTGGGCTATTTAAAAGAGTTTTATAAATGTAGGAAAAATATACGAAACAATATAGTCTTCTTGTGAATTGTCTTGTTTTTTTTATAAATTATAATCAATTTTATATTTATATAGGTAATTACAACATATCTATATTCTTTAATACAACATTTTTCAACTCCTATTATTACTTTATACTCTGCCTAACTAAGTCATTGATTTTATGTTATATAAATAATACTAGCAGACCAATGTAACTGCCTCTACAGATACTTGAAAATGAATCTTAAAGTACAGTGATATCTATTGGATGTCCTAAAGTGTGTAACTTTGCCAAAGCCCACATGCACCGTCAGCTGCATCAAGATAAGTATAAGGCCTACCAATCATTGTGGCTCTGTTTTTGTAAATCTCTTATTCCTGGATCAAATCCAAGACATTATAAGTAACGGCCAAGTCAAGAGTACTCTAAACCAACGAACTTGTATGAAAGGTTTAATGAGAATGCAAGAAGCAAAGGAGATATGCAAGGATTGTGGCAAATGGAATGATGTTGTCTCTGCCTATCCCTATGGGTATGAGGTGTGATGCTATGTATTTATATATGTATATCTTCTAAGATATCCATTTAAAAAAAATATTTTAATGGAAGCTTGAATCTATATGAATTACGCATACATTGCTTATCAGGTCCAAATAAATTTTCTAATTTTTTATAATGATTGTTGGAGAGTATCTTAAATTAGAAGTTGTCATCCAAGTTTGTATAAGTAAAAATTTTACACATTTATTATGCTTTAGGTGCCTTAGAAGACATGACAAAGAAACCTGATCAAGTAGCAAAACAAGAAAATGTTCCCCAGAATATGTGGAGTGAAGAGTTCATAAAAGAAGCAGCTGCACAATTTGAAAGTAACATGGCTGCCATCCTAGGTGGATTTAGTGGTGTGCCAGGTATAATTTTAGCATGAATTTCAATTGTTATCAATGACCTAAATAGTTCCTGGTCCCGTGAAAATACAGAAAAACTCGGGCAGTTTAAATTGTGAAATGTATGCCAAACTTTAAGAGACTTAGATGGATAGGGTCAAAATTACTTTGTTTATATATCCTGATTCTAGGGTATTAGAAAGAAGTGGCTACTTTGCAAAAGAAATATGTATATTTAAATATATAAATGATATGTTGTAACTAAAGACTGAGTTGAAACGTTGATGATATATATATAAATGCATTTGTAGTTTGTCCCTGTTAATAGAGTTTAAATATGTTATTAAACCACAAAAAATTTAGCTTAAAATAGTTACTGTTACAGCTTATAAAATACTATTAATGTAGAGAATATCTTTCATTAGTATATTATGATAGTTTTTTTATCTGTTATATTGTTCTATATACTTCTATTTACAGAGGACCAAATATCACAGGAACAAATTGCTCAGACATTTTCGAAAATGGCAGGTTAGTACCTAGAGTTTTATTGTTGATTCCTCCCAAGGTATAAAAGATGATCTAAGAATGTGTATAATATAAGCCTGTTTACTTAAAATAGTTTAATCTTATAGCTTCAAAAATAAATCATATACCATGAGAAAATAAAATGAGCAAATTCACCACTAATAACAACAAAGATGGTGGATTTACATATATTTTTACAGTAAGCCAATTCACACAATTTATTTAAACAGATGGTAAAGGTGTACTTCCTGTCCGAGAAAATTGAATAACAAAAAATTTAATTGATACTGTTACTTTATAATAAGTGCTATTGTTATAACACTTAAGGACACTTTTCTCCACTTTCCTGTTTATTTATCCTTTCAAACACTTTTGAGCGACCTAAAGATATCACTATTTTAGCTTTATTTTGGTAGCCAATTGTGCGCCTAAATGTGTATCTTTTATGTTGTTTTTTTTTTAACATATTGGGGGTATAATAAAGAGTTTTTGTATTATATTGTTTATGTTCTCTATTTTGCTTCATTAAATTGAGTAGTCAACTGGGGTACCAAGCCCTTTGTTCTTTTTATCTTATTTTATTTCTTGAGATTTGTTATCTTTTTCCTTTCAGATGTCTTATGTTGTTTTCTCTATAATACTGCTACAAATGTTTTATATCTATTAGTGATATTGCCAGTTTTTTTTTTACATTTTTGTTTGATGTATAATTAGAAGCTGCAGCACAAGTCCTGAAACCACCAGCAGAGGGTAACACTACTGAACAACCACCACCTGACCCTGCTGTACAGGAAAAGATTGATGAGGTATACATTATTATCGAAAGAAGTAGCTGCTCAATACAACTACATTTGTGTCACATTAGCGCTGGAACTAATTTTATTATCATAAATCAAAATATTCTTTATTCAAGTAGGCTTAAAAAAGGTTACGCTTTTAAAGATAATTTTGTATGTTGGAATCAAGTCCAAACATTTCTATCGCTTAAATAATATCAATTCTTTCTTAAAAAGAATATAGTGTGTCATTCTTAAAAGATATTTTAAAAAGGGGTTGGGGGGAGGAGTATACAAAGTATTTTACAACCACATCTAGCTAATATACAAAAAAAAAGTAGGTTGAAGCATTTTGGATAAGGAACTAAAAACACTGACATGAGATTTTTAGTTCTTTAGAGTTAAAGAAAATTATGAGATGCAGAGATATTGATATTAATTATATATATTTCAGGTATCAGCTGCAATTTCACAAACACTACAAAATCTAAACACAAATTCGGAAAATCTACAAACCCCATTTTCAGACCAAGACCTTGCAAATATGTTTAATAATTTTAATATGGGCGAGGGAAATCAGGTAATATAAAATATTTTATACATATCTATCAATGATTCCTATTTATAAACGGTTAATTTGCATTGTAGGCATTAAGAAATTTTTGTAATTGTGATGAAAGTATCACCCTATTTATCGACCTAGATAACTTTTTTTAATCACATAATTATTTAAACATGGTACTTACAAAAATATCATTAGCCCAATAGGAAGTGCAATAATATATAATGTATTTTTGAGACACTGCCTTACGAAATTAGGATTTAACATTTGAGTGTTTATAGGGATATATGTTCACAAAATAGACCCATTTTCAGTGTTACATATTATTTATATTTTTGATTTAGTGTTTTTACTATCTATTTAAATTGTAATTCATTCACTTGTGCTATATCACAAGCTGTGATTGTGTTTTATATGCATGGATATAGGAAACTGGGGTGTGTCAAGGGTGGATTCTATTTTTTTTATTGTACATTGACAAGCCTTCTAGCTAATTCTTGAAATCGTTGTCATGAAATGCGCGATACATTTTAACGTTTTGTACTTTTGAAAACAATATCAACGACAAACTGTTTCTATATCATTATTCATTAACAAAAACGGCCGAAACTTGAACTGAAGATGACAAGGTTAATGAAAATTATTAAATTCTAAATAATATTACATTTTGTCGCCTGAATTAAAGTAAGTCAAGTTGGGATAGGGATAGAATGGATTTAAAGAGTGAGCTAGCTGTTATTGTGCATCTTTTTATACTTCAGTGAAAGATGGATAATATGACCATGATATACAAACAGTTATTGACAAATACAATGAGGTTATATTGAAATCGTGCCATTACTGTGAATTTTGAAACATTTGTAATCAAGTCTTTATTTGTTAGATTTTTCTGATATTTATCTCTACAATTGGGACTTGGTAGCTTAATAGCACAAATAAGTGAGACAATTTATTAAGTTTACATAAGTTATGACCTGTTACACTATAAATTCCTCCATAATTGCTTTATTGTCCACACTATCCAAGAATTCATACCATAAACATGTCTTTTAATTTAATTTATTGAATAGATACGCCAACAGCTCATTATGCGAAACATTAACAACATAAATATTTATGTATGTAGTATGAGTTTAACACATTGTTCTATTCAACATTTAAAATTATAAATGAAAGCTATATAAACCTGTTTTTAATAAATATATTTTATACTATCGGGATTATTGAGATATGTTGTTATCATTAATTGGATTATTGTTAAAAATGTCAATGTCACAGTAACATATTGGTGGTTCTCTATAAATAAGACAACTGTCATGTTAATATCCTTATATGGGATTAAATGAAAAGCCTCTGTAAGTGTTAAAATTATATAGGTCCCAATTTCACTTACCCCAAGTTTCACTGAAAGAATATATTTTATGTAAATGAATGAATAACAACTTTGGTTTTAGGAAGGCAACATGTTTCTACCATTTATGCAAGGTATGATGCAGTCACTTCTTTCTAAGGAGGTCTTATATCCGTCGCTAAAGGAGCTTGTAGATAAGTACCCAACATGGTTAGCTGAAAACAAGGGGAAGATTGATCAAAATGAATATGAAAGGTAATTACTTTCGATAATAAATTTAATATTATCTACAGTTGCATTCTAAAAATTATCAACCTTTTCGACTAGCAAGTCAGATCTGCAAAATCACAACATTTCAGTAAAGCCATTTGAAGTTACCTCATTGATAAAAACTTTAAAATCTTTTAATATTTTAATGATTATTATAATTAGTTAATAAGTACTATTTTTATAAAATATAAATATTTCATAAATTCTCTTTTCCAAATTTTAAATTCAAAAACATAATTTAATTAAACATTTATAATATTGACAAAAACACGTGCTCTTTTAATTTACAATTCGCTATTTGAGATTCTAATCAATTATTTGTATTAATTTTCGACACTTAATATTTTAATGACAATTATACTCATTAAATTCCTAACATATCTTCCTTTTTTCCTCACTCCTAAGTCCGGAAATTCTTAGTATAGATTTATATAAATATAAACAAGACAGTTATTATTGAAAATCTGATTAATAAGTTGACTGCGTGAAAATTTCAATGAAAAGTACACCCGTGTTTCAGATTTCCATAGAAATGAACTGGAATATTTTGGTATCTCAATCCGTTCGGATGACGTCTAACTTTTCGATATTTAGGGCCAAAAATGTTAAATATATTTTACCGTGCAAAATATCAAGATATTTTTACATTCTCATTGTTTAAGGTATGAGAAACAACAAAGCCTTATGCATCAAGTGTGTGCCGAATTGGAACCGGAACAAGAGTCAGATCCTGAAGACGTGAAACGGAAGCGTTTTGAAACAGTACTTAAATTGATGCAACAGGTAAATATAATTAAGATCATAAAAACAGTTTTAGCTAAGATTCCTATCAGATCCCTGCGAATTCCCCTTTAGAAATACTAATATATCTGAAATACCTATTAATATATATAAAAATATAATGCTCTTTGAACTCTCCGCACTTAGTATATACTATAGATATAATTAAAATCATCTTTATTACTTTAATTTATTAAAAAGGCATTGCAGGTCTTTTTTATCAAAACATGTAAATATAATTTTTTTATAATGCTTAATATGAATCCATTATAAACCTTTAAAAGATACTTCATCTTCAGTTCTTGTATATATATCATATATATCTTTATCTTTACCAATATTGATTAAATCTGTTTTAGCATTTAACAGAACAAATAGTTTCGCCTTTATCGTATTGGAATAAATATGATAATTCTAGATGTGACTTTATTTATTTTTTAATAACTGCACTTTTTTATGTAAACGCCTACTATTTATTTTTTAGCAAGATTATAGTTTACAAGGCGTTTACAAATGCAGATTTAGAAATACGATTTCCTTTTTCTATACTTGTTGTATATTTTATGTGCACGTGTGTCTAAGAGAGAGAAAAAGAGAATGTGTGTGCTTACGTGCGTTCCTGTGTGTCAATTTTTCCTTTATTACTTGACAAGTTAGAGCTTGATTGTAATCTCACCTGATAGTAAGAAATGATAAAAAAATTAAAAATAAATAAATATAAATCTTATGTTTTCTGCACAGCGTCGTATCGGAATGCAATTTTATTTGCTTAACGGCAAGTCTTGGTTGGTAGGATTGGAACTAGTCACGGCCAAAGCTCACCAGTTCGTACTCAGACAAATTATAAAACGCTACTTTTTATATGCGTGCGTGTAAGAGAGCGAACGCACATACGCATACACGTACGCGTGCATACGCGTTCTCTTAAAATATCCATATAAAATTCAATACCCAATGAAAATCGCAAAAAATTAAACAAAATTGTTTTATTCGTAGATGCAAGACCTAGGACAACCCCCGACAGAGCTAGTAGGGGATATATCTGCCCCACCAGAAGGTTTTGTCGCACCGACTGGTCAAGATTCATCACAATGCTCTGTTATGTAGTGTTCAATACCCACGCAACTGTAGTGTACAAAACACATAGACTCATTGGTGCTTTACAGATGAAACGAGAATAATCACAGATGCGTGATCATAATTGTTTCTAAACGTGTAGAAATAATAACGATCATGTTCATGATTGCTTTTATAATAACAGGCGATTTATCGGTGATTATCATTATCTAAGTTCTGGTGGTAAATTAATGTGATTATTTGTAATGATTATGATAATCGATTTTTATAGTTTATGATTGTGATTATTATTGTCTTTAATATGCCATTAATTACCGTTATTTGGGATTATCTCGTGATGTGGTGGTTAAATGTATTAATTGTGATTTGTAAGTTTTTTGTTTATAAATTGATTTGTTTTATTTCACAGATTTGATTATTATAAAGCTAGATTTGTTGATTAGCGAAATATTATTTATTTTTTCAAAATTGAGAAAAGTACACGCTTTTATAAATTGACGCATGATTTTATGAAAAGTTGCAAACTAGTTAAACCTAACCGGCCGAAGCGGGGTCTTTGCAATCCCTCATTTAGTTTTTATTCAATAGCTTGCGTATTAGAAGTGTTACTTTCTTCATGTTTTTTATGGTTATAAAAGGATAATGAAACCTTATCTTGCTTTTATGCCCGGTGATATTCCTCTATTTCAGATTTCCATACAAATGAGCTGGGGTCTTTGGGTACCCCCGTTCGTATCACGCGTAACTTTTTGATACATTAAGGCCGGAAAGGTTAAACTGAATGCACTGATCTATTGAGTGCCATTTAAAATAATAATCCATTTTATAAGCTTTATTTTCAGTTAGTAATGTAAATATATATATTATTGAAATAGTTAAATTTATACGTGATTTATTTAAAAGAAACATATTTATGGTGATGTTTGTTTATTTGTGTGCCAAAGAAAGAAAAATATCATCCTGTAAATTGGTTTTTTACAGCATTACTCCAAAGTTATAAAATCTTTTTAACATCATGTTTATTTAATAGACGTGATCTTTTAAATCACTTATTTCTTCTTTCATGGTAATATTACAGTTAACATTGAAGAAATTGTTTAAAACATGGAATATGATTAACCCATACGAAATATTTGTTTTTATGACAGTATTTAACTGTAAATTAGTGGGATCAGCACTATGTACAAAATGGGGAATATTTTGGGATTTTTCAGGGAATTGAGAAGGGTAATAGGCCAATGTACTAAAGCTCTTTCATCCTTGTCTTGATAAATTGTTAACTATTGCCTCGTTTTTATTTTACTCTAATTTGGCCATAAATTACGTGTATTCTTAATGAATATACTTGGGACAAATTAAATTTGTCGTTATATGTGCGAAAAGATGATTAAATATTACTACACAAGTTAAAGAAAACGGTTATTTTATTAAAAGACTCGAATGCTCGAGCATTCCCTTTGATCACAATATACTTTAGCACAACTTCCCTCTTCTTAAAGTTGTCTGGAAGAAATCGCTGATTGGCGATAGGACCGGCTTTTTGTACGTTTGTTTTTCTTTATAACTTGTGCCTCTTTTGTAATTTTGTCAGTTTTTGTTTGGTGTCCAATAAAGAGTATATAAATAGATAAATATGAGAAAATGTGTACGCTCCTGTGTTGGTTCGGATATAAAATTCATATTATTCTACCTATATTTGTTCATAGTATATTAATTAGCATGTTTGAGTCTTATATAAACAAATTATAAAAAAAAAAAATTTGAACCGTTAAGTCAAACTATGGCCCCAGCTAGGTCTTGCTTGACACGCATATGCCACGAATTGTCTCATTCTCTTATATTTAGGAACATAAACTAAAACGGCAAGACAAATGTCGTCCAATTAGGACGTTTAAAAGGCAAATTTATACGAATGATATTAAATCTAGTATATCATTTCCAAACATTTTTTCGTCATAATTTAAACTTGAAATATGTCCTCACTCCTCCTTTGTCTATTCATTAGTTTCTGATACCAACTATTTGCACAAAATACTATATTATACGCATTTTTAACAATAAGTCATTATTCAAAACAAGCTCTTAGCTTTTTAACACGGGATTGTATTTACTGTAATAATAACTACACATTAAAGTAATTAATTATAAGTACATATATAGGGCGGTGTGATCCACCCCCATGCCTCGGTAAGCACCTTAAGCGGTCGTGTCGGATTCCTGTCACATCGGACTATGAGAGTGCAGTTGTGTACTATGCCTGCCAATCCGCAGTGGAGAAGCGTGGTGGGTCTATGCTCTAAAAAACCCCGCTCCTCGGAGTGAGGAAGCCTGTGCCCAGCAGTGGGACGTTAAAGGGCTACTACTTACTTACATACATTTACATAGGTGTATATTGAAGATTTCTGCGTAGGTGTGTACACAGAAATATTTGAATATCTAATTATTCAAGGTAACGGATACTAACACTTATAATTTCAGAATATATCAAAGTTTTTTAAAGTAATCACATGACTTTAGAATGACGTTAAATATAGGAGTCGTATATATTTGTCAAAATTTACGTAGACATGAGGTAATGGTGACTATTTAGGTAATGATCAGGTTAAATGTACAATATACGTACGTCATAATTAATTACGTAAGTCCTACGTCAAGAAGTGTCAATTAATGACTCGTATCTTACGTAAATTCTGACATAGCGCAAAGTAATGCGTCACTTTGACGTAAACTTTTTCCTTTTGAAAAAAGACAAAAAAAGATTTATAAATTCACTCTTTATATTGTGGAAACAGTTATATGCATTTAATAAAAGTGTTTTTACAAACAGACACTTGAATTTTTGTTTAAAAAAACTTGTCCGTGTTCTGTTTTAATCGATAAATTTTATTAAAAGCTTGTAATGTGGTATTAAAGAAATTGGTAGAGGTATATATAGTGTGCTTTTTTTTTATTAATTTCGCTGTTTTTGTATTTAATTCACAATTATTTGTTATTGTATAATTTTGTTTGAATTAATGTAATTGTTGTTTTAAGAACCTGACTTAGTTGTCTTGTATATGATATTATTAAAATTTATATTGAAAATCTGAGTTGCTTTTATTTGTTGAAATTAGTTGGTAAGTAGATTTCATAAGGCGTATTAAATGAAAGTAAGTGAATAAAAACTAAGTAATAGAAAAAAAACGAGTGTATTTTAGATGACACGAAGTATATACATATGCTGGCTAACCGACTGCCTCATTGCTCCAAAGGTTGGCATGTTTATTTATTTATTTAATAGACTCACCAACATACCATTATGACAACGTTAACAATATGAAAATTAATATAAGTATGAGACCGACACTACTCTTTTAACAGGTGTAAACAACATTTATAATCAGTAAGCATTATTTAAAAATATATTTTATTAAAATTTATATTGAAAATCTGAGTTAATTTTATTTCTTTGAATTTAATTGATAAGTAGATTTCATATGGTGTATAGTGAATTAAATGAAAGTAAGTGAAGACAACATTTATAATCAGTGAGCATTATTTAAAAATTATTAAATGAAAATTACAAAATCAAAATGTAAGCCTTGATCAAAATAAAAATTTAGTTACTTTAGTATTGGACGAAATGGAAATTATTTGGATAAATATAATGTGTTCTTAAAACTAACTGGGTTATCGTGAAAAATGTCAAAGTCAATGTCGTTTAAATTATTGTACGTACTGGATAGCCTGTTTAAGGGGAAAATTTGCCTAAGTTTCATTTAAAGGAGTGAAAAAATGATTTTTTTATGACATTTCTTGGGGGACATCTGGAGATGTTAATGTTGATTTGACCCAACAAGTCTGGACTATGTATGTATGGATGTTCTATTATACATACGAGGTCCGGAGTTCGGGTGCTGGTATGAGAGAGACCTGTGCCCAGCAGCGGGACGTTATTGGGGTGCCACTTACTAGCTGACCCAGCAAACTTCGTATCAATCATCTCACTCAGAATCAATCATCTCACTCAGAATCAATATATAAAAATCTGAAGGATAATTGCAGAATGTTTCAACTTTTACAAAGATGTGGTGAAAATCTAACCCAAAACAAAAAGAATTCGTAATGAAAAACATGCGTACTTTACACTTATATTACAAAAAAACTTCACTTCGATCTCTCAATTTGGTGCAGGGTCTTTCTGTAGCAACCATGTCTAGTCAGAACTTCCATCAGTCTATACCGTGCTCTCTGGAAAGATCCAGGTGAGGACGGATCGCCGGACAATGGCCATGGCCGCTACTGGGAAGCCAAAGTTTTCCCTCCATTTTTGGACCAGGACTCTGGACCTCGTCGGCATCAGGCTGCACAGGGTATTGGTTACTAATGCAATAAAAAACCAAAAATTTTCTATTCATTTATTTTCACAAACATGACTTTTTTAATACTAAATGGTTACAAACATTAATGGCAACTATACATAAATTGAGCACACGTATTAAATCTAAAACCACAATTTAAACATTATTCTGTCGTTATTCTAATATTAAAAATAATTCGTATAAAATACAAAGACGGAGCCGCGAAGTACCTTCTACCTATGATAAATTGAAATTCCCAAAATATTCCATATAATTTAATATATATAAAAAATATTCCATTCTCTATTTCAGTAAAGTCAAGTAATTATAGATTTTTTTATATTACGTAACTTATTTACGTCTTTTATTTATTTATACAGCAGTCTTATAATTTGATATACAATTATAATCAATATAATTTTCATTTATTCATGTATAAAGTGATAATTTTTTTAAGCCAAATGATCATAGGTAAGGAATTTTTGTTTTTATAAAATAACCATAGCGATCACAGATAGTAGACAATACTGCGATGCAGTAGTTGGGTTTAGTTAAGTCTCCATGTAACAAAAAATGCGTTACATCTGAGTGTTGCGAACCTTTGAAGATTGAGTACAGTTTGATGGCGACTTCGCTATTACAAATTAACCAATGATGATATCGGTCAAAATGACAATATCTACTGGTAGAAATGATATTGAAGATAAAGCCGATAGAACACAGACTTATGAATATTCCACAAAAATGGAAAAGGCACAGTTTTTGACGTGATAACGTCATAAAAAATCGATAGTTCGGCTGCTCGAACGAAAATCATTGTCGCCTCACCCGAGCGTGCAAACGAGAGCGCTGAACAAGCGATACAGAGGCACGACTGGCCTAAGCGTTCGGCGCGTGGTCCATCACCGTGGTCGGGTGTTGACAAGACAATCGATTTTACAAATTATAAATACATCATGTTAATGTTCCAATGTATATATTAACACGAAGAGATGTGTAAATTATCAAATAAGTCATTCTACATATGTTTTTAAATAATTATGACGTTAACTGCAATTCTAAAAAATTACATTCCCTAATTTAAACTCTAAATTCTATATCAGCATTTTAGAGGATAAATCCATCTATTTGATTATTTACAATATATTAAAATTGCCATAAACACCGAGTAGAATGATCAAAAAAATTTAACTTTTTTCCTTTCTACGTTGAACAAAAAAAATCACAATTTGAAGTGCAACTTCTTTAGGCGCATGAGGGTAAAATTTTTACTGATGAAATGCGTGATTATCGCCACGGAGATGTGCAACGTTTTTTGCTAATGCTAATTCGTTTTAAGGTTAGGAGTTTTAATATTTACAAATAACATGTGGCATTTTCATTTGCCACCCGTCGTTTAATAATTTAATATACTATTTCGCATAAATATAAAACAAAAATATTTCATAAGTTCTCTTTTCTAAATTTGAAAATAAAAACAAAATTTATTAATTTCTAACATTGACAAAAGCACGTGGACGTTTTATTTACAATTGGTCATTTGAGATTACAATAAATTATTTGTATTAATTTTCGACACTTTCAATATTTTAATGACAATTAAATTTCCCTCCTTTTATGTCTCGGAAATCTAAAGTTTTAGATTTCTGTAATTATAAACAAGACTAAAAATTAGTTAGCCAAAGAAGTTTCACTTCTGATATGGGTGTTTTGTATGCAAGCATATTTTTTTATTAAATTAGTCTTTCAGATTTAGGTTATGTGTCACTTTTTCTTTACAATCAAATATGTTAAATATAAATCATTCAAAAAGGGTTAATTATTAATTCAATCTACTAGATTCGACTAAATGATAGTATCTTAAAACAAAGCAATAGCAGATATCAAATAATGAGTTTAATTGGCATCGCACGCTTGTTTAAAAAAACCCGTTAATTGTGTCACAAATTTTGCCACGTTCAAAATTAACACAACAACAAATCACACGTGTAAGTTACGTTTTTAATACCATTTTATACGAAAAAGTAAAAATCTTAATTCTCTATATAGTACACTATGTAACAGCAGATTATAAATTATTAATTTACTTAAGCGAAAACTAACCTCGTCAATGTGATAAATAACTTAATTAAACCTAAACAAACCAAACCAACTACAAAATATTGCAGTAGCCTTAACCTAAATTGTTTCCGTTTACCTTGATTGACTGTGTCTAACGGATCCTTCAGCAAGTATTTTCGAACGCCTATGAGGTATGTCTTGAAATAATCATTCCAGTCCATAGAACCAATGTCAAAGTTAAACGTTTCTTTGTCAGTATCACATAATTCTTTATACAGGTTTTGAGTATTGGTGTCATGGAATTTCCACTCCCGTGTCGCAAAATAACTAATCACCGCCGAAAATTTTTCGATTTTCTTATACGCTTTCCGTAACCTGCAAAAAGACAAGCAAGGTAGAGTAAGAAGTTTTTAAGTGAAACTGCTTTAGGCGCATGAAGATAAATATTTTACACATCATTTCTTACAATCGTTTTCTATTATCCTATTCAACCCATGATAAGAACCAAAAAACAAATTAAGTACTCCTTGTTTACATTATTCTCTATATAAATCTTGTTGAAATTTTCTGAAGTTTCTCTTTTTTTGATTAATTGAAGAAGCTCATACAAGATGGCATAGAAATTGACCTTATTTTTTGCTTCTGTTACCTGTTTATCATCATCGCGATTAAATGATTATATATTCATATAATTTTGTATCGATCGATGAGTTTGTTATGGGTTCTTCTCGGATCAGGGCGCGAAGGAATCCTCGTAACTTTAGATTTTAAGCCGTTCTTGAGTACCCTCATCAGACGTACAATAGAATTAGAGTGTGGAAAAGAAAATATATATATATATATATTATATGACGATTCAAAAGTGTTGTAATATGCCTACTTGAATAAAGATATTTTAATTTGATTGAGGTCTGTCCGTTATTAAATAAAAATAGGCTTTAAAGTATTTTTCATCCATCCTCCTACCACCCCCCATTTTAAATCGCGATAAGAACTTGCGCGAATCGGTTCGTTCTTTCAATAGATATTGAAAGGACAATATTAAAAAAAACAATACTTACATAGGTTTCTTCCCGATTACAACCAGACCAGCGTCAGCGATGTAAGCCGGTATCCAATGTAAGAAATAACAATAAATACTATACAATAATTTTGATGGAGTAAGGTAGAAAAGGTACACCCAAATCGCCACTGTCGATGGTATTTCCAATCCGTGGTATTCACTGTAACTCATGAATTTTTCTGTAAAAAACAATTATGAATTGATATTATTCATTTCATTTTTGGACATATTGAATCATGTCCTACATGTCAGAAGTGAAACTTCTTTGGCAAACTGATTTTTAAGTTTTGTTTATATTTGTACAAATCTAAAAGTTTAGATTTCCGAGACTTAGAGGGAGGGAAATAGGAAGAGATGTTAGAAATTTAAATTGTAATTTAAATATTAAAAGTGTCGAATATTAATACAAATAATTTATTCAAATGACAAACGACGTATTGTAAATAAAATGTCACGTGTTTTTTGTCGATATTAGAAATAGTTAATTAAATTTTGAATTTAGAAAAGAGAATTTATGAAATATTTTATGAAAAATAGTACTTTAAATTATTAAATGACGAGTGGCAAATTGAAATGCCACATGTTATTAGTAAATATTAAAACTACCTAAACTACAAACGAATTAGCATAAAAATTTTTGCACATCTTCGTGACGCTAATCACGCGTTTCGTCCTTAAAATGTCCTCATGCACTTAAAGAAGTTTCACTTCAAAAAAATATATTTGTAACCAATTAATTTATTTCCTTCAGGATTTTAGTATTTTGTCTTACTGTTATTATGGGACTAATCCCATGTCTAAACATGGAAAGTAAGTTTGTTTAGACAGTCAAGTGAAGTCTTTGAGTGTTCCTTGATTTAAACAAAGCGTTTGACACTGTTTTAATTCCCACTCTTATAAAAACTGGAATCAAGAGGTGTCTGAAATACTCCTTTGTCTTAATTGAAAAGGTATTTGAATGCATGTGCACAAAAAACACAAATAGAAAATTTTATTAAGTAAATTCTAATGTATATAATATACATGGTGTTCCACGAGGCAATCCTAAGGCACGAGTCCTAAGACCTACTTTATTCTGAGTATATATTAATGACTTTTTGAATATTTCAACATCTAATGACAATTTCAAATGCAGATGATATTACTATATTTTTTATTGGCTCATCCTGGGCTGATGTACGATCTCATGCAAAAGAGGGTAGTGCGGTAATAGTGGGAACTGTGATTGTAGAATAATCATAAAGATTTCCACTGTTATGTTAGTCCATCATTTAAATTAGTCATGCCATATGAAATTAATAACTATAAAGGTGGAAACTATCATAGATCTTTAAAAAATTATAACAGATTACTTCAAACATTCTCAAAAATATATATTTAGTCCCATACATTTATTTTTTCCATATTGGATCTATTTAATATTAAGCTGATCTAATTAATACCACAACATACTATTGCAGCAAAGCTCTTTAATGCAAGGCGTTATAAGAATAGGAAAATTAAAAAAAAATTACGATTATATAGAGAAATTTAATCAATGTCTTACCCCAAGAAAGTGGCCTTTGTTCTGATGAAACAAAGTTATACACAGTTGGTAATTGATCTACGGGAGCCTCTTCGTGATTTCCAGGATAGTCTTTAGCAGTTTTCCACGCAGCTGCAATGCAGCCATTCACAACCATGTCACCAGGAACTAAATCTGCTACGGCTTTCGGACTACAGTGTAAGAC
Source organism: Elymnias hypermnestra (assembly GCA_015832385.1). NCBI lineage: Eukaryota > Metazoa > Arthropoda > Insecta > Lepidoptera > Nymphalidae > Elymnias > Elymnias hypermnestra. The sequence continues at coordinate 1,110,664 of JACTOM010000050.1, forward strand.
GTGTAGCAGACCAACTGCCGCACCTACGACGACCTGATAAATAAAGATTATATTATAAATGATTTGTCTTAAACAAGAATAGCCAATTTGTAGGAGTCATTTATTGAATTTTGAGGGGTGAGTATTCGCTTCGCTAGTGGAGATATCGGTTTCTATTGTATTTTGTATTTCGTCTTCGTCTAGAAAGGTGGAAGGCTTATATGCCAGCAACGATCTTCTGCAAAGAATTATCTCTTACATGATTAACACGTTTACATCTTAAATTATATCATAACTTACCGTTAGTTGAGAAGTCAGTAACATGTAACAAAGATTTGTGGCTGTGTATATAGTAAAGGAAGAATGCTATGGCCGTTAAAGTTAAATAACCATTAGCCATTTCTAAATTAATGAAGTCTTTGTGATTTATATGATAGAATTTTTATAAATACATATCATCACGCCTCATTCCCATAGGGGTAGGCAGAGACCACGTCCTTTCACTTGCCACGATCCTTGCATATCTCCTTCGCTTCTTCTATTCTCATTAAACCTTTCATACAAGTTCGTCGGTTTAGAGTACTCTTGACCTGGCCCTTGTTTAAAATGTCCTGGATTTGGTCCAGAAACGTTCGCCTTGGTCTTCCCCTTCCAACTTTCCCATTCACTTTTGATTCATAAATCCTTTTTATCAATCTCCTTTCATTCATTCTCTCTACGTGCCCAAACCATCTAAGTATACCTTTCTCAATTTTAGTCACTACATCTTCTTTTATACCACATCGTTCTCTTATCACACTATTTCTTACTTTGTCACTCAATTTCAACTCACTCATACTTCTCAACGCTCTCATCTCTACAGCATTTATTTTAATTTTGTGCTTCTTCTGACATACTCAACTTTCACTCACTTACATAAGTGTTGCCACCAACACTCCTCTATGCACAGCCAGTCTGGCCCTTTGAGACACCGTCTGACTATTCATAAAGCTGTGCAGAGCACCATATACCATATTCCCTGCATTCACTCTCCTTTCAATATCACTTGTACCATATTTTGTAAATTTAAATCCTAAGTATACAAATTCTTTCACTCCTCGTCTATCAAAATATTGCCATTCATCATCGAATCATCTCTTTCAAAAAGCATAACTTTCATTTTGTTTACATTCATTTTCATTCCTATTCTTTTCAAAGCTTCATTCATAATATTTACCATCTTCTACAGCTCACTAGCAGATGGTACAAGTATTCCTTGATCATCAACATAGAGTAAACATTTGATGAGTAATTCATTAATTCTTAACCCATACATACTTTCTTTTAAATCTGTCAAATAGTTATCCATGAATATAGGTGACGCAACACATCCCTGTTTTGTTTTTGAATTTAAAATTTTGAAAAGAGAACTTATGAAGCTTTGAAAAGTCAAAGCTTCATTCATAATATTTACCAGCTCCTACAGCTCATTAGCGGATGATGCAAGTATTACTTGATCATCAGCGTAGATTAAACATTTGATGGGTAATTCATTCATTCTTAACCCATACATACTTTCTTTTAAATCTGTCAAACAGTTATCTATGAATAGGTTGAACAGCCACGGTGACGCAACACATCCCTGTCGAACATCTCTTTCGACAGGAAACAACTCCGTGTACGCCCCGTTTATTCTGACACAAGCACTAGAACCCTCAATGCTTGAATCAGACTACGGCTCACCCCAAACGTAGACAACGTTGACCACGGCTCATTCCTCACCAATCGATCGTAGGCCTTTTCTAAATCTCTAAAAGCGCAATAAACTATTTGTATAATTTTAATCTAATGTACATATTGGTTGTATGTTGTTGTTGTAACAATGTGTTAATTTTTGGAAGATATTTTTCGGAAATAACGATTTAATTTTAAAATTTTAAATAACATTCAGCTGATAAGAGGCGCCGCCACATTGGTCTTGGCGGTAGCGTGCTGCTCATGCGAATGCGCCATACGATAAATGAACAAAGAAATTTGAGGCGACACAAAAAATAATTTAAAAAAAGTATGACAGTTTGTTTTATTTTTGAAGGGAAACCTCTTAAGGTGCATGACGGTAAAATAGAGGGATTAGCGTCACGAATATGTGCAGCGTTTTTTATGCAAATTCGTTTGAAGGTCTGTCAAAGAAGTTTCATTTCAGACGTGTGAACTTTGTACTCACCCCAGTTGGTCCATAAACGTTGTCAATCCATCCTGGAACAGGGTCCTTCAATGTGGCGATCACTGCAAAAATAGATTTTGTTGTAAATTATATTTAGAATTAAGCTTATTTATTGCATATAGATAAGTAATCGAGTCTGATAATAGTCTAAAAGGGTAGGACACCACCACAATGTAACTGAAACTCGAAACCATGATGTAGCTAGCATAAAGTGAATGTAGCTTTATAATGTTGAAATGGTAAATTAAATAAATTTTGTATTTAGTTATTGTTATTAAGTAAGAAAAAATGAAGATGCGAGCCAAAAAAAATTTAATTATTAGAACGTCTTCATCTTATAAGAAATAATAATAATAATTTTATTAAACAAAAGTATATACAAGATTCACATAAATACAATAAATTTACAATAAAATATTACAATAAATTTACAATAAATATAAAATAAAATTTACCTATTGAAGGTCTAAATAAAACCACTGGTAGTCCTTTTGAATATTTTTGTACTATATCTTCAGCAGCTGACTTTGTGTAAGCATATGTGTTCGGAAAATCTCCAAGCAACCTATAAAAAGTATATCTTATGTATACATTATTTTCTATACGTGTGGTGTCTTTTTATTTCCTACAAACTGTGATCACACTTGATGGAAAGTGATGATACAATCTAAGATGGAAATGTGCTAATCTGTTAAGAGGCAATATATCTCGTATAGTTTATATACCAGGAACACAAATCTCTTTGCATGGCGGTACGTCTGTAGGTAGGGTGGTAACAAGAACAAATTAGACGAATTAGAAAATGCAATTTCTTAACTTCGTTCTACCAGGATCGAAGTGAGGAGTTGTACCTCTGCGCCAGTGAAGCCGTCAAATCATTTAAGCGCATGAGGGAAAGTTTTTGCGGGTGAAACGCGTGGGGAAGATGAGCATCGTTTTTATGCTAATTCGATTGAAGGTTAAGTAGTTTTAATATTTACAAATAACATGTGCACATTATAATTTGCCTGTCGTCATTTAATAATTTAATGTACTATTTTTCATAAAATATAAAATAAAAATATACCATAAGTTCTCTTTTCAAAATTTTAAATTCAAACACAAAACAGGGATGTTATGCGTCACCTATTCATGGATAACTGTTTGACAGATTTAAAAGAAAGTAGGTATGGGTTAAGAATGAATGAATTACTCATCAAGTGTTTACTCTAAGCTGATGATCAAGTAATACTTGCGTCTTCCGCTAATGAGCTACAGGAGATGGTAAATATTATGAATGAAGCTTTGAAAGGGAAAGGAATGAAAGTGAATGAAACTAAACAAATCGATCCAGATTTCCCCACTTGTCCACAGGATATAAACGATAAGATATAAGCTATGTCTGACAAGAGTAGCGCGCTTTCATCTGAGACTGTACTAAGACTGTTCCATCAGGAGAGATTACTGTCATGCGCTAATGTGATCTGTAAAAAAACATGACATAACAGAATAAAAAGTCACTTACCCTGCAGTAATGTTGTTCAACGTATTTACATCAACATTCTCCACGAGATCTATTAATTTGTCACCAGCTAGTGGGGCATCGTAAAACTTTTCGTCTATTTCATTTAATGGGCAATTGCTAAAACAATTTGTATATTTATGTATATAAAATCTCTGGCTGAGTGAGTTTAGTGATCTAATATCATCTTCGCATTATTATTCCGGTTTAATACTAATGACATCTATTACATGTCATCCTTAATGACATCCTTATTAAATACACTGGGAACCTACTGTACTTACGTAAGTTATGATATTTTTTGCAAATGAATTCCGAAAGTATTAAGGCGATTTTAATTTATTATTTTTTTTTTCCACAATAAAGCTAACTATTTTGGAAACAAACACTACATATAACACATAAAAATAACAAAATATGTAGTAATACCTTACAACCAAAACAGTTTCCCAAGATACAAAATTCTTATAATTACAGTAAAAAGTGAGAAAGTGAGAGCAAAGTAAAATATACTATCTAATCTACTTCAAAAAGCTTAAACTACTAATTTTTAAGAAGTAGAGTATCATTGATATTAAATTTAAATTATGGAATTCAAAATAAAAATACACTTTATTGAAAAAGCAATAGCAACTTTTGAATCGTCATTAGTCTGTCCGTTGGTAACAAAGAAGAAATTGGCAAGAAACGTAATATGCCTTTTGTAACATTTTTAACATATTTCTTAAATCTTGTGGAGGTAATCCCAAAAGTGATTCGAGTATATTATTAAAAATGTTCAACACGACAAATGATTTCTGGACCTTCTTCACCATAAAACAAGGCATTACAAACTTATTTTTATTTCTTATGTAACAATGTAAAGAAGGCAACATTTTTAAAATACAAGTCTCATATTAATTCTGGATCCGTAGTTTAATCTCTATATTAATGCCCCGCGGTTTCGCCCGCGTAGATTCCGATCTTGAAGCAGTGGAAAGTCTTAGTCGTCTATAAATTATTTTTTTTAACATAAAAGTTTTATTTCACTTAGTTTTTAATTACTTCCTTTCAGATTATTAGATACACACTTACACTCATCATCTAAGCAATATACAGATTTTACTCTACAATAATTAATACATTTTAAAGTTCATAACATCATTTACGTAGAATATCAGACATTAGTAAATTTAATGACACTGTACAGGCATTGATAGAATTTTTTTAAATCGGTCCGGTAATTTTTAGCTTGATTACTATGAATTGTTAAAAATAAAAACAAAAATTCAAAATGCAAAACTTTCTTTTAATACAGTAAAGAAGAGATTTACTATATTATAAAAAAATTATAATTTTTATAAAATTATTTTACAGGTATTGAAACAATATAAAATGAATCAATGTATTTTATTAAAGACCGTTTGGTCTTTAATAAAATACATTGATTAATTTTATAGCATAAGGATTAAAACAGAGGTATAAATTATATGGTTTGATTATTGTCCGCACTATTAACATTTAAAATGCAAAAATAGTAGTTATAGTGGCATAAGTGTATTTGGACATATGGTATCGTGGACTTTTTTGTAGATATTAATGCGTTGTATAATACTGTAGAACTTTTTTTGTGTTCATCATCAATGGTCTCCGCAGCGCACGCGATAAAGAAAGAAAGAAAAAAGTTTTTATATGATCACTTATACAATAGAATTAACTTATCTATATTGCGTGGTCAATCATGGTCTCCTATGTCAGCATCATGCTGCAGTGAACTGCAGCGCTGGTTCTCAACGGGAACGATAACAGATTTTCTGTTTCACACCTTGGGTTACATTAATATATTTTTCAAATTGCAATGCTTCGCAAGACGGAACAGCTTGGCTGCGGACTTTATTCCTGTCCATTCGAGTATTCCGCAGCCAAGACTTCTTATTGCGTCCAGCAAGCCTTTTGCCCTCAACCTTGCCCATCATGACAAGTTGAAGTAACCCGTGCCTATCGTGCCTAAGTACGTGGTCGAGATACTCAATTTTCCGCCTCTTGATGCTATGCATAAGTTTCCGGGTCATCCCGACGCGCTGGAGTACGGTTTCGTTGCGAATGTTTTGCGTCCAAGTGATACGAAGCATGCGATGGTAACATCAGACCTCAAGCGCCTCGAGGCGTCTTATGGTGTCCCCTTTCAGGGTCCATGCATCGCAACTGTACTTAACAACTGGCCAGATGTAGCAAAGCAGGATCCTAACTCTGAGCTTTATATTTATTTGGCGACAAAACAATATTTTTTCATTTTATTGAATGATGCACGGGCGACTTCTATACGGGTTTTTATTTCTTGATCGGATTCTCATGCTTCATTCATCCATCCTCCGAGGATTTTTTGTTATCGCACTCGCTCGAGATCTATTTTTACTTGTCATCTATTGTTTGCTTGTCATCTATGCTTGTCATCCCCTCTCATCTGCAAGAAAAGTAAAATGTCACTTCGCCACAAGGTGACACTCTACAAAACTTGCATCCGCCCCATTATATCGTACGCCAGCACCATCTTCGCACACGTGCCAGATTATAGACTGGACCATCTGCAGACGCTGCTAAATAGATTCATGAGGATGCCCACGGGATGCCCCTGGTACGTCCGAAATGTCGACCTACATAGGGATTTAGAACTCTCCACGATAAAGAGTTATTTTAAAGAGCTCTCCGAACATTATTTCGAGAGAGCCATCAATCATAGGAACCCACTAGTGGTTAACGCGTCCTCTTATAGGATCCGTCTCAACGTTCCGCCTAGGAAGAGACGGCCTAAATATGTCCTTAACGACCCTGACGATACGATAACTATCGACAATCTACCATACCAGGTAGGGACAAACACTAACACAAACGCTACACAGCGACTCCGCCGGCGGAGTCGAGGTCCCCGATTTCTGACGTCACCCGGACGTGGNCCCCTTTCAGGGTCCATGCATCGCAACCGTACTTGACAACTGGCCAGATGTAGCAAAGCAGGATCCTTACTCTGAGCTTTATATTTATTTGGCGACAAAACAATATTTTTTCATTTTATTGAATAATGTACGGGCGACTTCTATACGGGTATTTATTTCTTGATCGGATTCTCATGATTCATTCATCCAGCCCCCGAGGTTTTTGTGTTGTCGCACTCGCTCGAGATTCTTGTCACCTATTTTTACAAGGTGATCTGATTCTTGTTTCCAGGATACCTCAACATATTTTGCTTTACTTGTATTAACGGTCAGTCCCGCGTTCAGACTGTTTTCATTTACCCTGTCTAACATTGCTTGATGGTCGCTTTCCGAATCTGCAATAAGGACAGTATCGTCAGCGTATCCTAAATTGCTGACTATTTTCCCGTTTAACTTTACACCAGCTTCAAGGTTTTCAAGAGCTACTGCTATTACGGGTTCGGAATAAATATTGAAAAACAGTGGCGTTAAAACAAAGCCCTGTCGAACCCCACGACATATTTTGATATGTTTGATGTCATCATTGTCTACCCTGACAGTCGCAGTTTGATTCATGTACAAGTTGCATATGATGCGTATATCCATTCCATCTAAGCCAATGTCTGTCAATTTATCAAGTAATTGTATAATGCTGTCAAAAGCTTTTACGAAATCAAGGAAACAAATTATCCAGTTGGTTTGCATGTCTCTACATTTTTGTACAAGAACATTGAGAGCAAAGATAGCTTCACGAGTTCCAACTCCTGAGCGAAATCCAAATTGGATCTCTTCATTATATTTAAGTCTTATTATATTATGGATAATATTTAAAACACTTTTAGAACATGGCTCATGAGGCTAATCATACGATATTCTTCACACTTTCGTATATTCTGTTTTTTTGGAATAGTAATAAACTTAGATTTTATCCAGTCATCGGGTAGATTACCAGAGTCGTAAATTCGATTAGAAGTGTGTCTAGTTGATTTTCTTCTAGAAGTTTTAGCCCTTCTATAGGGACATGGTCTCGATGGTGTGCCAGATTTTGCATTCTTTAAGATGCGTAGAACTTCTTATTTTAAAATGGCTGGACCTTACTCATCAGTTTTACAGAAATATTCCCCGTGTGGTCTTTAAATATTTCCGATACATATTCACACCATACTTTCTTCCTATCATCGAAGTCTAAAATATGATTTCTGGGGATATCCATAAGCGTATTTGAGGTATTATTACAAACATACATACATGTAAACACACAAATGTTTCCTCTTTATTATATTAGTTTAGATTACATAAGTCATCCATATTTGATGGTGTAGCTTCCATATAGTATCAATAAATTACATATCCAAGAGCACCTTTAATTTTTTTCGATAAAATAAAGCTATATATATAACAAAAGAAAAATAAATTACCTGTAAGCAGTAGACACATGTACGTAAGCTCGTAACTTTGTACATGCACGAGCCATATGTAGCATTTCTCTCGTTCCTCTTACGTTAATTTCTACAGCAGTTTTTAACGCCTCGTCAAAACGAACCGTAGCCGCACCGTGGAAGACGAATTCTACCTTTAATAATAAAAAAATAATCTATACATTTTTATAATATAACAAAAAACATAGATAAATATGACAAAATCTTCATATTTCCACCCAAAACAAAAGGTTATCTATCCATAAACACGTAGTTAGGACTTTTCGAAAGGAATGTTATATATTTTAGGTATATTTTGTACTCACATTAACATAACGATACCGCTGTAAGACACACAAAACATTATTTGATTTAACGAATACGGAATTACAAATGTGTTTACTCTGACAGTTTTCTATGAAACAATAAAGAGCAAAATCGCCATTATTAATATGCAATGCAAATTATTATACATAATTATAATAGAATCTTGCTCTGAAGATTTGGTATTTCTAGGCTTGATAGAAAAAAGGATACGTTTCCTTTTTAAATAAACTCAACATGTTTGAGCTTTTATGGAAACTGTATTGTTTGAATTTATTTTCACCAGTGGGAAGAGATTCTAGAAATAATGCGAAACAAAATTGCGAAAAAATTCTAAATGTATAATGTAGATTTTTACAGATAATTATAACAGAGTTGTGGCAAAAAAAGGTTTCTTTTCCACAGGCTCAAAGTTTTTGAGTTTATTTTTACAAGTAGGAAAGAGAAATAAAGAAAAAGGTATACGGCGTATAAATATACCTTACAATGTATATAACGATTTCTTCTAGTATTAATAAAATACACACTTACAATTAACAAATTTAACTCAGTTGCAAAGATAAAAAGAAATACCTCATTGGTTATCTTCATTCTGTCTTCATTGCTGATTCCTAAACCAATCTGTCCCACGTCGCCTTCAATTAAACATATTTTTTCCATGAAGTCTGGGTACACCTTCCTTAGCTTATCATAGAGCTGTAGACAATAAAATTGTAATGCGAATTATCTTTTAAACTTTTACTCAACGAATCATTACCGAAAAGTAACTAAATACAGTGCAGACACAATTCTTAGGAAGAATTTAAGGTAACTATAACATGAATGACTATTTAACTGTGAAATTAAGTGAGAACAATTGATAGACACCCTGCCAACTCACAGTGGAGCAGGTTGGTGGGTCTCTATCTAATATATGCTCTAAAATCCCTTTTTCCTACGAGTGACAAGGTCTGTGCCCATCTCTAGGACGTTAATGGGCTTTTTTGCTTTTTTCAGCACCCCGTTCAGGTAAAATCTAAACGGAAGTGTGGGACTCGCTGGCATTAAGCCAGAATACACCAAAACCCAGCGATACTCTCCCCATCCTTCAGTGGAGCACCAGAGGATCGGTTGACGCAATCTACCCCGGTACTCCGGGATACTCCCGCTGGGAAACTTGGGAAGGGTAAAAATTATATATGAAATAGAGGGCAATAATGATTTTACATCTATTTTACATTAATATTATACAATTTACATTAGCATTTTAATAAGATACTTCAATCAGTATTAGATTTGCCTCCACATAATTTTAAAAAATATGTGAAAAACATCCTTTTACAAAAGGCATGTTAAAGGTAGGCAATAATGTTGAAGATTATTTAAGCGATAGAAATGTTTGTACTTGATTTCAATTGCTTACAGAAACTATATATTACAAATTGTAATATATAAAACTGTCTTTAAAAGAGTAACCGTTGAGTTTCTTGCTGGTTTCTTCTCAGCGGATTCAACTTTCCGAACTGGTGGTAGATTTGTTAACAACGGACAGACTACTGACTATTCAAAAGAGCTTTTTAAGCCTACTTGAATAAAGAATATTTTGATTTGATTTAGTCATAGAACAATAGACTGAAATTTTTGTGTCTCTAAATAAGTTAATGTGAAAGTGACATTTAATATAAAAAAGTAACCAGCAGCCAATTCACTTCCCACTGCTGGGCCCAGGCATGCTCATAGGATAGTGGATCTTAAAGCATAGACCCGCCATGGTGTTGTGACCAAGATTTCCTTTAACGAGAATTTATGTGTCTCACCACTAGGCCATCATGCTTTATTAATTTTAATATATACATAATTAAGTCATGTTATTAATTAAAAGTTTGTCTTTAAATATACAGATGAATATATGCTCATGATTCCTTTATATATCGACCTGGTTTATGTCATTATAATAAATAGCTACATAATATTGACGAAGGCCATTTCAATGCGTCTTCAAATTAATTGAGGTTAGATTTAATCACTATCCTTGCACACGAATGTTAAAATAATTTTTCTGTGTTAACTATCCATTTATATGATGAAAAGCGATGTTTAAATTTCAGATGTTAATGTCTTAAACAGATAAGAGATAATATACCTCGCAATACTTTTTACAGAGCAACGTATTTAAGAAATTTTTTTGCTTGGTGTCTTCCGTCCAGCTTTTATGTAACACTTTAATATGTATTTATTACTGAAAGCTCTGCCTGTCTATAATATACTCCTATCTTGTTTAGATTAAATACATTTTGAAAAAAATAATGAAAGAATCGTACTTTAATTTGAAGTCTCACTTAAACGTTAAAAGAGTGGAAGTGAAGGAATTGCTCTAATCTACATGAAATGTTGTAATGATGATGGTAAAGAAGGATACCCTGAGTTTGTTGTGGACTCTTCTCAGAACAGGATGCGAAGAAACCCTCGTAAAACTTTGGATTGTAAACCATTCTTTAATATTATCAGTCGTACATTTTAATGAATGTGTGGAAAAACCTATATTTAACGATTCAAAACTGCTGTAAAGGCCTACTTGAATCAATAATTTTTAACCTTGAATTTGAATTTTAACTTATATTGTCTTTTTCAAATATTAATTAATTAATAGTCGTGTTTACAAACAATTATACACAACCATCTTTTGAAAGCTCATTTAATGGATTTATTCTTTCTTTCTGTGTAAGAAGTTCGTACTAAACCTGTTATTAATATGTAGGAATTGACTTTAAATTCTTTTTTTTTGTACTAAGCGATGTTTTTATTATATGAAAACCTTAATCAATTTAAAAAAATGTTTTATTTGGCAACAACATAGCTGCAAACATGTTTGTTTTTACTCCTAGTCAAAATGCCGTAAATGTTTCGAATTCAAACCATGTATTTAACGCTTGTAACATGTTGTAATATGTTGATTTGTTTCTTAACGTACTTTTGTCTAGAATAGACAAATTGTACCTCGGGGCATATCATTCGTATGGTGTGTGTGTGCTTTGTTAATAATGGATTCGATTCCAGGAAAAACAAATTGGGGTAATTATATTTTCTATTTTATGTCTAAGAGAGAACAGAATAATCGAATCATCGATCATCAATCAAAAAACATCGAAAAGTTTACCGAAGCTCATCACCAAAGACGTGAATCCTGAAGCAGCTAAACTTCTGGATGTTACCCAAAGAAAGAGAACGAAACCTTTTGAGCCAGCGAACGTGCAGTGACTTTATATAGTGTAGTGGTATTTTTCAACAAGAAGTCAAGAACAGAATGAATCTGGAAACATTAACGTAATCTAATCATAGCCTTGGACTCTGGACTTTACACAAGTACATTTTAAGTCCGATAGATTAAGTCAAAAATAAGGTTGCATCGTGCAAGCAAATATTGTTTATAATCCATAGAAAAATAAATCTGAACTTCAGAACAAGTTACAATCCTCAAATTATAAAATCTAATAGTAGATTATCTTAGTAGGCTTTTATAGTGAAGAGGTATTAAACCTCGTTTGTGTCTTTCTCGCATGATAACATTTTATCATTTAAATATGTTTTATATACCTATTATTATAATTAAACTTTTAAGTTTTTTACATTTCATATATTCTTATCAAAATCGAAATATCCTTTATTGTAGTAGGCTCAAAAAGCACTTTTGAATTATCATTAGTCTATCCGTTAGTAATAAAGTCCAAACATGTTTGTCATTTAAATCATCTTCAATATTATAATATGCTTTTTGTAATAGGACGTTTTTAACTTAAAACTATGTGGAGGCAAACTCAGAAGTGATTCGGGTATCTTATTAAATATGGGTATAATCAACCCAATAAATGATTTCTGAATCTTCTTCACTCTAATATATAGTATTACAAACATCTTAAAAGATTAAGTTATGGTAAGTAGTAGATTATTAGCGTCTCTTAAGCGTAGCGTCACTCTTAAGAGAGATGGTATTTTGAGTATAGACCCACCACGCTAGACTACAGGTGGTCTTTCGGCTAAAACAAACATGTATTCATTTACAATGTAACGGGGCATTAAATTGAAGCTACTCGAATGTCTTATGAATAAAATTATTGTAATACCCTTATGGAGTCATATGTCAATATTTCTGTTTTATCTTTTACTTATCATTATCTTTTGTTTCTTTTTGTTATGCTTTTCATTTTTAATTTGTAATGTTTATGTATAAATAGTAAAGTAAGTAAGTAAGTAGCAGCCCACTAACGTCCCACTGCTGGGCACAGGCCTCCTCGCTCATATGAGAGAGGGTTTTTAGAGCATAGACCCACCACGCTGCTCCACTGCGGATTGGCAGGCATAGTACACAAGTGTACTCTCTATTCCTTCACTCTCATATTCCGACGTGACGGCAATCCGACACGACCGAAGAGAGATCAGGCGCAGGACCGACGGCTTAACGTGCTCTCCGAGGCACGGGGGTGGATCACACCGCCAACTTCCCATATAAATAGTATCATAGTATAATTAATATAGAGAGCGTGTCTGCCGATAAACCGTTGCTGCGGTTTGGCAGAATGAATAAGTGTATCAAAATGTATTGTTGTTTTGGTAAAATAAATAAAAAAAAAAACATAACTACTGGAACATGCTGGTTTTCTGACGAAGTTTTTTTCTGCTCAATAATGGGACCAAACGAATAATTCAGAACGAAAGCATATATTTATAAAGAGAAACTTAGTGGTGAACATATTTCTCTTAACACGATCGCTGCATTACGAGATCTATCAGATCTCGCGCAGGACTTTCGTATTGTGCGTTGGCTATAATCGCGTTGTTTCACTCCTTGCGGGCTCTAACGTGTAAAGTTCTTTTAGTATGAGTAAGAAAAATATACATAAATGCTTAAAGGTGAATGCAAGGAGATAAAAAAATAGTGACGGATTAGGTCCCTAACGCACAGTAGTATAATTATTTCCATGCCTTACGTTAGGGGACATGTCGATACTCTTGGTACTTGTAAACTGTATTTTTAGGAGACTGATTAGATCCCTAACGCAAGAAAGGGTTAGTTATGAGGTCTTTTAGGTCTCCAAAGCACCATCTGAAAGTTCTTTGAAAATAATAGCGCTGGAAACGTGTTAAAAGTGTATAATTAATCTCAAGATATATGTGTTAAATAAAAATTGTTTCAACCTATGTCTGGTATAAACTTTGAATTTATTTAACCGATGTAACCGGTTTCGCGAGAAACACAAGAATTTGGAGATTTTTTTAGACTTAATCATCACGGGACCTTTCAAACTATAGGCATACATACACATATTTCCACGAGATCAGGAACTACTCGGGCAACAACAGTGTATCAATAGCTTCTATGTATAAACTGAATTTTGAATTTAAGACATTTGGACAAAATTGATAATTATATCATCCGATTCACACTTAGCTCTTTCATCATATTGCTATTCAAACATGATGCTTAAAAAACATATCTTTAGTACAAAAATAAATAACTTATTAGGATTTTTTATTCCTCATGATATAATACGTAGTAAGTAAGTAGTAAGTAGCAGCCCATTAACGTCCCACTGCTGGGCACAAGTCTCCTCACTTCGAGGAGCGTGAGTTTTTAGAGCATAGACCCACCACGCTGCTCTACTGCGGATTGGCAGGCATAGTGCACAAGTGTACTCTTTATTCCTTCACTCTCATAGTCCGGTGTGACGGAAATCCGACACGACCGGAGAGGGATCAGGCGCAGGACCGACGGCTTAACGTGCTCTCCGAGGCACGGGGGTGGATCACACCGCCAACTTCCCAACTTCGGGCAAATATTGAGAAAATCTTGAGATAATATATTATATTAATATATTATATTAATATAAATAATTGAGAAAACTCAATATCGATTTCGAATTGGCCCGACCTAGGACTCGAACCCAGAACCTCATGTCTGTAGCCGAACATGCTAACCACTAGACCAATGAGGCAGCAATACGTAGGGGCCGTCGATATTTAAATGTATTCATAATTCTCCGTAGCTGTCGCAATAAATTTAAATTTCCCTAAACATATTAATATTTTTATTACAATAACCTTTACTTATATCATTGATAAAGGGCTCCATGAACATAATAATTTATAGTCAATGAAATTCTATGGAAATAGATACATGTGTCGTATATGAATATATAATAATATTTTAAGAATATATGAATATTAATTATACATTATGGTTCCGTATTATTCATACATTTAGCAATAAACCAAATATATATATGAAGCTGAAGAGTTTGTTTGCTTGGACGCTTTAATCTTAGGAACTACTGTTTCGATTCGAAAAAAAATTTCAGTGTTAGATAGTCCATTTATCTATACTATAGGTTATACATCATCCCACGAAGACTAATTGGAACAGAACATCAATGAAGAGTGTTTTCCCGGTTTCTGTATGTTTTGAATTGTTCCCCTTAAGAACTAACTAGCATATGTCTATCTTTTTAAGATTGATTCGCTATAACCCTTTTTTATGTTTATCAAATTCATTATCTCTCTCGTCTCTCTTTACAATATGGGAGAGAAGAAGTTGCGCGAGTCAGGTAGTAAACAGTAAGAAAGCTGTGATAGCCCAATGAATAGATGCACGAAACTGTCTAAATATTTTTGAACTACGAACCTGGTCATCAAATTGTTCTTGGATTCTTTTTATAATGTCCTTATTCTTTTTGGGTCGCGCCAAAAGATAGACCTTTTTTATGTCCGGGCATGATCTGTAACAACGAAATTAAGGAATTATTAATCACATTAAACACAAAAAAGGTGTGTGCTTTAGACCACAAGACTGAAGTAAAACATATATGTAAATATATAAGTTTTGTACAAATATTTCGTGTCGTCCGCCCGCCTCACCCGATCATACTTTTCGTAACGCTCTTGTCACTTATTCAGTAGCTTACACTCTTGTCAAGCGTGTGTAAAAAAGTTTTACTTTAAGACAAAGAAGAGTGCTTTAGACCACACGTCTGAAGTAAATGTGTGTGTGTGTGTGTGTGTTAATATATGGATATCCATATACAATTTATTTTGTAAATACTGTTCGCTGTCCGTTCACCTCACCCAATTACACTTTTCGTCAGACATTTGGCAGCTTGAACCCCAAGTCAAGTCAATGTTTAAAAGATTTTTGTATGTGTTATGAGTTTAACAAGTTCGTGCTCGATGGCGAGGGGTGACCGTTTCGTTAAGTAACGCGTTACAGTGCCAGTCTGTCTGGCTTCCCTTTCTCTCACGCATACGGCACCGGTAGATGGGCTCCTCCTCTCTCACTCTAACCTATCTCACTCTAACTCTAATGGTACTGCCACACTGCTGTTTAAACAGCAAACGTTCCAACAAACATTCGATCATAATTTTAAAAAAGGTTTTTATGCTAGATAATGTTTGTAAAAACAAAATTTAATATGGTTGGTTAGTATTGTTATTTGTAATAAAGAAAACAATTTGTTATCATTTGTTTGTAAACATGTATGCAGCCGACAGCAGGGTATACGCAAAGTGCAGGGGAACGTAGCCCAAATTGCAAGCCGCTGCCATGTTTTCAAGTGTTATAAATGTTTGTAAACATTTCTATCAGTGTAGCAGCACTCAAAGCATCTAACAATTTCTAACATAATGTTTGTAAACATTTTTAAACAGTGGTTTGACAGCGCCATAACAACGCTGGCTGTATATCGGACAGACGCGTCTCCCTCTCTACTCAGCGTTTAATGTGCGGTAGACATATACCGTTAACAGTAAGCATATAACCTTAAACTTAATGAATAACCTAAGCTTTTCTGAAATTAAAATATTAAATAGTTCGACTTATATTACTTTTAGTTATCACTTCTGTCGAGCGTCCCGAGATGAACACGTTTCTTTTATTATATATTATTGGTAATGATCTGTATTTTTCCTTTTAAAAATCCATCTACTAAGCTGTCTTTAAAAGTCGTTCAACCGTGAGAAAGTATGATCCATCTTGAATCACGTACTGGCGAATCATTCTATACGCTATTTGAATATTAATCACCACACGCGCAGTTACAAGCACACTGCGTAATTTCTGTGATAGAAATATTAAGTCGACACACCTTAGTTCCTTTAAGGGCCTAAGCAGACTAAAGTTAGTTTCTAAGGTATCAAAATCAAAATATTCTTTATTTAGGATGAAATATTTCTTGAATCTTCAGTAATCTGTTCGTTAGAAACAAATCTACCACCGGTTCGGAAACTTGATTCAACTAAGAAGCAACCGTCAAGAAACTCAGTAGTTATTCTGTTAAATATAGTTTTTGTAGGTTACAATGTGTAATATTTTTCGTCTGTGAGCAACTGGAATCAAGTTTTAACATTTTTAATCTTTTAAAAGGACTTATTTTGATTTTGATTGAGAGTTCTAACTCTCTTAAGAAATTTCAAACTGATTAAGGTGTCTTATTAAAAAGCTCAACCCGACTAATAATTTCTGAAGCTTCTTCACTCTAACATATGTTATTACAAATTTATTTTTATTTCTTGTAATTAAATTGTGTATTTCTGAATCTTTTTGCTCTGTAAGTAAACATTACGTGGAACTTTCCGCACTGACGTATATAGGGGTGTGCGTTTGATTTTATTAATGTGTAAATTTGACTATTTTATAATTATTCGTCAGTCATTATATTAAATATATTATAACCACATGTTATAATTCTGAAAACATTCTTAGATTTATTGTCATGAAACTAAAATTGAATTAATACTGTTATAATATTTTGATATGATAGTGGACGTAATGATTCATACATTTTTATATTTTTTAACATATCAAGTGCCAACACTGTGCTATAAATACCACAGAATACATAATTTATATTTATTTTTGTTAATAACTCATATATAAAATTACTCTGCTAAATGTCGTTGTAATTGGTTGATTTAACGATTTGTTCAATTATCAAACGTTAAAATTATCATTTTGGGTAGTGTCACTCTTTCAAAGTAACGAATTGAGATTGCGCAAACGATAATCTTCTTCTTTATTGCTGACAGTGTAGCGCTTGACTGTGATCTCACCTAATGGTAAGTAATGCTACAATCTAAGATGGAAACGCGCTAGTCTGGGTAAATGGCGATATACCCCTTACGGTTTCTACACAGCATCCCACCAGAATCTCTTTGCTTTGCCCGTACGTCTTTGCTGGTAGGATGGTAACTAGCCACGGCCCAAGCCTCACACCAGATCAGACTCAGACAAATTAGAAAATACAATTTTCTAAATTAGCACTACCAGTTTAAGTCGCAGCCCCATGTAGTTATTATATATAAATAAAGAACGAATGGAAAAGTTTCTTTTAAATTACGTCATACAACAAACTCGATTTCCAATTTAATCATGCGGCACAACAAGAAATTCTGTAATATATAGTGGAAATTTTGGAGCCGCTAGTTTTTTACACATCTATCTTTACAAATCCTTTCTCCTTATAATAAAATAGCAAAAATAGCTTCTAAAAGGGAATGATTTAAATTGAAATTCAAATATTATTTATACAAGTAGGCTTTTAAAGAACTTTTGAATCGTCGTATATAGTTTTATCCAAATATTATTTCAATATACGACTGATGATTATATTAGACGACTTGGAATCTAAAGTTACAAGGGTTCCTTCGCGGTCTGTTCTAAGACGAGTCCCCAACAAACTCAGTCGGGTGTCCCTTTATTTCTCATTTTTTTTATAATTGGTAAGTGTTGGTACAGTCTTAGACGGAAGGGCGTTAATCTAGTAAGCGGTAACCATCTTCCTGAACACCAACAAGAGCAGTTACATCATACGCTATGAACACATCGAATGATAAGTGATGATACAGTCTAAGATGGTTATACGACCGTAAAATCAAATTCACCGCTTAATGCAACACAGTATCCTGACAGAATGCAAATATTTTCTTTGGCGGCACGTCTTTTGTGGGGGCGATGGCTAGCTAACTAGCCACGACCGAAATTTGAGTCCAGACTCAAATAAATTAGAAAGAGTAGATTTAGGATATTGTATATATCCTAAATCTACTCTGCCGGGAAATCAACCTGGGATCGCCTTTGTATTGCTGAAACAGTAGTGTTTGACTATAATCACACTTAATGGTAAGTGATGATACCGTCTTAGATGGAAGCACGAAACTGGTAAGATGTTTTAAGAAGAATTTACCTCTTATTGTTTCTAAACACTATACAGAAGTTGGATATATGGTATCGCGGGATTTTTTTGTAGATTTCAATACCTTCTACAGTATTGTAGAACATTTTTTCCTCAGCGCATTTTTTGTGACCAATTTTTTCACACCTTGAGTTACATTATTGCATTTATATTAGGGATCTCTATTTTTTGAGAAAGTAATAAAGCCCATGTCGCTCGGTGAAAATGCAGCTTTCTAACGGTGAACTAATTTTTTAAAACGTTACTAACATAAGACAAGTAACAGCCCATTAACGTCCCACTGCTGGGCACAGGCCTCGTCACTCCGAGGACCGACACGCTGCTCCACTGTGGATTGACAGGCATAGTACACAAATGCAACCTCATAGTCCGATGTGACGGGAATCCGACACAACCGGAGACCGATCAGGCGCAGGACCGACGGCTAAACGTGCTCTCCGAAGTACGGGGGTGGATCACACCGCCGACTCCCAACTTCGGGCAAATATTGAGAAAATATAAAAATGGAAAACTCAATATTGATTTTTGAATTGGGACTCGCACCCAGGACCTCATGTCTGTAGTCGAACATGCTAATCACTAGACCAATGAGGCAGATGTTATTAACATACTTACATACAATAACCCAAATGTTTCCTCTTGATAATATTAATTTAGGTCGAAGATAGTTAATAAAAGTCTTCACCTAGTTTAAAAAATGTAAATTCCTTAAAATCAATGTAAAGGTTTGGTTAACGCAATATGTTATATCATCATATCTGATTTTATAATAGCGTCGGTTAAGTTAATAATGTCACAGTTTCTCATAAATGATATTTACAATATAACCTTTATAACCTAAATACTTCATTATGTAATACGTCATTTATTATTATATAAATTGTTCAAATTATTAATTGTTAATAAAATACATCGATACCCCCACCAAAGAAATTGTAAAACACAATTTCCCAGAATCTTGGAAGGAAAAGTAGAACCCGCCAGTTACTGTGCCTTCGCTTACTAAATCTATAACATCTTCTCGGATATCCATTTTAATGAAGTTCTGTTAAGGTCCGGTTTGATGTACATGAAATATACAACGTATGTAATGTATTTAATTGGATAAGTTATAGTAATTTATTGTATAAAATGGCCAGGTAAGTAACACATTTTTTACGTTATACGTAAAACATAGAAATGGTTACTGTGTGTTATTATTTAGACATAAATATATACCATCCCGGACATTTTATCGATCTTTTAAAGGTATACAATTTTGTAGCACATAAATTTGATTTATCTCGTAAAGTTTAGCCAATGATTGCAATTTAAGCGCACAAATATGTTGGTTGCGACATCACAGTACAATTTTTTGAATTTTTCGGTTTTTTTCGTGGTAAAGTTTGCATGAATTATATATATAAAACTTCCTCTTGAATCCCTCTATCTGTTGCTGAAAACTGCATTAAAATCCATTTAATATTGTAAAAGATCTAAGCGAACAGATAGCAGAATCGACTTCAATTTATTTTGGGATGAGATATGCAGTGCCAACAATTAAAGGTTAAAGTTATGAGTTTCTAGAAGTAGGAATTCACATTTTTATTACTTTATTTAGATACGTCACACAATCGGGAAAACTATCACGGATGTGTATTACGACATTGTATCGTAGACCTTATTAGTAAAGAATTAATTTGTTCTTAGTAATCTTCTATGCGTCAATTTCAACTGGGATTCAAGGAAAACTACAATTCTAGTAATAGATGACATGACATAAAACAAAAAATATATTGTCGCTGTGCAAAAATACATTTAATTAATAGATAAGTCAAAAAGTAGACGTAGATCGTTAATAAAAAATGGTAAAGTGCGTGTTATATCACGAAAAGCATAATGTTCCGTAGACGTCCTATAAACGAGCCTGCAAATACATCGATGATTGTTATAAATGTTTGATACAATTAAAAAGTTTGAGATGGTCTATTAAATAATAGGAAACAGGTTTCTAGAGCATATACGCACCACATTTGGCAGTCCACACGTATACCTGAATTTTTTTTTTTAATAATAATTTATTTATTTACCAAAAATACAATATTTTGTTACAAAATTGTTATCTTAAAATTAGTTTGGTGTATCCTTTTTACATTCGTTCTGTAGCTGAACTAGGTGAAACCTGTGTTACAGCTGCCAGGGCCGACTCTCTATGATGTGTTGTTAAAAGAAGCCCTTATTATACATATGTTGTGTTTCAAGTAAAATTTATTTTTGCTTTAAAAAAATTTGATAAATATTGCTGGGTATATATATATATATATGTTATTTTTCAGGTACAATATGTTTATAGATTAAGTGTTTGTGTAATGCATGGTCGTACGTATGTGTAAAAAATGTATAACTTATGTTGTTACTTTAAGAAGACTTTCAGTTTCATCATAACTTAGCTTTTGGAGGTAGGAAACGACTACTTTTTTGAAAATGGTTTTATTTAGTGGATAAATTTGTATTTCTTTATTTAATTTATTATTCCCGGGATGAGCAGATTTTGCTCGCGATGTTTTCCTTCACCAAAAAATCGCAATGATGGATTAACATGACCTATTAAGTACGTAATAAGAAATGAAAAAATCTTTTAATTGCCTTATCTAGGGGGAAGAAGAGGATAAAATACATTCTTACATAATATTTTGTTTGACGTCGAATGGTTGTCTTCTTTCCATAATTTTTTTACTTCGATTGTTTTTTTTCATTGCTGACAGATTAGCGCTTGACTGTGATCTCACCTGATGGTAAGTGATGATACAGTCTAAGATGGAAACGCACTAATCTCTTAAGAAGTGATATACCCCTTACGGTTTCTACACACCATCGTACCGGAACACAAATCTCTTTGTATGGTGGTATGTTTTTGCTGGTAGGGTGGTAAGTAACCACGGCCGAAGCCTCCCACCAGTCCAGACTCAGACAAATTAGAAAATACAATTTCCTAAATTCGTCCTACCGGGGATCGAACCCGGGCTCTCCGCTAGCAAAGCGAATACACCCACCACTGCGCCAGCGAGGCCGTCAAATTTAGAAATTTATTAGATTTAGAAAGAAAGAACACTTTATTCGGTGCATTGATAGATAGAGTTATTTTGATGACCTCGTTGGCGCAGTGGTATATTCGCTTTGCTAGCAGAGGTCAAATTAGAAAATTGTATTTTCTAATTTGTCTGAGTCTGAACTGGTGCGAGGCGTCGACCGTGGCTAGTTACCACCTTGCCAGTAAAAACGCACCGCCAAAGAGATTTGTGTTCCGGTTCGATATAGAAACCATAAGAGGTATATAACCTCTTACCAGATTAGTGCTACCAACTAGACTTACCAGCAGTGCTAGACTTACCAGCTTCCATTTTAGACTGTATCATCACTTACCATCAGTTGAGATCACAGTCAAGCGCTTAACTGTCAGCCATAAAAAAACACTTTTCTATTGTTTAATAAGATTTTTAACTATTAAGTTTGTTCATTTTTATTCATTTTAAATCGTTCACTTCGCTTTCGAGAAGGACAGATGCGAAATTTGAACCCCTGGCGCCTTATTTATGGATGAAGAGGGTTCCATTGGGTGTAAATGGCTGTTGCAAGACCTTCTCCTTCTCCGATTTCCATACTTCTGACGGGATTTCAACTCTCCCAAAAGCATCTCCCAGTGAAAAAAATGGGAGAATGGAAGGTAGGACTTCAAAAATCGGAAACCACCGTCTTAAATAAGCCCCCTAAGTGGCCCCATTAAAAAAAGTTTTCATCTACTTCAATGATTATAAAATAACTGTTAAAAAGCATTCGATGTATCAACCAATGCCACGTATTTTATTTATTAGTACACGTATAAAGTACTAAATAGACGGAAACCAAAACATATGCGACATTTACAATGGGGAAACCTATTATTACAATACAATGGACGATCCTAAGTTAGTTTTACAATAAGATGCTAAATGTCCTAGGAGATGACGTGTTGCAAATATGAATTATTATGTAAATGTATCAAGACAATGTATACTTTTTTCAATGGTTTGATTCATTCAACAGTAGCTTATTTACGATTTTCTTTAGCATTTTATAATAACTTCTTTTATTGCATATGTGTTTAGTGCAATACAAATCTTGTGTCTTTTTAGGTGTCTATGTTTGAAATGTAATAAAATTTAACAAAAAAAGACTAGTGAACTTAATGCAATTCAGCTTATTTTAATTAAAAATAGTGAATTAATATCACATCCAACACAATTTAACTCAAAAAACAAGCCGGCAGTTTTGTCTCCGGCCAACGTTGAACAGCAATTTTGTTTTTAATTTAAGCAAGTTATACAAATACAGTTAAAAGTCCAAATATCATTAGCGAGTCAATTTAAACATTGAAAAATTGTTACTAAAAGATTGATAGTCTAAGGTATGCTAAGTAGCAGCCTATTAAGTAGCGTCCAACTAGGCACAGACCTCAATAATAGACCCACCACATTAGGTAGTCCAAAAGTATACCTGAATTATTCCCGGGATAAGCAGATTTTGCTCGCGATGCTTTCCTTTGCCAAATAAATCGCAATGATGGATTACCATGATCTGTTAAGTACGTAAGGTTCTTTTTATAAAGAAAAACTTTTTAGTGTTACCCAGGATTGGAACCCACGACTCTAAAAACAGAATCCACACGTATCACCACTAGGCAGTATATCGTTATTAAAGAATTGACGATAACTCCGGTTCTCATCGAAATTATACAATAAGCAGAGGTTATTTCTTACAAAGTGTTAGAAAGAATATAAATATCTGTGTCTTATCTGCAAATGTAATTGCTATCATAATATGTTAAGGCGTCTCGATTATTAACTATCACAAACAGATAGACACACATAATTAAATATTAACTAAAAAGCTAAGGAAGTCCGAGTATTATATAATAATTGTTTAAACAACAAAATCAATGTTTTAATAACCAGTCTAAACTTAGTCATCTATTAAAAAGTTGTTTTTTTATAGTTTTACAAGTTTCAAGTTTAGGCATAGTTCTTAGGGTTCAAAAGATCCATTAATTACCCTTTATGAGAAAACAGGACTTTTACGTTGCTTAATTATTTTGCTAATCGAGTCAGGTGACAACTGTGCCTGGCGTGTGAACCCTCCATGGGAGCTTCTGGCGGAAGTCCTCGCCGCTACGTATCAATGTAGACAAGACGCGAGGACTAGAGGCGGACCGCCTAGTAATGACGAGGTCAGAAGCATCAGAGTCTTAGCTGAAAGGACTCTGATAACAAAATGGAGGGAGGATCTCGAGACCCCCATAGCAGGTGTAGCGACGGTGGAGGCGTTCCACCCTCTGCTGGGACAGTGGTTATGCAGGAGCCATGGAATGTTCTCGTATAGACTGGTGCAGGTGCTCACCGGACACGACTGTTTCGGGAAGTACCTGCATCATATTGCTGGCCGGGAGGAATCGCCCGTCTGCCACGAGCGCGGTGACCTCGTCGACACGGCGCACCATACTGTGACAGAATGCTCGGCGTGGGCATCACAGCGGTATCTCTTGGTGTAGTTGATTGGCGGAGACCTCTCGCTGACTAGCATTGCCCGTGCAATGGTCGCTAGCGAAACAGGGTGGAGAGCCGTCGTCTCTTTTAAACGAAAATGTTATCCTACTAAAGGAGGCTCATGAGAGGGAGCGGGAGTTTGCTCGGAAGGTTGGGCGGTAGAAGGCGTGGATATGCGCGCCTCGTCCCACAACCTTGAGTCTGAGTCTTGATTCGGCTTCATCCGGGATACCATATTGGATTGCACAAGCATTATCCTAATGTGGGACCGCTGGGTTTTAGTGGGTATTCTGTCTCATCAGTGAGTCCCACACTCCCGACTCTTTCCAAGTCGGGCTGCGTAAAAGCATTTCCCAGCGAAAAAAAAAGTGATAACTGTGGAAAATTTTATACAATAAGACATTTTAAAGTAATCAAAAATTGCGTTCAAAGATTACATAATCAATAATCATACTTTTTCTAAATACTTATTTCGAGGTAACATTTGGACATTTCCTATTGTATTTATATTTGTTAATGCGATTTGGAAATTAATTATTCATACTTTAACTTTTGAACTGCTTGGTTGAATAAAAGTATTTTAAATATGAATCAGAATTCAAATCAAAATATCTTTATTCAATTAGGCCTAATACAGCACTTTTAAATCGTCAAATATCGTTTTTTCTATATATTATTTCAATGAATGACTGATGATAACATTAAAGAACGACACAATATAAAGTTAGGAGAGTTCCTTCGCGCCCTGATTTGAGAAGAGCCCACAACAAACTCAGTCGGGGGTACGTTTTTTTTGTCATTTTAAAATCTATTCTATATCTATATACATATAAACCAATTTATTCACTCCCACGCTTTTTGTCTTCTAAATATTCTATCAAATTATGGAATGATTTCTCAATTAGATTTCTTTTAATAAAAGATTTAAATTTATTAAGGGACATCTTTGTAACTCCTTCTGGGAGCTTGTTGTAGCAACGTATACAGTTACCCTTGAATGACTTGTCGATTTTATGTAGCCTACTAGAATTTACAACAATTTTATTTTTATTTCTTAAGTTATATGAGGTGCATTCACTTCTTTTCGTATAAGAATCAATATTTTTGTAGATGTACTACAAGTTATCCAATAAGTATACGCCGTGAATTGTCATTATTTTCACTGCTCTGAATTTGTTTCTTAGCGACTCTCTTGGACCCATATTGTAGATCGCACGAACAGCCTTTTTCTGCAGCACAAATATTGCATCTATATCAGCAGCATTACCCCAAAGCAAAATACCATATGACATAATGCTGTGAAAGTAACTGAAATATGCCAGTCTGACAGTTTCAACGTCCATAAGACGGCGAATTTTTTTAACCGCGTATCCTTATTCAATTAGGCATATTACAGCGTTTTTGAATTATCAAATATTTATTTTTTCTCTTTTCCCTTCGCCTTCGTTTAGCTTAATCCCATAAGTACATAAGTGGTGGCCTTATCTCTTCCTAGTGATTTCTTCCTGGAAACCGTTGGACGTATGGAATTCGTTGTGGTTTACAATAATATACAAATAAACACCTAAATACATACTTTACTAATTAGTCGTTATAAGGTTTATATCATTGTGATATTTCCAGCAATAAATGACGATATTTAATGCAATTGAATACTTGCTCATTAATGCAAAATAAATGACAATATTAAATGCCACCTTAACTTGTTATGTTGACAATGAACTAGCTTTGTAGTTAACCGTGAAGATAATCTGCATTATATTATATACAACCGTGACACCGGTTATATGACTAAACTGAGATTTTTCATCGTTATCCTGATATACTTTAATTTCTATGTAAGAGATTCAAATCAGAGGTTTGTCTAGCCTCTATATGTCAATGTACAACTTCAAAATTTTGAGCTACGGTGTCGACCGAATTGTTTTTGAGAAGAACCCACAGCATAATATAAGGCAACCCACTTTACCATTATCTGTAACTGTTCTTCTGTGATCTATCAATAAAAACACATTAAATGATCTACGTGTACCAGTTGTTTCTTGCTATATCATCCCCGAATGTATCCGTTCTTAGTGAGAATCTACGTCGCGAAAAGAATTCACAGGCCGAATTAGACTTTAATGGGGCGATAAGTTTAAGATTGTCACAAGAAGTGACGAATATTTCTAAGCTGTTTCTCTATTGCTCTCTACTTTTTTGTACACATTTTGATTAGAGTTATTTTTAGGTACGTCAATGTCTTTCTAGAATATCTGTTTCCTTAAAATTTTCCGATTGTTAATTACTGTTTTGCTTTTCGGGGTCACCAGAAATCAGAGGCCTTTAAAAATAATTCAATTTCTTCACTTTTGATGAAGGTTTTCAATTTATTAAGCGACATCTCTTGAATGTCTTCTTGGAGATTATTAAAAATACGTCTACAGTTACATATTTACAGTACGGTTATAATATTAATACATGACCTTAAAATAATAATTCACAATTGGCAATAACTGAACGCTTTATGAGTATTATATAGCACTACTGTATAATAACGCGAGGTTTTAAAAAATGTTATAACCTTGTTGGATTATTATAAAGTGGCACCTCTGATCCTACGCTAACCTTATCCGAGGTCACTGTCAAGTTAATATTATAAGGAAAGCAAAATTTATAACTGTTAAATATCCGTTGCTAGTTAATGAATTGCCACATAACAAATCAGCATTTAGGAAATTGCATTTCATAATACGCTTTATTAGCTTCATATATAATATGTGTAACGGAATCTTTGAACTTGATTTTGTCCCTCTTTGAACACCTACTTGTATTTGGTTCAAACTTCACACACTTGTCAAAGATGCATTACAGTGCAATGATACAAGAAAAAGGAAAGAAAAAACATTCTCAGCTTAAGAATATTTCTAAATCAAGACGTTAACATATCAGTACATATTAACGATGCTTAAGCGAAGAGATCGAAATTGAATTATAGTTAAAAACAAACTAAAACCACGCTTTAAGAGACAATAATCCAAAAAGTAGAAAATAATTATTAGTATAAGAATTAAATTACTAAGGAGAATATTTTAGATTGAGATGCAATCGTTAACATATCTGTACATATTATAGATGCTTGTTTAATAGGAGATCGAACTAAAAAGCGAAAAACAAATTATACTTAAAAAAAAGTCTGCTGTAGATGATAATCAAACTAAAAAGTAGAAAATAATTCTTAGCATAAGAATTAAATCACTGACGAGGATATTTAATGTCACTGTTCTAAAAGCGTGGGTTGCTTTGTATGACGTTTTTAAACAAACTCTAAATGAAACTAGTGAAAAATTGTTATTATAGCTATCCGTAAAGCTATATCAGACACATTTCGGGTTTATATTAACTTGCTCGACATCAATCGTTATAATTTATCATTAGTTTGAGAGACTTTAAAATAAAATATGTACACCGGAAGCGGTAATATGTGATTGATAATATTGTAAATAAAAGGTAAGGTAAGTAACAGCCCATTGCCGTCCCATTGCTGGACACAGGCCTCCTCACTCATAGGAAAGAGGATTGTTAGATCATTGAGCCACCATGCTGCTCCGCTGCGGGTTGGCTCTCATATTCCGATTTCACGGGAATCCGATACGACCGGAGAGAGAGAGAGATCAGGCGCAGGCTTAATGTGCTCTCCGAGGCACGAGGATGGAGTACACCGCCAACTTCCTCAAACTCGAGCAAATATTGAGAAAATCTTAATAAAACACTCTATATCGATGTTTTAAATAGCCTGACCCAGGACTCTAATCACCTCAGGACCTCATGTCTGTAGCTGAACATGCGAGCCAGTAGACCAATAAGCCAGTTATTTTCAATAAATTGGGTGTTCCTAAAGTCTACCACATTATGACTTATAAATAAATCTCTGTATCTTTAAAATATTCTTTGTTTACACGTAAAGCTCGTGCTAAAAGTATTTAATCAAATCATATATATAAATATATACGTTTTCTATGCAAGGTATTTTTTTTTATTCCTTTTGCTAGGATTACACAACGTACGAAGGCTATAGTCGCGTGGCAAAGGACGTACGCGACTTAAATTTTAAGAGACATTACAATGTAGCTTTACTCATAGACGTTTTTATAAAAGTTCACCAACCTCTTAACTGCACTAGAAGCCATTACAAACCTCTTTTTATTTCACGGTAAAAATCAGTTAAATGTTATGACGCAATTTAACAATCTCCGACTAAGACGTCCAGGAAACTTTTTCTCCAGAAATACAAGTGGGAGTTAAAAATATATTGTGATCTTCGAAACATTGCTGTTTGAGAAAGATTAGAGATGATACGAGATCGAAAAATACCAAATATTCTTCTTTTTACGCCCTAATCTCTATTACTATAAAAACTACATAGTAAAACATACACCTGTTTGGGTAGTACATTACAATTTCCACTGTTATGTAATTATATTCTTGTTTGTAGCATTGTGATCTTGTTTGAAGGCTTTATACAACATGTTTACATGTTACTTGAAAACTCTATATATGGTTTATGAGTTCATGTAACACAAAAAACAAATATGTAAACACAAGACACACTGTATATTGACATGATGAGATCATGTCTCTGTATTTAACTGAAGTTAAGTCTTTCTTACATTTTACCATGATTTACTGCTCCATTCAACTGCCGTGTGTTTACTTTTTTATGGAGAATTGTTTATCTTAATAAACACATCGATTCTTTAAACCATTCTCTTAAGTAACACTCTCAAATATTTCAGTATATAAAAATGTCTATATATAACGATCAACATGGCGTATTCTAAAATTCTTTATCCAAGTTATTATACCGACTTTACGATAGATGGTGATATTAAAAAACGGTGCCTTAATTCAATAATGGCACATCTCAAATACGAACATTTTCCTAGAACATATTTTAAACAAAAGTTAAATGTAAATATTTGTGTAGATCCAGTGTAACTGTATACAATTAATCTAAAATGTAAATCTCGTTATGAATCAAAGAGGATAATTGGGGTCGTTGTATCAATCGCGTGCTAAAGCAGGGATACGTGTCTGAAATATACGACCGAAACTTTAATACACAAATTAAAGGACCAAAGAATTTGCTGAGAGCAAGGACAGTGACGCATAACTCACGACAGGAGGAAGCACCGTCGTTTTGAGGTAATTTCTCGAAGCAAATATTATTCAGAATGTTCATATATCTACGATTACAACATAGCCGTGGTTAAATACACAATGACATGTCCATGATACAGCCAAAGTGATAAGTGGTAATCGTTCAAATTATTTGCTTGGTGTTAGGTCTTTACTGGTGTGGGGGTAATTAGCCAGGACAAGTTATAAAAATATGTTTTTTTTTAATCTGCCCTGTGGGAAATTGTACCTGTGTACCTATGATACAAATACCCGCAACATTGTGCGATCGGGGCCGTTAAGAAAATGTAGAAAAATAAACATTTTATTACATACATAAAGATTTCAAATGTTAGAACTTGTTAGATATTTTGAGTGCTCCTACACTGATAAAAATGTTAACAAACATTTATATATAACACTTAAAAACATGGCATCAGCACTCAGTTTGGATTGAACGGGCCATCGCACTCTCCGCATATCCTGCTGTCGCCTGCATAAATGCTTACAAACAAATGATAACAAATGGTTTTGTTTGTTACAATTTGTTAACTAACAATGTTGTGTTGAAATTTTTTAACATCGCGATCAAATGTTTGTTAGAAAATGTTAA
Source organism: Elymnias hypermnestra (assembly GCA_015832385.1). Taxonomy (NCBI): domain Eukaryota; kingdom Metazoa; phylum Arthropoda; class Insecta; order Lepidoptera; family Nymphalidae; genus Elymnias; species Elymnias hypermnestra. The sequence goes on from JACTOM010000050.1 coordinate 1,140,585, forward strand.
GTAATCATTATAAACATTTTTAAACAGCAGTGTAGCAGCACCATAATATACCTAATATACCTTAAGCACCTATAATTATGTTTGTATATAATAGTAAAGCTCCATAATCTTTAAGAATAAAGCTCTTGTGAATGCAAATTATTCACAAGAAATTTATTCTTAAAGATTATGGAGCTTTAATATTCTAGACAAAACGTAATTATAGGTACTTAAGGTTTATTACTTGCAAGTAACGTACAATGTCTTTATGTGTGCAATAAAATGTTTATTTTCTTCGCTGTTACAGGTTGTGAATTCAATTTCGTACAGAGCAGATTTAGGAAATTATATTTTTAACTTGTCCAGATGGGAGGTCGTGGCTATTCGCCCCCTGCCGCCAAAGACCTAATGGAAAGCAAATAATTTGCACTAACAAATTACCAAGTTATCACGCTTCCTAAGCTGTATCATCACTTACCATTAGGTGAAATCACAGTCATTCGCTAACCTAATAAAATAAGTTAATAAATCTCAGCACACCCTCCAGCAATTAATTAAAGAAGATAGTATTTTAACAGTCTTATAACATGTCAAATATGATTTATTTACGAAATTACTACTAATGAAATTTAAATAAACGTGGGTTGAATTTGTCAGGTGGCCTTTCCGCTAAAACATCTATACTGAGGAATAGAGGTCAATGACAAATATACAAATAATCATTGGAAATGATATAATAGGATAAACAAAGCGAATGCCATTTTACTGTTTTATAATTTACATAATTGGATTATCGTCAGTGTCAATAGTGGGTGGGATATAAGAAAGGATACTTGTTATTATTACTTTTAACTCTATACATTATTTAGGTAATCTTTATACAATTCACTTGTATGTCTGTGACTGAAGTTCTCCTAAACAGTTATACCGATTTTCAGATTTTTTATGTGTATTCTGATGGATTAAAAAATTGCTTAGATTGACAATTCTTGAAAAACATAACCATGGTATTGGAACATGTTTAAAAATTGTATAAAATTATTATCGTTAGAGATTACTATTATTATATTTGTTATATTACTATATTTGATATCAAGCTGAGGTCTTCGCAATTATATTAGTAAAACGTTAACATGTGCTACTTCCGGTTTAATGCTATTCCGGAAATTGTCTCAAGTTTAATTACAACTTCCGTTTGTAGTTGTTATTTTGACGTCGAATGTGATTGGTGGAATTATTATTTTTTCGAGTGGGGAGTTTTGCAAGGGGATACCCCCTTGAATTGATGGTAGCGTAAAAAGAGCTAATATGTTTCGGATCAATATAATATTCCTATTTCAATTGAAGCATACTTTTCTAGTCTAGTCTTTAAAATAGCATCACGATTGACAACAAAATCTGCGGATACAGTTTGGTGTTGTAGCTACAAATCTATCAAATAGATAGATAGAGGATCAAAGAATTTATTACACTAAGTAAGGTTTGCAACACATATTTTATCTTGAAACTATTACACGTTACGAGACGTATTCACGTACAATAAACGGCCGTGTCCAAAACTAGCCAAAGCCCACTTATTAAATTAACTTTGTTGTGAAGGTTACATACCCTTATTTCATGCAAAGCTAGTCTATAAATGGGGTATACAATGTTATAACTTAAATACATAACTAGTATTTAATTTAGTACTTCATTAAATGCAATGTTCAAAATATTCAAGTAGGCTCAAAAAGCACTTTTGAATCGTCATTAGTCTGTCGGTTGGTAATAGATCTACCACGGGTTCGGAACGTTGATTCCGCTGAGAAGAAACAGGCAAGAAACTCAACGGTTACTCCTTTAAACATAGTTTTTGCACGTTACAATGTGTTTAGCTCTCATGTGTAACTGGAATTAAGTACAAACATTTTTGTCACTCAAATAACGTTCAATATTATAATATGCTTTTTGTAATAGGACGTTTTTTTTTTACTACCTCATTGGTCTAGTGGATAACGTGTTCGACTACAGACATGAGGTTCTGGCCCGGGCTGGACAAATTCGAAAATGGATATTGTGTTTTCTATTAATATTTTCTCAATATTTGCCCGAAGTTGGGAAGTTGGCGGTGTGATCCACCCCCGTGCCTCGAAGAGCACGTAAAGCCATCGGTCCTGCGCATGATCTCTCTCCGGTTGTGTCGAATTCCCGTCACATCTCATAGTCGAGAGTGAAGGAATAGAGAGTGGAATTGTGTACTATGCCTGCCAGTCTGCACTGGAGCAGCATGGTGGGTCTATGCTCTAAAAACCCTCTCTCTTATGAGCGAGGAGGCCGATTCCCAGCAATAGGATGTTAATGGGCTGCTACTTACCTTTTTTTAACAAATTTCTTAAAACTATGTCAAGGTAACCCCAGAAGTGATTCGGGTATCTTATCAAAAGGCGTATGCTCAACCCAACGAATGATTTCTGGACCTTTTTCACTCTACATTATGGCATTACGAGTTTGTTTTTTATTTCTTGTAGTAAAATTTTGTTTCGCTCCTTTTACTGTATAAATGTATATATAAAATGTCAATCAGTATATATTGTGTTGGTTTTCTAATTAATATAAATAAGTATAGAAGGGACATACCTTTTTTTATCTTCGGTTATCGGTGGATGTTTTATACACTAATATAGTTTATATTATTTGTACGGGAACGGGAAACGCCAACCGTATAAGCAACCGTGTCCGTGTTTGTTGCTTACAAATAAATAATATACAGTAGCTCTAACAAAACGTGACTTGTACATCAAATTATCAGTCAGTCTCAAGATGATAGTATTGCTTAGATAATGCCCCATTGTCACTTCTATAAAAATAACAATGGATACTTGAATTCAAAGCCTTGCTTGATTGTTCTCTGACTATACTCTAAATTTATACATGACACGTTAATTTATTGTACATACGAGACAAATAAAAAAGGAAATTACACCTCATCTAACATAAAATTAACAGTTGGTTTAAGGGTAACTGTATACGTTTATATTATAAATTCCCTGGAATCGTGCTTTAGATATTTATTTATTAGGTTTACCAACAGATTAAACACTATACCAAGTTTAAAAGAATAAGAAATAAGTACATTTATGATGTAAATCCAATTACAGGCAAACCAACATGCGTTTTTAATTGCACATGTGCGGGGCTACAAATTTACATATAAAACAACTAAATAATGTAAAAATAAGAGTAGTAAATTACACTGTGATCTGAAAGTTACAATGGAAAAGGAAAATCTACATCTAAATTTTGAAAATATAAACGTGAATAGAAAGCATAGGTACATTATGTGGTATTTACACTTCTAAATTGATGCAATAATTTCTTGTAATCCTGAGTGGATGTCAACACGAGTAGTTTTGAAGAGCTCATTATGTTCCCGGCAGATCTTTTCTAAAGCGCTTTATATATTCAAATTACTTATTAAAAAAAAGCCAAATGAAAAATTATAGTATAATATATAATAAATTACTTAAATAGAAATAAAATAAACAAAGGGTTTGTTGTAAACATTATGGTATAAAAGACTGAGTGCAGGGCCGGATTTAAAGTGGATGGAGGAGGCCCGGTGCCTCCACAAAAGAGGGGGGCCCCACAATAGAGACCTCGAAACTATTTACAAAATGGACAAATGCATTATTGAAATTTATTTCAACCATTATCTTATTCATTAAACTAAATGGAGGATTTCTTTCCATTGCATTTTCAAACAAAATAAGCAATGATACATTTAAAAACACATTTACATGCATTTGAACATCTCAAGAGAGTATTGCAGTAGTAGAGTATAATCTTTAAATTCATGGACGTGCCTATAATGAACTATCTATATTTGATTTGTCTGTCCGTATATTTCTACAATACAATAAAGATTGCCGGCCAGGTAAAGAAATGTATGATATACCTACTCATATACTGCAAATTTTACAAAATTTCTTGGGCTATTCCCGTTTGAAGATAATTCTGGATCCTAATTTAATTTATGTTTGTTAAATATTAAAAAACACTACTTGGTTTCAATAATAATGTTCAAATTTCGACTAAAGAAATGGTAATTTAGAAAATTATTTGTGATCAAGGGGGCCTCCACGCGTCTTTTAAGCAGTGCGGCTTCCAGAACCCTAAATCCGGCCCTGACTGAGTTTACAGCAGTTTATTCTAAGAACATGACACAAAGCAATGCGCGTAACTTTAGATTTTAATTATCATCAGCCATACATTAGAAATAATGTGTAATAAAAAATCTATATTTAACGATTGAAGTGCTGTAAAAACGTACATGAATAAATCTTTTTCTTAATTGATATACATATATAAATATTCTGACTTACATTTCCTTTAGCATCTTTCTAATCAGACTTATATATTATGGAAAAATGAAAATTTCTGACATTTAATTATCATAGATGATTAGTCAATCAGTTAAAACATTCTTCTATGTATACAATTGTAATTTTCCCGGATCAAGGTTACTGCGTAACTTAACCATACTGTCACGTGATATACTACGTCTTCCGAATAAATAATGTAACTTTTTATAAATCCAATGATCCGAAAAATTTTCCACTAGATGTTATCATGAATTAAACATCAGCAAACATGATATCTCTTTGAACTCGCTTTATTTAAATAATAAACTAGCAAATCACGACATATTGTGAATGTACGTAACCGCATAATCTAGACCGCAGATTTATACGGAATATTAAATGCAATTAAAGCGTATAATATGTACCTAGTAGTTTCGATGTACTTTTAAATTGTGTAAAAAAAATGGTTCTTTAATGTCTGTTGAATAAATAAACTGTAATCCCACATGATGGAAAATTATGGTACAAAATAAAAGCAATCTATCTTCATTTCAACGGTAAATACCTATAAAAACACATGTGATATTAAATTAACTAAATTTACAATATTGGATATAATATTGGAAATAAAAGGTTACCCGATTCAGTTTGCTGTGGTTTCTTCTGAAATATAACGTGAAAGAGCGCTAATAACTAAACGTTTTAAATGTTTTTTTTAATATTATCATCAGTCGTAATTCATTAGAAATAACATGTGAGAATAAAAGCTATATTTGGCCGTTCAAAAGTGCTCTTAAAACGGATTTAAATAAACTCCCAGAGGATATTAAAGTAAAGACTCAACAAATTTGTAACCTCCATTAAAAAATATAATTGAATAACCTTGCTATTTTAAGGATTGCATGGACGATTTAAAAGAGTGGGAGTGAATGGTGATGGCAGAAAAATTGTTCCTTGTGGGCTCTTCTCAGAACAGGGCGCGGAGGAAGTCCCGTAACTTTAGCTTTAAAGCTTTACTTTTAAGTCGTTCTCTAATATTATCATCAGTTATATATTAGAACTAACATGAAACAATAGGTGACAATTCAAAAGTGCTATAAAAGCCTTTTATAATTAAAAACATTTTGATTTTAATTGATGTAAAAAATTTAATAGCATTTTTCAGTGTTATCTATGTTAATATAGATAATCTTGAGGGAGATTTAGCATAAAGAATGGCATAACTACAACATCATTCCAAGAAGAAACCAAGCTCGTGTAAAAAAGTGTTTATTTCTTGAACATAGATTCTTCGAGGTATAAACAATTTTTTACATGCCCACGTACAAAAGTCCTTTCATAGTTTGGAATTTTTCCAAAGCACAAAAGTGTTATTACGTCAAAGATTAAGTCAACATAAAAAATACATTTACGTCATAGTGTCCAATCATCGTGTAATCGATTAACCGACTCTTGGAAGATTTGCAGCTGCTATAGATACTTTATTTTTGCAATAAAATAACGGACTTAAGCAACTTCTTAACTTTGCCACACACCGCCTCCGCCAACAGGTGCTTCTGCTTTTTATATCTCTGATATATTCTAACATATCCATTTTAATGAAATGATGTTAAGGACAGATTTGGTCTATATGAAATATACAACGTATGTAATGTATATAATCGGAATAATATTTAATCAGAAACGGAAAAATACTGTATTGTATAAAATAGCTTGGTAAATAACAAATGTATCACTCTCTCCGCCTCTTGACATCTACTTCATCAGAATTCAGACTTGACGAGCTATACGTTTAAAAAAATTGCAACGAAGCTTTTTTATGTCCCAAGTCGGGACTAATCTAGGAAAATTTAAAAAATAAATTATCGCAATCACTTGAGTAACTTAAGAGTTCATCGTCATCACTGGGAATTTTACAATATTATAAAAGTGAAGAGTTTGTTTGTTTGAACGCGTTAATCTTAGGAATTACAATTTCGATTTGAAACCTTCTTTCACTGTTAGGTAGCCCATTTTATGAGAAAGGCTTAAAGCTATATATCATCACGTTAAGAACATTCACCAACGAAAAATTTTTCAAGATCGGGGTATTTTTCCTCTCGAGAACAAACTTAACGTGCGCTACGTGAAGGATTATATTTTCGCAAAAATCCTGTGTAACAGAATTGTTCCCCTTTATATTTTCTAAAAATATGTCTACGAGAGCGTTCGTCTATCTTTTAAGGTTGGCTCACTATAAGCTTTTTAGGCTAACTATATTTGTTCTTATATTATATAATATTGAATACTCTGGACAAAAACTGGAAGGACAAAACATCCATCCTCGCAGAACTTAAAGAAACAACAAGGCTATCGAACACTTTCTTGCAACGTACAGCCAGAAAACCTGGAGGATCTGGTTGTGGTAGGAAGGCTCGAAGGAAAAAGACCGAGTAATCGCTCAACTAACTGTTGGTCTGACCAATTATAGAATATAACCGAAGAAGACCAAAGAAGCCAAGGATAGAGAGATAAAACAAATGCACGGATGTTAATCATCAAAAGTCGATTGAAGTACAGTGATATTGACCATTATTACATAATTATGTCATGCCATATTCAATTCTGTCAACGTTTTTATCAAGACATGACGTAAAATATCTTTAGCGTCAGATCACACGGATCTATGTCATATCCGGTCCCGTGTTTATATATTATCATCAATAGTAATTATTATAATACAATGATATTAGACTGTCATAGTGAACTTTTTACTTATGTAATTTTAAAAGTGCCCGCGAGTTCATCCGCTTAGAATTAGCACTTATTTCTCTACAGCACCTTTTTTAATGCTGACAGTTTAGCGCTAGACTGTGGTCAAACCTGATGTTAAGTGATGATACAGTTTAAGATGGAAGCCCGCTAACCTGGTAAAAGTCAATCTCACTCTTATGGTTTCTACACAGCATCGTACCGGAACACAAATCTCTTAAGTCTTTGCTGGTAGGGTGGAAATTAGCCAAGGCCGGAGCCTCCCACCAGCCCAGACTCGGAAAAATTACTAAACGCAATTTTATAAATTCGCCTTAACAGGGATCGAACCCAGCAAGGTTATCAACGCAGAAACGTAGTTTAGTGCAAGCTACTATCTGGACAAATCTATCAAAGAAAATTATACGTTAATGATATTTTTAAAAATGATAATAGTTTTACTTGTCAATTATAACAATTAACCAACTTTGCTCTTACAACACAGTCTGATTAACTACTGTAAACATGAAATAGAAGCATATCGTAAATAACTTTAAAAAAAATTAAACCTGTAACCATTTTTAATATTATATTACCAGAAGCAAGGTACACTAATGTAACATTTAAAAAATAAACATAAACACTTATTCTTATTACATTTTTATTATTTCGAGCATTTGCCTAAATCTGGGGTTGTTTTAAAAAAAACTGATAAGACAATTTTTATACATAAGTTATTTATATAAATAAGCCAGCAAACGAGTCCACTATTCCCTGTTAAGTAGCAGGCTTTTACCGTTCCACTGAGGGGGACAGGCCTCCTCATTCTCAGGAGAGAGGGTTTTTAGAGCCACCACGCTGCTTCACTGCAGGTTGGCAAACATGTACTGTCTATTCCTTCACTGTTATAGTCCGATATGACGGCTATCTGACACGACTGGAAAGCGATTAGGCGCATTTCCGACGGCTTAACGTGCTCTCCAAAGCACAGGGCTGTAGCACACCGCCAATTTCCCAACTTCGTTCAATATTGAGACAATCTTAATAGAAAACTCAATATACATTTTAAAATTCATCTGACCCAGGACTTGAACCCAGGATCTCATTTCCCTAGTCGAACATGCTAGCCACTAGACCTATGTCTCGTCCCAAAACTCGAGTAGCACCATGGGAAAAATAGTAAAATTCAAAAGCAATAAACCGAAGTAATAACACTTAACAGTTTTATGTTATGTTTTATAGTGCTAGTAAATTAACACTTGCCATAAACCATAATAGGATTTACATAGAAATATGTGAAAATATTACGTTAATGTAACTTCTAATATAGACTCGCCAAGCTAAAATATTGCCTTCCGATACGATGCTCTGTAGAAATCCAACGCGATACCATCATCGAGTGTGTCATCGTTTATCATCAAGTGAGATTACAATAAGACGTTAACCTATCAGTTAAAAAAAGCTATATATTTTGTTGCAATAACCCGATGATATTAGCGTTAGTCAGATTTTGTAGAAGATTTTTAATTAATTGGGGAAAAAAGTGACAGATTTGTCCATAAATTTATTAATTATACCAAACTAGCAGCTATGGTGTATTTTATTTACCTAATTTTCAATTGATTTATTTATTTACTAGAGACAACAAATTTAGAGATTTTCAAGTCTTATAGTTGCCTATTCTTTTATAGGCGTTCAATAATTACAATGTTTATAAAACAGTGAACATCATATTAATAAAAACTAAATTGTTTTAAAATAAATGTTACTTATTACAATATTTTAACGCCAAGGTTATTATTATGTAATAAATATTTATTGAATATTTTTGTGTATAAAATGTACTTTTTGTTTCCAAAATAAAGTTAAATAAAAGACAATTGTATAACGCCTTGTCTTGAAAGCTACCATAAAAGCTTTCAAAGTTTCTTATATGGAATGGGTTAAGAAGACCATGCTAGATAGAAGAGGAATTTGAATGTAATTTGCATTTTTTTACAATTACGACAGACATAAGCAAGCGTATCACCTGATAGTAAGTGATCAACGCCGCCGTGGGAGGTCAGCTGCCTCTTAAACAATTGCATGTGGAAGTCTTGAAGGAACACCACTGCTGGAAGTTGGTTCCACATTTATCAGGTACGCAGAAAAAAAGATCGACCAATCGATGTTTTATATTAATCATTTAATAATGTAATATAATCCATTACACTCATACACGTATACATAAAACACTGAAGTATAAGAAACAACACAAAAATCATAAATCTAAAAAGCAATATGAAACTTAATTTGCTGGTGACGACTAAGTAAATGAAGTCTAAAATGCCATTTGTCATATAAAACTGACAAAAAACTTTTATTATAATATATTAGTTGTAATATACTTCAACATTAGCCATTAGTATATAATAATATATTATAATTGACCTCTATGATAGCAAAAAAGTTTGACGTGAAGATAGCTTAATAGAATCATGTAAATATGGTTTGTTTATGCAAATTTTTATGTAATATAAACATTGTATCTTAACATTGAGCAACATAAGAACGGTATGTCTTTTAGTAGACGAAGAAAAGAGGTAAGCTCGATGTTTCTATCTCGCCTATGAATCCTCAATCAAACTCATCCGGAACAACAGGGACGAATGTCAAAGTTGAATCCCTGGTGCCACATTTATGGATGAAGAAGAAGGTTCCGTTGGGTTTTATTAGGCATTACGTGGCGTTCTCCCTCATTGAGGCCTACACTCGTGATCCACAAAAAATAAGGTTAAAAATACTATTTTACCTTTATACATAGAGGCTATGTTATACACAGTATTATGTGACCGCGTCCTAAAACGAAGACAAACGATAGTAGTTTGACACCTTTGACAAGGAATCAAAGATAATTCGTTCCTGATTAAAAAAACATGTTTTTATTAGCATTATTTACAATCCATCGTGTTAGTACATGTAAATTAAACTAGAGTTTCATAAAAAAAAATAGATTACTACACTAAAAAAAAACTAGCAATGAAACACAAAATCAAAATCAGCTGACGCGCGGGTCCACGAACCCATGTTGTTTTTGATTTTGTGTTTCATTACTGGTTTTTTTATAGTAATGTCATTTTTATGAAACTCTTGTTTTATTTAGCTATACTAACATAATAATAATAATAAAGACATTTATTCCACATCTCCGTATGTACATTTTAATATTAGTAGTGTTAGTAATTTTTTAATGAATTTGTTAGTGTAGTTAGTTTCTGACTTTGATGTGGAACTCTTTCTTAGAGTGAAGGTCTCCTCTAACTCTTTCCACGCATCCCTATTGAGGTACTTCTCCATTTAAACGTTTTAAAAATATGATTTTTTTAAACCGATCTATTTTTTTCTGTCTCATCATCAAACGTGTCAATACCTTGTACAAACAATTAGTTCGTTATAAGTATCGTATCTACTTAGCTCGCTAAGTGTTGGCTTGAGGTCAAAATTACAACCTCATTCCAAATAAGTCACAATTAAATAAGTATTATATGTTTTATATAAAAACATACACCAATTAACCATATTACGTAAAAGGTATGCGGATCAGGGCCACTTTCACGAGTGGGTAATCCGTGTCCGTCGTAAATATATTGGTTTATGCGAATTACAAAATTTCACGTGACACGTTCACGGCATGGTTATTCTTGCTTAACATAAACCAATAACGTTTTCATTTAAAACATATCATACACAAAGCAGAACTATATTGAATATAAATAAATGAATATAAGGTTTAAACTAGTCATAACACTATCAAACTTTAAACCATTTATCCACAATTTTGTCTGATTATCCATCTGTTTGTTCGAGCAATTCTCTAAAATAGGCTGATTTTGACGGGACCTTTACAGCCAGATAGCTACAGATTATATGAAGTAAGTCAGACATAAAACGCTAGTTTACAAATAAAATTGCTAATATAACCGTTTGACTGTCCGCGCTTGTTAACGAAAATAACCCTGGCCTGCCCCTCCACGCACGTTTTTGCGTCAAGTGCCCCACAAGTCGAATAACGCTAAAGTGGCTCTTGGGACTTAACTGTCCATGAAAGACTACCAAAAGTTATGATTTTTATGTTGGCTAATAGTTAACCTGTACAATATTTTTTTTGTTTATTAAATTAAGATTGATGTAGCGTCATGTTAAGCTAAACATTGAGATTGTGAAAAAAGTCCGTCTTGTATTTATAAGCTCATATATTAAAAATAAAATTTACCTCAAGGGTTTTCATTGTTATTCACATTACTTATATAATCCAATACACAAATAATCACTAATGGACACTCATAGTTTATAAAATACGAATTTTGACACGCCACACGCACAGTTAGTGACTTAAAAAGAAAGAAATGCTTATATTTCCGATTGCCTGAGTTGAGGCAGTATCGTATCATGTACTATCATATCATCAACTAGTAGTTGACACGGGCAATCGAAGAGCTAAACTAGGGAAAACTTTGGAGAAGAAGAAAAAATCTAAAGTATATAAAAAAAAATGTTTACTTTAACAAATTATATCACTTACCTCAACAGTTTTTCGACAAGAAGCTTTCCCAGAAATCCTGTGCCGCCGGTAACGAGTACAGAGGAACCGGCAAACAGTTTTTCTATTTGCGATTCTTTTACATTATTATCCATCATATTATCGCTATATATGATGTCGCCTGTCTTCAACTCCGTCTTTTCTACCAACACCATGTCTGAAACAATTACAAAATATTGTTTTTATAAGTTATACTGTAACAAATAAAATTAAGTATTTATTTTTAGATTGATTAGCGTTAGACTGTGGTCGGGTTAAGAACACATATCAATTCGTTGGCAGCTGGTCTTTGCTTAACTTGCCACGGCCGAAGCCACCCAACAGATCAATACAATATATAATACATAGATGTACCTCCTTTTTCATATTCCATCGGTCCATGAGAGTGAAGGATAGATAGATAGATAGATAGATAGATAAACACTTTATTGCATACTTTTAAATTACAAAAGTGACAATTAAAACTAAATAACAGTAAAATTATATATATATCCCAAAGCATGCAACGGGCGGCCTTATCACTATGTAGTGATCTCCTCCAGGCAACCCCACGGAGAGCTCCTGACTGAGAGATTTGTGTTAGTGTCTAAATCCACTAAATAACTTATTACATAATATAATATATTTACATATATACATGTATATAATATAATAAATTAACATATATAAATATATATACACATCACTAAAAAAGGAATAGAGAGGGCACTTGTGTTAACGCATAGACTAGACGCATAGACGCCCGCCAAACAAGTGGGGTCAACAGTGAAGCAATGTAGGATCACTAGTAATGCTATTCGCGATGGTTGGTTGAGATGAATTATACTACACCAATAAAGAACTTTCACTTTTATGTTTAAGTCAAAAGGGTTGTACTAAAGGACGATAATTATATGGGTAGCAATGCGAGTTGAATAAACCGAGAAACAAATATGACCGGAGCGTGACTTTAAGACGTGGTTGTGTTAGCTACCTGCAACAAGATGTGTTTCCAATGTGGGGCTTCTTTATGAGGCGTGCGAGGTATTTGGGATACAGTAACGTTGCCTACGCATTGCTACGTATATAAAAATCAGATGTACAGATCTGTGTGTCCGTTGATAATTAATTTACAAAAGTTACTATACTATAGGTATATGCTCTAAAAACCCAATTGAGGAGTCTGTGCCTAGCTGTATGACGATAAGGAGTACTCACCTTACCTTTTTACTATCGACAAAGCAAAATAGCACGGGTAAAAACTGTTAGGGGTAAATAATTTTTTATCGATTCAGTATGTTACCATTTTATATTATATAAGTTACAGTTATCATTAGGTAAGATTACCGTCAATATTGTGGCCTTTGCCCAGGCCTACGCCCAGCTGTGTATTATTAATATCGGTTTTATATAGAATAATTATTAATTATCCTTACGATATTTATATGGCAATGTATTTATAATACAATAACTTCAATATTAGTAACTTAAAGTTTATTAAACGAACGCTATCAACGATTCGGTATTTGATTATGATATTGTTTGAAATGTTTTTAATATGAACGAAAATCTTGTTTATTGTGATCAAATAAGTCAATCAACACCTTTTGAAATGAGTGTTACTGTTGCATATAAACAAATTGTATAAACCATTCGCAAAACTAAACCAGTTTTGATTGTCCTCAGTCGTCCCCGGCCGTGACCAGACGAGGTGATGTAAAAATACGCGAGGTTAAACGTAATATATATTGCACGCTTAAAAAGTATTAAAACGTGAACTACTGTTGATTTATTCACTAAAAATTGATTAGTTAATCAATCAATGTATATCCAAATGGTATCTGTATACTATTAATAATTCAAGTAGGGCTTGATCTTTGTTAATGATTATTAATTTATTGGATTCCCTTCCGTCTCGAATGTCAGAATATCTATGATAATAATAAAAAAATACATATATATATATATATATATATATAAAATGAAAATCTAAATAACTATTTCACTGCTTGATGTGGAATTCGTTATATTATTCTTGGTAATACCAAAAATGAACAACCTCTACAAAATTATCCTCCTGATTGATTTCTAATTCGATATACATATTTCGTAAGCGACGTAGACGCTCGTTAAGAACGGGATTACCCATATTCTCACGGGATTGTTATAAAATCAAAAACTAATCATCCATCAAGAGATATTCGAAGCTATTCGCCCTTATTTCTTTCGCAATACTGACTCATAAAAAGAGCCTGTTTTTCTAAATGATGTCAAGAACTAAGCAGTTTATATCATGGGGAACAGCTAGTTTATATATATAAAGAAAAACACAAACAAATGTTTCAACGTGTCCTTTATATACTCAAACCAACCAGCTGAGATTTCATTAGACAATCAATGATGCAAATATCGTTTTAAAGTCCTAAATTAAATCATTACAAGACCTTAAATCCTATTCTTGATTGATTTAAAATTTAGTGAAGTAACTTTCGCAATATAGATGACCATTAAGAACGGATTGTTCCATATTATCACGGGATTAGGAACCACAGCGGCAAACGGCTAGTAATAACAAATCCAAAATGTCGAACTTTTTATTCATGTAGCAATAAAAAAATGATTTAAAAACACGTAAGTGTATATATTTTAAAGCCCTATTGAATCATCCAGTCCGCTGGTAGAATTTACCTCTGGATCGGAAAATTGATACTACTAAAAAGTATCCGGCAAAACAGTGGCTACTCTTCTTGAACATAGCTTCTTCACATAAGTTCTGATTGAGCTTTTTGGATAGAAGTCCAAATGTGTATATATATATATATATATATATATATAAGAGATATCCAAGTATCTTTTGACTCATCGCGATATCTCTGGAACCATAAAGCGTAGAGACTTGAAATTTGGTAGGAATATTCCTTTTGCCAAGTAGAGGTCAGCTAAAAACCGATTTGCGAAATTACACCCGAAAGGGGGTTTGCTGGGGTGTTAATTAAAAAAAATCCAAACTTCACATTTGCAAACTATGGTATGTAATATTTAGTCAGATTTTTTATGGTATGTAATACTTAGTCAGATTTTTTTTATATAATGGAAACTATCAAAAGTAAATTTTAGGGATTTCCATTCTCATAGGGCAGTGCGGGTATGTTTTTTATTTGTAAAACAAGTTGCTTAAATTAATGAAAATGCTACCAAACAAACATTCCACGCAGACGAAGTCGCGGTTTCATCTTGTATTCATTTATTTTAAATAATCTGAAACACTACAATATGATTTGTTACCTATTACAAGCAACGGTCGAAGCTTTCCCTGAGTCCTAATCTAGACAAATTAGCTAATATAATTTTTCAAATTGCTTTTCCGGTAATCAAACCAGGCCCTTCATCCAGCGAAGTAAATATCCGCATTATTACGCCAACGAAGCCGATACCCATATTGCTCAAGTTTTAAACAAGAATTTTAATTATTTCACAATTTTCTTGAAAGATATAAATCGTCAGTTACTCTTGATTAACTACGTACCAGTTATCAGTGACATATAAAACAACGAGCAGCTGACACCCGATAAATATAAATAAATTCCAGTGACGTCCATCGTATAATACCCGATCCCGTGGAAATATGCGAATTCTATATATATATATATATATATATATATATATACTACTTATACTCAAATAAAATGAATATAAAATTAAATTGTATTGTACAATGTACTATATAAGCCAATGAAATTTCACTTCCTCCACGTTTATTACTAGAATATATACTAGATATTGAAATGAGAGTGAATGCAGGGAATATGGTGAATGGTGCTCTGCACGCCTTTATGAATAACCAGATGGTGTCTCAAAGGCCAGACTGGCTGTGCATGCAGGAGTGTTGGTGCCAACACTTATGTATTGTAGTGAAAGTTGGGTATGGGAGAAGAATCACATAAGTAAAATAAATGCGATAGAGATGAGAGCGTTGAGAAGTATGAGTGGATTAAAACTGAGTGTCAGAGTAATAAATAGTGTGATAAGAGAACATTGTGTATAAAAGAAGATGTAGTGACTAAATTTGAGAAAGGTATGCTTCGATGGTTTGGGCATGTAGAGAGAATAAATGAAAAGAGACTGACAAAAAGGATTTATGAGTCAAGCATGAATGCGAAAGTTGGAAGGGGAAGACCAAGGCGACATTTTAAATAAGGGCCAAGTCTAGAGTACTCTAAACCGACGAACTTATATGAAAGGTTTAATGAGAATGAAAGAAGCGAAGGAGATATGCAAGGATCGTGGCAAGTGAAAGGACGTTGTCTCTGCCTACCCCTATGGGAATGAGGCGTGATGCTATGTATGCATGTATGTTTACTAGAAGGTCACTTATACTCACAAGTATGTCAAAGAATACATGACATATTTACATACATTTAATGAAATTGCACAAAGATTGACAAATGTATATTAAACAAATTAAATATATTATGTACCAGGGTCTCGAAAGGATTTAGACGATAATTATTAAACTGAATTTCACAAAAACCTCACGAATGCCTGTGAAAGAATCAGAGTAAAGCTCTGCTCTATAATTATGTTAGTACATAATGTAATCCTAATTATCTGGCTAGGCAAACTAGGACGATTTAGTAATACATCAAAAGTGAAAGGACGCAATAAATAATAATCAACTACACTATTGAGATTATTATCGTAAATATGCACTTTAAGTACAGCAAACTCAATGCCTCCATAGCACAAACTTTAACAGGAATGTCGTTTAAATAAACAAAATAGTGCTTTGATATGTGTTTAAAAAACTTTGCATGTGTTTATGCATAGGAATCTTTGGACTCGTATTTTGAGCATTTCAAAACGTCGGAATAATTTGAAATTTTGCGTACTTATCATGGTATAATAGAAATACAATAATTTAATAAGTTTTTCCCATTATCTTTATCAAGACTTTCAGGATTATCTCACACTGCCGAGCGGATTTGAGTCTCCTTGCCACCTTTATTATTTTTTAATGCAAAATTATATATAAACGCAGCTATAGTAGCTTAACAAGTATTTAAATGTTTTGCTAAAAGAGTTAGTCGAACTTTTTAAAGGTTCAAATAAAAACTGGAGTAATCGTGTATTATGTACTTTGATTGTTTTAATATGTTCCTCATAAATATTCGAATGCGCTGATTAATAAACATTACAATCGGTAATTTAAGTGTCATGTAAATGTATGGTAATATAATTATTTGCTTTACAAAAAAGTATGGATGGAGAATGCAGCGAAGTATATTGTATTTGACCAATTTATATTGTCTTATGAGAATTATAGGGGTAAATACTTAAAATCCATATGCTCTTGCTCGAAGGAGCAACAGTTTTGTTTTAAAATTATATTATACAAAAGTTAAGTACCTTAACAATTTTGGAAAAAGACGCACCTGTAGAGGTCACACAGCTTCAACCTTCCGCATATTTTAAATGGGAGGATTATTAAAATATACAAACCATTTTTACACAAAGGCGTGATAAATCTCAAGGTCAAAGTTCGTGTTTTCCAATTCAATAACACTAGTCTATATAAATTGAATGAAGACCACACGAGAGCAGTAAGAACTTCGTCATGGGAAGGATAATACTCTAGTAGGAAATAGAATTATTGTCAATAATGTATTTACCTATTATGTATATATATATAATCAATTGTTGTTCATTAGTCTCGTTAAAACTCAAGAGCGACTGGACTGATTAGGCTAATTTTGGTTTTGTATTATTTGTGGATGTCCAAGAAGGGTTTAAAAGGGTAGTGATTATTTAAAAAATGCTTGAAATATAGTAAAAACAACAATTTTGCTTTTCCTTAGAAACTATTCCCTACCTCTCAAACATTTCAAGCTTGTCCCGTCGTTTTGAAATCAATTAAATTTAAAAGTCGTTCAAAAATCAAATTAAATTTAAAAGTGTATAGTCGTGTTAGTCGATGAGACTCGCCTTTACTCGAACGAACATTACATAACCGAGCGAATGAAATGAAATAAAAACACAGTGCGCCTTAAGTAGTTTTCCTTTTAAAATCCGTGGATTTGATTCCAGTTGTATAAATGGAACTTCAATGTAACGAAATGCTGAGTTTCCTGTTAAAAGATCACAATAAGAAAACTTAAATTAACCTTAACTATTTAACAGATGGATCAAAAACGTTCAAAAATAGTTTGCAAACCCTATTTTAATACAAAATAATTACATTACCACCTAATAAAATGCCCCGAGAGCTAACACAAAAAAAGCAATGAACTGCTAAGGTCGTTAAAACTTAAATCCGACAGTAAGAATGTAGTATATTGGCATATTTAATGTTTCAATGACTAATAAAGCCATATTTGTTTATTTTTTTGCAATTGCTTCAATGAAAATCGGTTTACGCCACGGTTATCTTGTATTATATAATGTTACATAGTAATATATTTATACCACATTGCTTTAGTGCTGACTTTTAAAGTTTCATATAGTTTATCCGGTATAACGTAAAAGTAATAAAATATTTTGTTTTCAATAAATTGTCTCTGAAATTGAAGTAAACTGATAACATTAATTAGCAAGACATTATTTGTGCCTTGGATGGATAGATTGGGACAATTTCGGATTGAACATTAACGGAATTAAATTAAGCCACTTGAGATTCCCCGACGATTTAATTTTCTCAGAATGTCCAAGGACCTCACAGAACATGTTGCAAGAATTGTCTGATGAAAGTGCAAATGTAGGTCAATCAATGAATACAACAAAGACAAAAATAACGAGCAAAAAGAATCTATTAAAATTAATTATCAGCAGTTAAAATCCTTACGAATACATTTATTTTGGGCATTTAGTGTCACCCACAGAAAAGAAGTCGAAAGGGGAAGGCTTAGAAGAGATTCTGGTCATTGAGTGAAATAATAAAAAATAAAGAGATGCTAATGTCAGAGAAGCGAAAAGTGTTCAACGCTTGCATATTGCCATGTCTGTCATATGCTTGCCAAACATGGGCCCTTGCCGAGCAACAACAAAAAATAAATATCTGTCAGAATAGAATAGAGAGAAGTGTAGTGTGAGTAAGACGAATAGATAAAATGAATTTAAAAAGAATAACACAAAAGACCAAATACAAACAGTACAATCAGTTTGCAGAAAATTAAAATGGCAATGGACGGGGCACATGATGAGAGAAAAGAAAGAAAAATGAACGAAAATAATAACTGAATGGTATCCCAAGGAAAGCAAAATAAGTAAAGGAAAAATAGTAAAACAACGGGAAGACGACCTGAAGAAAGAAGCAAGACTAAAATGGCTATGTACAGCAAAGGAAAGGTGCAGATGGAAGGCAGTAGAGGAGGTCTTTGTCGAAAGACAAACTGTGAGGAAGGAAGAACCGATTGCAGAAAATATAGTTTATGTTTATATTTAAAAAAAACAGCAATAAATGCTTATTTTATTTGTACCATGAGTGAAGAGGAATATTGTAAAACTAAAGATAAATTCTCAATAAGAAAAATCACGAAGTATTCCGAAAAAATATGCTACCATTAATGTATATATACAGCGTAATATTAATACAACAATCCTCAATGCACAGTTCGATATAACGAATATTGTATAATATCCTTAGCATTGCACTTTAGGATTAATAACAATAATTGTTGTTGGTACATAGTTTTATGTATCTTGTTAAAACGAATCTTAACCCAACCTAACCTCTATCTAACAAAACCTCATTATGAGGAATATTTTTAAAGTATTTTTTTATTGCTGACAAATAAGCGCTTCACTGTAATCTCAGCTGATGATAAGTAGTTATACAGTTTAAGATGAAAGCGTGCTTACTTGCTAAGACCTAATAAGCGTTTGGTTTCTGAACTCTACATCTTTGCTGGTCAATAAATAAACCTAGTCCAAACCTTCATTCTGTACAGTAAATATTTGATTAATTTTCCTAACAAACCAATAATTTTTAGGCACTTAGCCTAACACGTGCTTGTGGCTATTTTGAAAAAAGTTTGAGTACCTCTGGGTACGATGATGGAGCATAGAAATGAGAAGTCCGGAGTTTACGGAAGTTTTATATATTTCAAACTGGTACCAATAAATAAGTCCTTTTACAAATTCACTTGTTATGTTAATATGGTATAAATTTACTACAATGAGATTTATTACAATTGTAATATTAAAATGGTAATTGGTCAATAATAATGTGAACACGAGGCGTCACTATATTAGCTAATGACGTACTGGTTGATTGGTACAATTAAACATGATTGTGTATAGAACATGAACTATGTCACTCGCAAAAGAAAATAATGTCCATATAATATTCGCTTGCTGTTAGTCTCGCTGATTTTGGTTTTGAATTATCTGTGGAAGTCTGGGGAAAGATTAAAAGTTGATATGAAAAAAATTATTGGAACTAGTCCTATCTGTCAAACATTTGAAATTCATCCCGTCGTTAGAGTAAAATGAGAGTAAAATTTTCACGGATGAAACCTGTGATTGGCGTCACGAACATATGCAGCGTTTTTAAGTTAATTCGTTTGAAGGTAAGTTAGTTTTAATATTTACAAATTACATGTGTACATTTTAATTTTCCATTCGTCATTTAATAATTTAATACACTATTTATATACATAATATAAAATAAAAATATTTAATAAATTCTATTTTTTAAATTTGAAATTCAAAAACTAAATTAAATTAATAATTTCTAATATTGACCAAAATCACATGGCATTTTTATTCACAATTCGTCATTTGAGATTTAAATAAGTCTTTTCTATTAATTTTCGACACTTTTAATATTTTAATGACAATTAAATTCCTTACATATCTTCCTTTTTCCCTCCCCCTAAGTCTCGCAATTCTAAAGTTTTAAATTTATATACATATAAATGAGACTTAATTTGCCATAATTAGTTTGCCAAAGAAGTTTCACTGTACTTTGTACGCACGCACTTTTAATTATTTTTACCTGTCAAACGATTGATGTTCGCCCGATCATTCAGAAATTAAATTAAATTTAAAACAATACCTATTTTCATTTGTTTCTGACATTTCACATTGACAACCAAGAATTTCCGATCGCAACTTTTGTACATATTGATTCTGAGATTTTACGAATTTTGCCTGGTTAGCTAATAATAAATAATATAAGAAAAATATGACCCCTTAAAGGTATATCGATACATACGTGTTGGTTTGTATCGATCTATAAATATAAAAGAAAAAACGATCACTTACTCACTACGAGATCTCAAAAATTATTCGCCCGATTGAAATGAAATTTAGCAGTTACTTCTTTTGCTATTTAGAAGCCGAGTAAGAATGGATTTACCCATATAACCACGAGATTGGAGTACCCGTGGGTGACATCTTGGGGAATAGCTAATAAATGCTATGCTTTAGCGAAAGTTCACAGAAATCAGTGAAGAGTATAATAAAAAATATATTTTATGACAGTAATTTGACTATAATGTAAATTAGACTTTTGTATTAAGTGGAAAACACGACATAATTTAATTCTACCTTAACTTATGCAAAAGCCGCTCATCGTATTTACTTAATTCATGGTTGTCTAAATAACAACAATAAAAACGAACTATAATTCATTGTAAATCGACGGCCTCGCTGGTGCAGTGGTCCGAGTACTCGCTAGCAGAGGGCCCGGGTTCGATCCCCGGTGGGACGAATTTAGGAAATTGAACTTTCTAATTTTTTTGAGTCTGGACTGGTGGGAGGCTTCGACAGTGACTAGTTACCACCCTACCAACAAAACAAATAGATTTGTATTCCGGTACGATGCTGTATAAAAACCATAAGGGGTATATCGCCTCTTACCAGATGAGCGCGCTTCCATCTTAGACTGTATCATCATTTTCCATCGGGTGAGATCACAGTCAAGCGCTAAACTGTTAACAATAAAAATGAATTACCTTTTACTCTTGGAATAATACCACACTTTTGATGTGAAATATCATAATGCATGGTACGAAAATTTTGCATTACGTGCGTGTAAAGATGTAAAGTCAACTGGCTTTTTACTTTACACAGACGCTTTAGTTACAAAAAATTGCTATAAAATACTGTACTTTGTTGGTATTATTGGCATAGTAGAGTAAAGGTACTAACAAAGTAAAATCTATGATATCTATGATATTCTTGTATTATATGTTAAGAAGAAGTCCAGTCCAAACAATCCATTTTTTGGACTAAAAACGCAGTCAGTGGTTATGGAACTCTTGCAGTGAGAGAAGCAAAATCATTGGAGATATTTAAGAGGAATATTACAAATCATTATCTGTCAATTTGTACTTGACATGACGACAAGAACAATACTTATTAATATATTTTTTTAAATTAATGTGTATTCTTATCTATATATAAATGTGTGTGTGTATGTGATTGTATGTATATAACTATGTAATGTATAAGTATGTACAATTTTTTACGTAATTTATGTATTATTTATTTGTATATTATTGTTTATCGCCTACCTTAGTTTTTTATTAGCCCAAAGGTTGGCTAGAAGAAATCTCTAAGTACCGATAAGGCCACCTCTTGTAGCCGTGTATTTTTAATTATCTGGGTCTTTGTAATTGTGTATATTTACGGTGTATAATAAAAAGTATTCTATTTATCTATCTATCTATCTTTCTATCTATCTATCAGTCAGTCAATAAAACTTCTTTACACGCGCTTGATTTGAGGAGTAAGCCGGTGAGTGTATAACAAGAGCGTTACGAAGTGTATTCGGGCGAGGCGAACGATCGGCGAGATTAATAAAATTTATATGTAGAAAATTATTATATGGATGTGTATAAACAAACAACATATAACAGGGATTTAAAATTGAAAGAACTGCGGCTGGCTGTGGCGAATTTACATAAGTATCAAATAAATGTCGCCGTACGTAGATGCAGTTGCGTGGGTCAGCTAGTAGCTATATACGGACCATCAGTGACAATTGAATACCAAAGCTGCTAAAGCGCTCCCTTCACAATGTTTACTGTCTCGTGCTATATTTAAGTAAGTAGCAGCCCTTTTAACGTCCCACTGCTAGGCACAGGCGTCCTCACTCCGAGGAGCGAGGGTTTTTAGAGCATAGACCCACCACGCTGCTCCACTGCGGATTGGCAGGCATAGTACACAAGTGCACTCTCTATTCCTTCACTCTCATAGTCCGATGTGACGGGAATCCGACACGACCGGAGAGAGATCAGGCGCAGGACCGACGGCTTAACGTGCTCTCCGAGGCACGGGGGTGGATCACACCGCCAACTTCCCAACTTCGGGCAAATATTGAGAAAATCTTAATAGAAAACTCAATATCGATTTTTGAATTGGCCCGACCCGGGACTCAAACCCAGGACCTCATATCTGTGGCGGAACATGCTAACCACTACTACACCAATGAGGCAGTCAGCGTGCTATATTTATTTATGCTTAAACATGCTAATTAATCACATAGCAGTAACGTTTATAGTATACAAACATGAAGAGATGTCCTCGGGTCGTATTCTATCGTTTATATAAGTTATAATCTCTTGCTGTGTATTTAATCATGTTTTAAATAAATGTCACTCCAAATTGACAATGTCAATAAATATTATTTGACTGGGTTTGTTCCCTAATCAGTATAAAATTTCCCACACTTATAATTTACATTGAGAAGTAGATAAGTATTGAAAAATTATTCATAAAAAGTACATTAAATCAATAAAATAATTTAAAGTGCGAGCGTACAAAGTACAAATGTCAGAAGTGCAACTTCTTTGGCAAAGTAATTTTTAAGTCTTGTTTATACTTATAAATAAAATACATAAAACTTTAGATTTCTGAGACTTAGAGGGAGGGGAAAAGGAAGATATGTCATAAATTTAATTGTCATTAAAATATTA
Organism: Elymnias hypermnestra; assembly: GCA_015832385.1. Taxonomy (NCBI): domain Eukaryota; kingdom Metazoa; phylum Arthropoda; class Insecta; order Lepidoptera; family Nymphalidae; genus Elymnias; species Elymnias hypermnestra. The sequence continues at coordinate 1,164,110 of JACTOM010000050.1, forward strand.
AGTATCGAAAATTAATACAAATAATTTATTGAAATCTCTAATGACGAAATTAGAAATTATTAATTAAATGTTGTTCTTGAATTTTAAATTTATAAAAGAGAATTTATGAAATATTTATATTTTATGCAAAATAGTTTATTAAATTATTAAAGAACGAGTGGCAAATTAAAATACCACTCGGTGCCATGTTATTTGTAAATATTAAAACTACCTAACCTTCAAATGAATACTCATAAAAAACGCTGCACATGTTCGTGACGCTAATCACGCGTTTCATTGATAAAAATTTTATCATCATGCGCCTAAAGAAATTCCACTTCCACTTGCACTGCCACACACACACGCATATATACTCTTCAATCAATCGCTGACAATGATGTCATAAGGTTCCTTTAAAAAAAGTTTATATTGTCCAAAGCACGAAGGAGGTTTCATTAGAAAAGTAACTATGGTGGTTAAGTTTATTTAAAATTGCTGATGTTCTACGTGACTGATATTTTTTTCGTTAATACGAGCCTTCTCTGGATTATAACTAACAAAACAACAAAAGAATTATCGATATTAGGCCAGCCATGCACGCGTGGTGCCCTGACATAAGGGAATAGATATTCATTTTTATATAACTAGATTATTGCGACATATTTTTGAGTAATCAATAGAACATTAATAATATTTCAACATATAACTTAAATTAATTATTGATGAATTATGTCCCCTGGGCGATAGCTAGTACTTGTAGATATATAAATCAATATTTGTTTTCTTAATATACGCGCTACTAAACCCTTCGTCCAATTGCGTTAAAAAAGATAATCTATTTCTATACAATACTTGCGCAAAGGTTTTGCTTATTATAAGTTATTTACAATATCTATTGTAACTAATAATAGAGATCGCGGAAGTCATTCTTATAACGAGGAATTGTAACGATATTTTACAAATAATGCCTTTTCAGGTTTAAATAAAAGGAAACAAATGAAAATTTGTTTACACTGGTAATATATTTCATGTTAATGTAATTTAACGCTAAATTATAACTGAATTGTTACGTCTTCTAGCGTACAATTTTTCGTAAAGCAAGTTTCATAAAAAAATTGCATTACCATCAAGTTTCACAAAAGGGGAATTAAAAACCTGATTGGTTGGTGATTGGTACTTATATGGTTGTGTTTTCTTAACGATTGGAAATATATACAGGGAGAATGTAAAGAAATAGTAGAAATTGAATTGTCTGAAATATTTTTAGAATCTTGAAAAAGTATCCGTGTAGTCGAATCGTGAAAATCTCACCACTTATCACTTCGACTTATTAATATTTATTCTGTTTTTAACATACTTTACAGATTAGCGTATGACTGTGATCTCACCTGGCGTTAAGTGGTAAGTGATAATGCAACATAGTATGACCATATGTTTGTGAGACAAAAAAATATTTATCTTTTTAATGGCATAATATCGCAATTATTTAGTATATTTACTTATATATAGTACTGTATAGTTCCTCATAACATCAGATATATCTCAATGAAACTCTTTAAAGCGATACATTCGTTTCGGGGAACAAAGGCAATAAATTTTAGATGAAGGAACGTAACAGACAGGGCTATTTCCGCTTTGATTACAATATATATAAGCTACATGAATTTTGCACCCGACTTTGGATGAATTATTTCCTCTTTAGGTGCATTTGTTAAAATACAATATAGTAGACGATAAAAAATGCTATCCCTCGGAATAGCAAGACATGAGTTTTTGCGCTTGTTTCTTAAAGAAAGGAGCTGTGGAATTTAACGTAAATATCTCTTATTTCTAATGAAATAAGAAGAAAAACAAATAATTTGATTTCTCTATGAAAATTAAAACGATTAATACACACGCTACATATTTTACGAGCACTCACTCACAAGCTTTTAACGTCTAAGTAAAGATAAAAAAGGTAAGTAGCAGCCCAATAACGCCCAATGCTGGGCACAGGCCTCCTCACTCATAGGAGCTCTCTCCTTTATATATACATTTATACAGCAAGCGGAGCGAAACAAAATTTTCTGGTTTGCCTCCATATAGTTTTAAGAAATTTGTTACAAACATCCTATTAAAAAAAGGTAAGTAGCAGCCCATTAACGTCCCACGGCTGGGAACAGGCCTCCTCACTCATAAGACAGAGGGTTTTAGAGCATAGATCCATCAGCTGCTCCATTGCGGTTTGGCAGGCATATTACACAAGTGCACTCTCTATTCCTTAAGTCTCATAGTCCGATGTGTCTAAACTCCAACACGACCGGAGAGAGATCAGACGCAGGACCGACGGCTTATCATGCTCTCCGAGGCACTGGGGCAGAGCACTCCGCCAAATTCCTAACTTTGGGCAAATATTGAGATAATCTTAATGGAAAACTTAATACTGATTTTTTTTTTTTCGAACTGTGTTTAGCTGTTAGCCCTACTGGCTTTTACAGCGTAACCGGGAGGATAATATTGATTTTTGAATTGGCTAACTACTAGACGAACGTCTAAATAATCTTATTCAATAGCTTTCTTTAACTGAGCTTTTATAAAGAGCAATACAGTTTAAAGTTACATGTACAATCACGTATTATGTAAACTTGGAAACGTTTTATAGAAATCCAGTTAAACGTCATTATTTTCAGGCTACATTTTTCCATTAGCTCTCTCTCTCTCTCTTTCTCTCTCTCTCTCTCTCTCTCTCTCTCTCTCTCTCGTTATAAAATCCCCTACAATTAACGAGAATACAGCACCATCAAGCTAGCGAGGCTATCAGACTGTATTATATAAAAGGAAGACGTTATATCTTTTGATGAACTATTTTACTTTGTTGAACAACTTGTTCCATCATTTATCAAAGAATAGATCAACAAATTATTGTTTTTTAAAGGTGTATTATCTTTATTTATGCAATTAAGAAACATACTGCGTTTTATTGTTTATAATCGTGCGTGCAAATTAGTTAATTGCTAACACAATTAAACCAGTTAAGAGCCTTCCTCCTTGACAGAAATCTTTACTCCACAGCGTTTATAAGACGCACCTGCAATTAAAAATCTTTTACAAGTATTCATTATTTGTGTATCTGTTTCGCGAGCTAATCTCCAAAATATCTGCACGGGTTTAAGCGGGATTTTAGTGGAAAATAACTGATATTAAAGGGATTGTATATTTTTATACCTGAATACCCAATGGGAAATCTGTTTTTGGCGCTTGACTCCTTTATCTTTTTTGTTAAGTTAAATTAATATAAGTAACAAAACATTCTGTACCAATTTTGACGATTCTTTAACTGATAGATAGCTAAGAAGCTAATCTGCTATGAGAAATAAGTTTGCTATGTTTTCTCGCAATGACTCTCTGGGGACAGAAAATTCTAGACGTATCATTAATATTACACTGAATTATAGTGAAGCGTGGCAAAATTTGACTAGGAAAACTTATAAATTTTTCGCTTTTTGCATTCTTCGTATAAATTTCAGCGATGTCAAAGTTTACACGTTTATGTCCATCTATAAATGTGTATTTATATTACAAAAGCATTAGTCTCTTTCTTTCACATAAAGTTCATTGTTTGTACAAAAAGGACAAACATATTTATCCATTGGCATGTCAACACTAAACAAACTCTTTATAAACTTGTTAAACGGCTCTGGGTTCTAGCCTTTTGGAACCTTCTTTTATATTCATTCAGATAAACGTAGTGATTGGAAGTCTAAATATAGCCAACACAGTTGTACAATTTCTATTATTTTATTTATGTGTTGCAATGATTACATAATTTAATAACAAATTGGTTACTAATTGGTTTTATAACACGGCCTTTCGAAAGTTATAATGAAACTAAGACTGACCTAGAGCTTAGTAATCGAAGATTAAAATCCAAATAACAATATAAATCTATTTTGGCAGCTGTGACCTTCATATATTTCAATAAATCATCGGTAAGTGTTTAGCTTGATTTTGAAGTATCATTAAATATACATCAGTCTGTACATATTTTTAAGATTTTTTATCAATTACATAAATATCCGGTATGCGATGCAACCTCTACGTAAGTGCAAGCTATAAATTAATAAAATTTTTAATGGCCGCTGAACTTATAACAGCGTATGAAATATAATTAATAATATAGATAGCAACATTGATTTTTTATATATTTATGGAAGACTGAAACTATACAATTGATGTGCCCTGGATCTGATTAAATATTAGGTAAAAGGTCATAACGACAATATGGTTTTAAGCCAGTAAAATCACTCATCACGAGATCTACTAATTACCGATTGACTGGAATTAAGCAGAGTGACTCTTTTCATAATGAAGACGGTCAGTAAGTAGGGATTTCGGAAACAACATTGGTGAGAAAATAACAGCTAGTTTTGTGATAACAAATGCCCCTTAAACTAAAGGGGAAAATTTATAAGACGATCGTTAGACCTGTCATCCTGTATGGATCAGAGTGCTGGGCCACCAAAGGGGAGTATGAAAGGAAATTGCATGCAGCGGAGATGCGAATGTTGAGATGGATGTATGGAGTGACAAAATTGGATAAGATTAAGAATGAGTATATTAGAGGAAGCGTGAAAGTAGCACCAGTGACCGAGAAGTTAAGGAGTGGAAGGTTAGCCTGGTATGGGCATGTAATGAGAAGGGAGGATAGCTATGTATGTAAGAGGGTTCTAAATATGATGGTGAGCGGCAGGGCCGGGAGAGGGCGAACCAAAAAAAGTGTGGATGAATTGTGTGAAAGAGGATATGTGTATTAAGGGTGTGAATGTAGAAATGACAGCGGATAGATTGAAGTGGCGAAAGGAAACATGCTGTGCCGACCCCACCTAGTGGGATAAGGGCAAGAAAAACAATTGTGATAACAGTTGAACTATTAGTCATATTATCTTTATATATTTTTCATTTGCACGTATGTGACTCCTTTAAATAGCTAAATTGCTTCTGATGACTATTTTCAATGTTCAGATGAGTTCTAGTATTCTTTAAATTCACAATTCAATGAAATAAATATTCATAACTTAATAGTGAATTCACGTATAGATGATTTGATGCGATATATAGCGACTATGTTACCAGCGATTATATATGATTCCGAGACATGGCCGCTGACTATGGGGCTCGTGAGAAGACTCAGAGTCACTCAGCGGGCAATGGAGAGGGCTATGCTCGGGTTTTCCCTACGTGATCAAATAAGAAATGAGGAGATCCGTAGGAGAACTAAAGTCACTGACGTAGCCTACCAAATTGCAAAGCTAAAGTGGCAATGGGCAGGGCACATAGTTAGCAGAACCGATGGACTTTGGGGCCCGAAGGTGTTAGAGTTGCGGCCTCGCACCGGAAAACGCAGCGTCGGCAGACCTCCTACCCGGTGGACCGATGACATCAGGCGGGTCGCTGGCAGCCGCTGGATACAAGCGGCGCAGGATCGGGCCCATTGGAATTCTTTAAGAGAGACCTTTTACCAGCAGTGGACGTCCATCGGTTGAGACGACGACGACGACGATGGTAGCGACTATGTACCCATATTTACACAAGATCGAAAACTGTGCTGGTGACTCAGTTGGGAACAAATTGTTTGCTTTTTTATTGCTAACAGTTTAGAGATTTATCTGTCATCACACCTGATATTAGGTCATGTCATAGTCTAAGGTGGAAGCGCCCTAATCTGGTAAGAGGGAATTAGTTTTTAACCGCCTTCAAAAAAGGAGGAGGCTTTCAATTCGTCTGTATGTTTTTTTGTTTTTTATCTCATAACTTTGGAGTGGGTCAATCGATAGGATCCCATTTTTTTTGGGTCCAGTCTGATGATGGCATCCAGGAGAAAACCGTATAAGTCTTAAATTTGCATTATGCATGTGCGCGACAAATAGACGAATATCGCAAGATCACGTCAACCAATTTCGATGATTTTTTATTGTAATGGAATGGAGTATACAGTTCAAGGGTTGTTTGATGATATCTTGGATAGGTTTTGATCATGGAATTCTTAGGAAGAAATAAACCATACTCGGCAGATTTTTTTAGGCTATCCGGATATTGAGTCACCTGCTGTAAAGTCGGTATGGTCAATTAATTAAGGTAGTTAAACATTATGATCAATGGAACTCCTCAACGGTTTACAGAAAGGGTGCGATTTGTGGCGGAATATCTAACTGTCTATAGTCAAATAGCAATAAGCTTACGTTTGTTGCTGCTTTGCAATATTTAGAAGGTGTATTATGGGTGAAGTGGTGGTGGCCAAGTTAGGGGGGGGGGGGAACTTTTGAGTTCTGGTGACAGGGGGGGCAAAGTAACCGACATGCAACGTATGAAGTAGCGGGTTCGATCCCCGGGTGCGGCGTTACCAATGTAAATTTCACTTTATCAAGTTTTTTTCATTTAAACGGTGCCGTCTCGTATGAGCAACACGTACTTTAGGTTTACCCATATTTGTTGGTTTACGTCAGAACCACTAAAAATCAAAAGTAAATAAAAATTTTAACAAAAAACGAACCGCCTTCAATACAAACTCTTCCAAATATAATAAGAAGAACTCAACAAAAGGAATACGCATTTATTTTTCACTTTTTAGAGCATATTAATATATTTGGAAGTGTCTGTTTTGGAGGCGGTTCATTATTTATTAAAATTTTTATTTATCATGGTTTCTAAACAGCGTCAAACTGGAACAAATATCACTTCGTCTTTGCTGGTAGGGTGGCAACTTAGACAAATTAGAAAATACATTTTCCAAAATTCGCTACAGATTTCATTATTATACCAAGAAAAAACGTTGTATTAAAAACATGTCTATCGTTGTAGACATTTGTAGAATAAACGGAACTCAGAAAATGTTGCCTTTTTCACTCAAACACTGTACATCCGGTTTCCTCAATCGCCATAATTTAAAGGACAAAATGTTGCAGCTTTGATGGCCTCGTTAGTGTAATACATAACTCTATGAAATATATAACTGAATACAAGAGATTTCAAGTTCAATTCCCGTTTGAGCAAATTTGGGAAATTTTATTTTCTTTATCAAAAACATGCTGCTAATGATGATATATAAAACCGTTAAGAGATGAAATACTTATTAGAAGTAGAATACCGTATTAAACTGTATCATCACTTACCATTTGATGAGATCACATTCAACCTCAAATCTGTCCGCAAAATATCCACGCCTGTATACTTTGCGAATAAGGTACGTCCCCGATTGAATCATCGTCATTACAAGCGAAGGGAATGATAATTTTAACATGCCTGCATGACTCGTCAAGATCTTAACGCCTTCAAACTATCCTTATTACATATCTCTATTTTGTAAAAATAGTAACAGGGTATAGTTTTATTTGTGAAAAAGGCGTATTTAAATTATATAACACTGACGCCACAAAACTATACTATGCCGTCAGTTGTTTTAAACGTTATAATTTTCAAAGGGCTTTTCTGTAAAATTAGTTCTTTTTAAATTGTATCACTATTCACAAAAGCAGCAAAATCCTTCCATCAAGATTTATATACAGGCATAATCGCTTACATAATTAAGCTTTGAATGGTGAGGACACATGCCGGTTATATCTTGCTTTAAATATGGATTTGACGAAATATATAATAATAAATATAATTTATTTATAAGCGAGGCTTTTTATGTTTACCCTCATAAACATTTTACGGATGAAACGCGTGATTAGCATCACAAAGATGTGCAGCGTTTTTATGCCAATTTGTTTGAAGGTTAGATAGTTTTAATATTTAGAAACAACATGGTATTTTAATTTACTATTATGGGCTAGTGTATTATAATTGAATATACTATTTTTCATCAAATATATTTATATGTCGCAGTGCAGTAGTCTGTGGAACGCGGGCGCCATCGGCGTTGGGCAGAGTCAATAGTGACAAACCGGCGCGCGTCTCTCAGTAGTTCTCGAGTGACGGTCCGCCAGAGCGGTCGACTATTGAAACTGTCGCGTTCCTAGCTATTATTATTAATGAATTTGTGTAAATTGATATCGGGAACATTAAGTGACTGCCATTAATGACAATGTCGGCAGAGAACCCTACGGCTGTATGCTTTATGCTCCCTGTCTCTCCTATTCTGCGACATTTATGTATATTTCAAAAATTCTATTTTCTGAATTTTAAACTCAAAAACAAAATATAATTAATAATTTCTAATATTGACAAAAATACACGTGGTATTTTAATTTACAATTCGTCATTTGAGATTTCAATATATTATTTGTATTATTTTCGAAACATAATATCTTAATGACAATTGAATTCCTAAAATATCTTTCTTTTTCCCTCTCTCTAAGTCTCGTAAATCTAAAGTTTTCGTTTTGTATAAATATAAACAAGATTTAAAAATTATTCTGACATGTGCACTTTTTACGCACGCACTTTTTTTATTCAGCAAAAGATTTATTGATAAATTTATTTAAAAATTAATAGAATTTTTTAATATTAATGTTGATTTATATTTTTCAAGTTAAATACTAAAAATTATAAATATTATTTAAAAAACTATTGACAATATCACCTCATGGAATAATTACGTTATAAGACTGGTGTTTACGAAACATTTAAAAAAAAGCATTATTGTTTTATATAGCCTTTAAATAACAGCGGAAGTCGTTTCAGTGAAACCTTATACTACTTTATTATTTAATCACTTTAATATAAGTGTATACATTATAGTGCTACGAATATATCCGTCAAATTTTAAAAAGGGGATGTTAAGATATTGTATATTAGTGCAGTTAAACCTTTATATAATTCAATTTAATTAAATATCTTTCTCGTGTACTTTATTTGATAGGGCTTGACCGATTTTAATGAATTTTTTTATACATTTGGTAGATCAGTCAATAGATCGTAAAGATTTTTCATCTTGCAAGCAATCCATATTTTTGAAGCTCGAAATTGATTAATTGATATAGTATTTAATTTTTAATCATACTTAAGTATATTTCCTACATATTCTCATAATAAAAATTTAATTATCTATATATGTAAAAGAGATATCCATGTATCTATTGACTCATCACGATAACTCTGGAACTATAAGACATAGAAATTTAAAATTTTGTTGGAATATTCCTTTTGCCGAGTAGAGGTCAGGTAAGAACGGATTTTACGAAATTGCACCCGCACGGGGTGTTCCGGGGATGTTAATTTAAAAATTCAAATTTTCACATTTAAAAAATTTCATACTTCTTATTTACAAGCTACATCTTTTATGGTATGTAAAACTTGGTCAGAATTTTTTTTTGACGTAATCGAATCTATCAAAAGGTAATTTTAGGAAATTCCACCCTTCAACAATTTGCCTAAATTAATGAAAAAGCTACCAAAAAAAATATTCCACGCAGACGAAGTGGCAGGTTGAGCTAGTGTATTATATATGCTTCATTGGACTAAAAAACATTTTACTTAAAACAACAAAATTTTAGTTAAATTTTACCATACTACTACTACTAATATTATAAATGCCAAAGTAATTCTGTATGTCTGTCGCTTTTTAATGGAATGAATTGAAATTTAGTAAACAGATAGTCTAAAGTCTCAAAAAGGACGTAGGCTACTTTAAAATGCAAAAAAGGGGCTTTTAAAGGATGAATGTATTGTCATTTTTAGTGCTAGAAGCTTGAGACTTATTTTTTAGGCAATTTATTCGAAATAAACAAATATGATATTCAAGTTTATCAAAGTTTTACTCTCAAGGGTGTAAAATGACAATCCTTACTAATATTTTAAATGGGGAAGTTACTCTGGCTGTCTGTCTGCTTTCAAACCAAAACTACTGTACCGATTTAAATGAAATCACATTTATTTTACAAAAAAGAGCAATACGTGCCACATATCAATCTCTGCTTTTAGAGATAAATTCAAAGAAACATCGATTCTCACAGCACCGTCTCAATATATAAGTACTTATGCAGCCAAAAAATTGGAATTCACAACTTTAATACAAGAAATAAAAACAAACTTGTAATTTCACATTTTACAGTGAAGAAAGCTCAGAAATCATTTGTCAGGTTGAGCATACGCATTTTTAATAAGATACCGCAAGCAATTTTAGATTTGCCTCCATATAATTTTAAGAAATATTTCAAAAAATACTTTTACAAAAGGCATATTATAGCGTTGAAGATTATTTAAGCGATGAAAATTTTTGGACTTGATTCCAGTTGCACACAGAATTGTAACATACAAAACTATTTTTAAAAAAGGTAACGGCTGAGTTTCTTTCCGGTTTCTTCTCAGCGGATTCAATTTCCCGAACCGGGGGTAGATTTAACCAACGGATGATTCAAAAGTGCTTTTTGAGCCTACTTGAATGAAGAATATTTTTATTATTTGTACATATTTTATTTAGAAAATAATTAGGCTATAATATTAATAATGCTACCCGAAAACACTATTCTACGCGGATGTAGTCGTGGGCACACAAAGTTTTTACATGAGTATAAAATGAATCAAGGTCTCACTTGATAAATCTTACAAAAATTGAATTATGTATCATATGTGATTCACTGGACATAACACATTTTAAACAAAGCAAGAAAATTTTACTAAATTTTAATAGTGTAAAATATATAATTATAGGTTTGATAACTCAATAAATTTTAAATTAAAACTCACCGCCAATTAGTTATATAGCGTATCAATTTGTGTTAATGCACTTCGCGGCGAACTTAAACGTGTCTTATAAGCGATACGCGTGTATATAACACGCTGTACAGTTAAACACTGACTGACCAAGTGATAACCTGAACAAAACATTAACATGCGTTTCACCGTGTAGGAATTGGTACTTTTTCGACCTCGCGGTTTCCTGACGATCACAAGCTTTTATATGAAAGGACTGGCGTTACGTCAACATCAATTTTTTTTTTACTTATTTCATTAAGGTTCCTTAAATTAAACTAAAAATCATTAACTTTACGTGAATTTCTTTCAGCGCACAACGCTTTGCAATCCTAGGTTTATATTTCACTCCCTGGAAGGGTTCGTTCCTCGACGCAATGCCTCCTTACCCAGGTATCTTCCTCAGGTACCGATTTCATGCCTCAAATCATTGGCTAGGGAGTTGATCCAAGTCAATCCAGTGGGTTATCAAGTGCCTAAGAGGCGGTGATAGCAGGAGTATTTGCTGCTCTTGGGTCCGGGCAATCGAGGTGAGTGTGTAGGGAGTAGTCTGCGAGGCGGAATATACTCTGCGTTAACTTCCGAACGAACACCTCAACCACGGACGTCTTGGTGTTATGGTAGATGATGTACAATACTTATCCTCCTACTATCGTATGTACGAAGCTCCGACTTCATACATTCAGCATTTGTTCGGCTGGATCTTTAGCCTCCTCCTCTGGTACCTCGAGCAGAACGCTTTGCCTGATAGATGTCTCCATGGGTGGATTTGAGCTTGCCTGCAGTGGCTATGGATGTTGGGGCCCGAAGGTCCTGGAATGGCAGCATCCGAAGGCGCAGTATAGGTGGACCCCCCACACGGTGAACCAATGTTATCAAGCGGGTCGCCAGTAGCCGCTGGAGCCATGCATCATAAGATTGGGCCTTGTGGACGTCATTACGTGAGACCTATGTCCAGTAGTGGACGTGCAACGGTTGAGTTTTCAAGGCTGTTGATACTACAACCTTGAAAACACAACCATCAGCGTCACCTGTTGGTAGCGCTGATGGGTGTGGATGTCTTGCTAGAGAGCTTTATAAGCGCGTTGTTCTCCAATGAGGGACGCTGGGCGGGAGTGGCCCTCGTCTGTGAGACAGTCATCTCACTGATGAACGCCCACGAACAAAAGAGAGACATTGCAGTGGTTGCTAGCAGGCGAGGTATAAGGCAGCGTATGTTCGCGCACGACCTTCCGCTCTCATGAACTCTTAGTCGGATTCATCCGGGACACTCGATGAGTGACGAAGCTGGTTGGACTAGTTTTTAGTGGGTTTCATGCCTCCCCGAGTCCCACGCCCCTGATCTTACAGACGGATCTGCATATGCATTTTCCAGTGAAAAAAATACGAATATTTCATGACAGTCTTTCAAAAGAAATTATGAATCCATTTTTGTCAAACCTTACTTTTATAGAACGGCAAACACATAGTAAACCCGCAAATCCAAAACTATACATCAGAACTTTTCGCAAAAATAAGAAAAATCTACGTTTCCGAACTTCCGACTTCCCAACTTCGAGCAAATTTGAAAAAAAACTTAATAAAATTTTCGATATTTTAACAGTAAACTATTACAATGACATTTATGTTGCCTTAAAATTATACAGAACTTTCGTACTTGATATATATTTTGCGCTTAACCAAAAATGTTTAATAGGAAAGATACTGTAGACGATGATTAACTTTTAATATATAATTAACTCTTAACTACGTCAAATAACGATGTTTACGTATTGCTCGAAAATTTTTATCATTTCGTCACATTGCAAATTATTTTTTATGTATTTGCAATTAAATCACATTCATAAAGTCATACAGTGAAACTTAAGCAGAGTAAGCCTTATTGTATGTGCAATAGACCATTAATAACAAATTTATATCCCGACACTATCTTTATAGCTTTTATGTATTATCTTATATATATATATAAGGCGACCATAAGGCCATAAGGAACCATAAGGAGTAGAGACTTGTTTGGTAGGCATATTCCTTTTTCGTGTATTTTATTTACTATTTGTTATTTGTAAAACATTTCACCTAAATTAATGAATTTACTACCCAACCATTCCACGCAGACAAAGTCGCGGGTTTAGTAGTATGTACAGATAAGAGGGTTCTACAAAATAGATACGAAATTGTTATGAATTCTAGTAGGCTGCATAAAATTAAATTCATTTAAGGGTAACTGTATACGTTTCTATAATAAACTCCCAGCAAACGTATTATACGTAGTTTTTAAACTTTGACATACCTTACTTGTTAATATAATAAAATGTACACGTTCTGGGAATTTATTAATTAAAACTTTTCGCGAAAACAATCAATAGGACCTAAGGAAAGTAATCTTAGGAAAGTACAAATAAGTCAGTGCCACAGCGACCAGTTAAAAAGAGTCATAATATTTCATAATACATTGATGAAGCCAGAAAAAAATACTTTTTTCTAATACTCTTCGTACTTTATATTAAATGTAGAATTAAATTAAGATCTTACGAAAACAATATGTAAGTAAGTGAAAGTAAGTAGCAGTCCCATTGCTGGGCACAGGCCTCCTCACTCCGAGGAGCGAGGGTATTTAAAGCATAGACCCACCACGCTGCTCCACTGCGGATTGGCAGGCATAGTGCACAAACGCACTCTCATAGGCCGATGTGACGGGAATCTGACACGAACGGAGAGGGATCAGGCGCAGGACCAACGGCTTAACGTGCTCTCGAGGCACGGGGGTGGATGACACCGCCAACTTCCCAACTTCGGGCATATATTGAAAAAATCTTAATAGAAAATTTAATATTCATTTTTTAATTGGCCCGACCAGGGAGTCGAACCCAGGACCTCATATCTGTAATCGAACATGCTAACCACTATAACAATGAGGCAACCAATTAAAAAAAATATGTATGAAATAAAATCTAAAGACTCATCTCGATATCTCAAAAACTATTCCGTCGATTGACTTGAAATTCTGGATACAATTTCTTTTCGAAACGTAGTCTCTCACTAAGAATGGGTTTCGTGAACCACATAGATAAAACTGCGAGTAACTGATAGTTAATAATAAACGTTATTATTGTGAGATCCGGTAATGTTTACTTCTGGGGTTATGCTCATAGATGTGACCAGTGTTTTGCGATATTATCATTGCTTTATATGGAGTTACTGTGAATTAATGAATACATAAAAAAATCCATATATCTTTCCTTAACAATTAAATACTTTAGGTACTTTCAAGTTAAATATACAAAGAGTATAGTTTACAAGTATAATCCCAATCGTATATCGTATAACCTTGCATCTGTAAATTAATGGTTATCCCTTTGTGATTCATAAACTTATCTTCGACCTTTAAAAGTAAAACCCCTTAATTTTTTTATTTTATTGCCGTGGTAGGTGATGATAGTGTCTAAGATTGAAGCGTGTTTTTCTCTGTAAGAGATAATTTACATCTTATACTTTCTGTAGAGCATCGTGCAGGAACGCATTTAGCTAGAAGTATTTGCTGATAGGGCTGAATTAGCCACGGCAGAAGCCGCCCACCGGTCCAGATTCAGACATATAAGAAAATGGCGTACCAAGTATTCTAAAGATTTGAGAATACAAAATGTAATTTAGATATCACTACTGTGCTTTTTCAACTGCCTGATTGGTCTAGTGGTTAGCATGTTCGACTACAGACACGAGGTCCTGGGTTCGAGTCCCGGGTTAAGCCAATTCAAAAATCAATGTTGAGATTTCTATTAAGATTTTCTCAATATTTGCCCGAAGTTGGGAAGTTGGCGGTGTGATCCACCCCCGTGCCTCGGAGAGCACGTTAAGCCGGACCTGCGTCTGATCTCTCTTCGGTCGTAACGGGTAATAAAGGGTGCAATTGTGTACTACGCCTGTCAACCCGGAGTGGATCAGCGCGATGGGTCTATGCTCTAAAAACCTTCGGAGTGAGAAGACCTGTACGTAGCAGTGGGACGTTAATGGGCTGCTACTTACTTTGTTTTTATTATGCTAAATTTTTCAGTTTTTGCATAGCATCACGCCTCATTCCCATAGAGGTAGGCATAGACCACGTCCTTCCACTTGGCACGATTCTTGCATACCTCCCTATCTTCTTTTCATTAACGCTTTCATACAGGTTCGTCGGTTTAGAGCACTCTTGACCTGGCCCTTATTTAAACTGTTCTGGATTTGGTCTAGAAACTTTCGCCTTGGTCTTTTCCTTCCAACTTTCCCATTCACTCTTGACTCATAAATCCTTTTTGTCAGTCTCCTTACATTCATTGTCTCTAAATGTCCAAACCACCTAAGCAAACCTTTCTCAATTTTAGTCACTTCACACATCTTCTTTTTACCATAGCGTTTTTCACATCTTATATGATATAACTTACTTAGTTTTTAAATGGGATCTCTTAACTATTAATCGCTGGGCTATTATATGAAGCAATTTTTTAGAGCCAGTTAAAAATATACTACCTCTCTCTATCCGAATAAGACGACTAATATATATGTATAATTAAATTACTGTATAAAGATATCTATGTTTGTTTATGTGCAATATGTATTACATAATATTTTCACTGTTAAATATCACCACGCTCTACCCCTTTTACTAATCAGCAGTCTTTCTAATCCAACGTTAAATAGCTATAAGCCCGCCTCATTGTATTGATCTTTTTTGTATTTCTTTTAAATGTTATGATGTACAATAAAAGCGTACTCTCTCTCTCTCTCTCTATTTTATTGGACAAAGCTTTTTTCAATTGGTTTATTACTTTAAAATTATCCGAAACGTACAAACATCTTTAAGACAATTACCCTCAGCTGTAATATATCGACGGCTGCTACGTATAAAGAGTCAAGTATAAAATCCTAATTTTGTAATACACTGTATTTGCTTCTGTACTAATGATATGATTAAGCATCATGTCCTAAAACGTGATATAATCATCATAATTGTAATAAATATGTAGAAGTACTGTTTTATGTACAAATAATAAATCTGAATCTAAATACCACATACATGATACTGTTGTAAGAAGACCAGTCCATGACGCAGAAACGGCTTCATTATTAAATTATGATAATATTGTATAAAATAATAATATGTTATGCATATGATCGTAATTACGATTATAATTTATATTACATTGCTTATTGAAATATTGAATCTAAAAGTTTAAATTAACTCACAATGTGCTTTCAGCTTAATTGCATTGAATTATTCATATTCATCAAAAATTTCGTGTAAAGTCCTGCGATCTTTTTCATCAACCGATTTTCATCAATTACTTTTGCATATTACATAGTTAACCCTTAATGGAGGGTTTCGATTGTACAGTGTACCAAGAACAGTTATTTGATATAAAAGGATTGCCTGAAAAGGGTTCGAGCTTTACCATATGGGAACTCCCAAATGAGTATACTTTTTGTACAATCATAGTGTTCAATGAGAAACAGCACTTGCCAGAACATATAGTTATCTATAGATTTGAGTCCTACTTGAACCACTCAAGGATGATTGAGACTTTTAGGCAAAACTCATGTTGAAGTATCCCAGTAAAAAAGGTAAGTAACAGCTCATTAACGTCCCACTGCTGGGCACAGGCCTCCTCACTCATATGAGAGAGGGTTTTAGAGTATAGACCCACCACGCTGCCCCACTGCGGATTGGCAGGCATAGTACACAAGTGCACTCTCTATTCCTTCACACTCATAGTCTGACGTGACGGAAATCCGATACTACCGGAGAGTGATCGGGCGCAGGCCCGACGGCTTAACGTGCTCTCCGAGGCACGGCAAATAAAGAGAAAATCTTAATAGAAAACTCAATATGCATTTTTGAATTATACACATATATATAGGTTTGTAAATTTATATATGTATGTAGTGGCGTATTTATAGAGTGGCAGGGCTGGCAAAATGCCACGGGCCCCTAGCTCAAGAGGGCCCCGACCCAAGAGGTACTTGAAGCATGTGAGGTATTATTATTTTATATATTATTTCGCGGTGGGGCCCACTGTGGCAGCGGAAGCACTTCGACCCTTATGGATTTTTTGTACGCGAAAGATACGAGGTAACACTGGTTATGAGACTTGGCTTTTCTGCCTATTGAAAATTCTAAGGCCCGATCTTTAAACATTGCTTATATAATAGACAATTTTGCGGAACAGAAAGCTCGAAAAAAGATTTTTCTTAATAAAATCCTTATTTAAATTTAATTGTTATTTTTATTTCATTGTAAATAAATGCTGGTTTCGTCAAGATGCTGTTCCTTCATCGAAAGGTTAGCAATTGGAGATGAATGTGAAGTTTCTTTATGAAAGCTTGCGTGGGGACTATAGCTCATTGCCTCTCGCCTAAGAGAGATTATCTATGCCCAGCAGTGGGACGCATATAGACTGGTGTATGTGAGGTAATGTAAATTTATAAACCCTCGCTCTTGAAAATAAAATTGCTATTGGATAACTATTTAAGTGGTACTAATAAAATTAAAATAAATACGTGGCGATTTTTGCGGTAGGGTCCCATCAAAAGATTTTGCCACGGGCCCCAGATAGTATAATTACCCCATTATATGTATGTTTGTAGTAAAAAAAAGTGGTAAGGGGAAATTATCAAAAAACTGTCAAATGCCACTTTTCCTATAAGCAAAAATAAGAGCTGGGAAAGTGGAATTTTCAAAACTCCCAGACATTTTCCAGGTAGAAACAGGCTGCACTATTAAGACACAATAAGAACTAAGATTAATTTATAAGGGATATTCTAAGCACTTCAATACCCGATCTTGTATTATAAAAATCTAATAATTTTGAATGATACTCACGTATACAATATCTCATACGTGCTCTATCACTTTACTTGTACATGACATTTATAATGTAGAAGTTACGTAAACGTTATCGAGATAAAGTAGAGATTTAAAATATGTAACAATGAAAATAGTCTACTTCTATCTCGTAACGTTACGGCAAGCCTTTTTGTTATTGACAGGTTAGCGTCTGAGTGTGATCACACATGATGGTAAATGATGATACAGTCTAAGGAAGTGGAAATGGAAGCACACTATTTCTAAGAGAGATTCATGTCTTAAGGTTCCTAGAGAGCGTTGCCCCGGATAAGACTTTTATTGCTTGGAAGCATGTTTTTTCTGAGTGACTCTGAGCTTCCGCAAGAGGCCCATAGTCAGCGACCACGTCTCGGAATCATAGGTCATCACTGACAACACGCACTGTTCGAAGGATTTGGTCTTCAGGCACTGACGAATGTCGGACGAAGTTATCTGACGTAGTTTCCCATACGCTGCCCAACCGAGTTGGATTCGGCGGTTGACCTCCTTCTCGAAATTGGACCTACCTAGCTGGACTATATGTCCCAGGTATGTGTACACTGTGGTCGCTGACTATGGGCTTCATGCGGAAGTTCAGAGTCACTCAGCGTCCAAATCAGAAATGAGGAGATCAATGAAGTGGCAATGGGCGGGGCACATAGTCCGAAGGACCGATGGACGTTGGGGGCTAAAGGTGCTGGAGTGGCGACCCCGCACCGGACGGCGCAGTGTAGGCCCCCCACAAGGTGGACCGATGATACAAACAGGGTCGTCGGTAGCCGCTGAAGCCAGGCGGCGCAAGACCGGGCCTTGTGTACGTCATTACGTGAGACCTATGTCCAGCAGTGGACATTCATCGGTTGAAGCGACGACGATGATGTCTTTTCTGGTAGACTAACCAGTCAGATACAGATAAATCAGAAAATGATATTTCCTAAATTTGTTGTGTCGGGTATCGCACCCAGGGCCCCTGATAGTGAAGCGAGTACTCACACAATTGTGCCAGCGAGGCCGTCAAAATCTCATTATAAAGATATATATATATATATATATATATATATATATATATATATATATATGATTTTACTATAATAAAAGATAAATTAACTTATTTTTTTGGATCCCTAGCATCAACATGGTGCTCCTACTAATTTATTAATTTATTTTATTTTTTAAATTATGCGTCGACGGGTCATAACTTTATGATTATGCATTCTTAACGGAAATGATTAGTTTAGAATATTAAATTGTTAAATGGTAATGGTCAAAATTCAACGTTTCTTTGTGCTTACATAGTGACTGGACAACATAACAATTTAGCTTCTTTTCTTTGACTGGATCGTCACTCGTACAATATTCATAATTGAGCGTATAAAACTTGAATAAAAGTATTTTACAAAATGTTATCTAACAGCTCCTGAAAATGCAATAAATAACATATCAATCATTTCGTTTATTAAACGATACAACCAAATATTCTGTAAATCTTTATATTGCAAAAACTAATGAGTAACTTACGATCTGTTCCGAATAACAAGGAACGCTTAAAAGTCCAACCCACAAAATCTTCAGGTACAGTAAAAAAGATAACTAGCAGCCCATTAACGTCCCACTGCAAAGCATAGGCCTCCTCTCTCATGGAGAGGTTTAAAGGGCATAGATCCACCACGTTGATCCACTGCGGGTTAGTAGGAATAATACACAAGTACACTCTCTATTCCTTCACTCTCATAGTCCGATGTCGCGGCAATTCGAAACGACCGGAGAGAGATCAGGCGAAGGACCAACGGCTTAACATGCTCTCCAAGGTTCAGGCGTGAAGCATTCCGTTTTCAATTTCAGAGTTCGGGCAAATATTGAGAAAATCTCACTCGGGGACTCGAACCCAGGACCTCATGTCTGTAGCCGCTGTATGCTGGCAACTAGACCATTGAGGCAATCCTCTCCTATATAGAAATGCTAACTGAGCCCGCAACTTTGTCTGCGTGGAGTGTTTTATAGGTAGCAATTTCATTAATTTAGGCATTTTATTTTACAAATAAGAAACATGAACTCTACTCGGTCAAAGGATTATTCCTACCAAATTTCAAGTATTCACTCCTTACGGTTTCAGAGATATCGTGATGAGTCAACAGATACCTGGATATCTCTCATTTATACAGACTAGCTGAACCCGCGACTTCGTCTGCATAGAATGTTTTTTGGGGAATATTTTCGTTAATTTAGGTAAACAGTTCTACAAATAGAAAACATACGTACAAGTATCCACGCCTCACGCCAGAGATATCGTGATGAATCAATGGATATAGACTCTATTCCTTCTTCCTCATATTTCTATGGTACGAGAAATCCTACATACACGGAGAGAGTTAATCAAAGAAGTTGAGCACACCGTGAACTCAACTTCGGCCTAATTCGGCCAAGCAAAGCGATTTATGCTACGGTACGATGCTGTGTAGAAAAAATTAAAGGGAAAATTACCTCTTACCAGATCAGCGAGCTTCCATCTTAGACTGTAACACCACTTACCCTCAGGTGTGATCACAGCCGAGCGTTAACCTATCAAACAGTTATATTGGGTCAGCAAATGTCTACAAGCAATTATGGCGGCTATTAAGTGAATCACGTCGCTTGAACCGTATATTTCTCAACTTATTCGTCGATATATTTCTATAAAAAAACAACTAGTGGAAATTTTTTTATAGTTTTACAAGGCCTCTACAACATTTTTACGCTAGATTCAGAAGGTCAAAGTGCGAAATGACGCACTGGAATTTCTAAAGGTCCTCTGTGGTCTCAGTTAATTATACATCGACTTTATTAATCTTATTATGTAGTTATACTACCATATTCATTTGTAGGGTTTCCCTGTTATTTATTTATTACAAATTTTGCATAATGCTTACTCCTTTTATGTTTCACACACGCCAATCATGTGATTTTCTAAAAAATATTAGAATTTTCGCAGGTCATTCAATCCCTAGGAATAATATTTTCTTAACAGAAAAACCCCAGAACCTCAACACCTCAAAATAGTTTAACAAGCTGACCTCAAGACCAATGAGCAAATTAGAATATTCGACAGGCCTTTTTCGAATATTCCCGTATAAAGTTGTTTTTCAACAATTTCTCAGAGTCATTCTAATTACAGAAACAACAGATTGGTCTTTTCTATAGACTTACGAAATAATTTGCATACCGCAAACGTCACTAATTGTCGCGCAAGGGTCGAAATTCAACCATAATTAATTTAAATTATAACTTTGAATATTGTTAAAGTTTTAATGACAAACAAGTTAAGTACGTACGTACAAAGTACATATGTCAGAAGTGAAACTACTTTGGCAAACAAAATTTAAGTCTTGTTTATATATATACAAATCTAAAACTTTTGATTTTCGAGGCTTAGAGGAATAGACAAAGGAAGGAATGTTAGTAATTTAATTGTCATTAAAACATTTAAAGTGTCGAAAATTAATACAAATAATGTATTGAAATCTCGAATGACGAATTGTAAATAAAAATGTCACGCGTTTTTGGTCCATTTTAGTACATAGTTATTAATAAAATTTTGTTATTGAATTTAAAAATGAATAGGATAAGGATTAAAACAGAGGTATGAATAATATGGTTTGATTATTGTCGGCACTTTTATTAACTTTTAAAATGTAGAAAAGTAGTTATAGTGGCATGATTACAGTAGTTAAACATATTTTGACGTCTTCGCTGGCGCAGTGGTGCGAGTACTCGCTTTGACAGCAGAGATTCCGGGTTCGATCCTCGATAGGGCGAATTTGGACAACTCTATTTCCTAATTTGTCTCAGTCTGGATTGGTAGGAGGTTCTGGCGTGCCTAGTTACTTCAAACAAATATATCTGTATAAATATATATATATATATATACATAATTTTCATTAGTTTCACCCTTTTTTGTAGTAGTTTGATTTTTTATCATTATATGTAATTTTTTTAGGTTTATTACTATATAAGTTTAATTGTAGACGTAACATATTTAATAAGTAATATAATTTAGCATAAGTATAAACATTATATATAAGGTTGGCTTCCTAATAAAATAAATTAAAATATCTGTGTTCCGTTACGATGCTGTGTAGATACCATAGGAGGTATATCGCCTCTAACCAGATTAGCGTACTTCTGGGGCAGAGTCAATAAGTGGCAGCCGGGCGCGCGGGGCATCACCCGAGAATTATCACTTCTCGGGTAACGGCCTGCTGGTGCGGTCGACTTTTGAAACTGCCGCGTTCCTAGCTATTATTATTAATGAGTTTGTGTAAATTGATATCGGGAACATTAAGTGATTGAACATTATAAACTGAGTTAATTAGTAATGTGTTTGATTGCACCAATTACCCAACAAACGCCCACAGTATGGAAATTATTGATGAAATCAATGACGATATCGGCGGAGAGCCCTACGTCCCTATGCTTTACGCTTCTTCCTTCTTTCTTTCTTATTCTCCGAGAAAATCGCAAATGTTTATTCTTTTTATTATTAGTTTAGATATATGTGGTATAAATTTCATACTCCTCCGCCCGCGCAATGTTTCCTAAAAAATTATACGAAATTTTTCCTTATAAATTAACTAAAATTTAAAACGTTCTACTTTGAATGGGCGTAGTAATTGGCGTTTAATTACGCGGAGGTTTTTTCTTTAATTAACTAGACTTCTGACATTGTGCATAAAATTGACCCGTACTACTCTGTACTCGGAAATACGTTTTTATATTTGCACACCAGAACAGAAATACCTATGTTAAGACTCATTATCACTAGTTTCGTTATAAAAAGGAAAGATCTGGCTTTATTTATTGAGAACAGATGGAGGTGTGCTAACATATTAAGAGGTAATTTGTCTCTTATCACTTTTATAGAGCATTTACTACACGTCACTGATGGAATACAGAATTGGGTTTTTCAAAAGAATATTAGGATTGGAGTGTGTGAAACATAAAAGAAGTAATTCTTATAAAAAAACTTGTTAAAAACAAAATTACAGACAACCCCTACAAATGTATATTCAAATTCAAAAATTTTTTAGAGTAGAGTTTATATACTTCTGGACACATCTATTGGCCCACCTTGCATTTTCAGCTTCGTTTGGTCGTAGCTAAAATTTTATATTAGGTCCAGCAAAAAGTTTTTATGCAGTTTTGAACCTGGCACATTCATAATTTCTTTCAATAGTCTTTTTTTGAATTTCGAACACAGAATTTAAAGAAACAAAAGACAATTTGGAGCCTGTTCGTTGTTAACAAACAATCGAATACTAAAAAAAACTTGATTTTATTGGTTTACTCGGATTTAATTCTTGAAAGTGTGATTTTTCTCATTGGTTTTGCAACAAACATTACTTATTCTTACCATTAAGGTAAGGTTCTATCAATAATCAATGGATACTTCGCCTGAAGTCGCCGCCCAAGCTGTGGCACTTATCCAGGCGGGACACAGCCAACGAAATGTGAGTGTTCAACTTAATTTAAGTCGATCTGCGGTCCGAAATGTTTATTCGCGGTACCTAGAGACTGGCGGCTTTGTTCGTCGCCAAGGAAGGCCAGGATCTCGGGTCACAACTGAAAGGCAGGATCGATCCTCGTGACGACCAGCTTGAGAAATCGTCACCTTACCTCCATTGAGACCTTACCTCAAATTTCCTTTTTATGCATGATAATGCAAGAGCCCATACGGCCGGCATCGTCAGGGAATATCTTCGGGGCGTGAACATCACAGTTATGGACTTGCCAGCCAGAAACCCAGACATGAACCCCATTGAGCACGTGAGGGATGAGCTAAAAAGACTTGTTAGGGCTCGTCAGCCAGTTGCCCAGACGATGCAGGAGTTGAAAACTGCCATAGAAGAGGAATGGGAGATGATCCCCCAAAATTTCATAGCGAAGCTCCATGTCGTGTGGTATTCTGAATTCAAATTTAAAACATTACGATCGAAAAAGATGGTTAAAAGTACAAGGTTTAAAACTGCATCAGTAGTTTTTGTTCAATCTAGCAATAATATTTCGGTAGGGGCCATCGAAACCTAAACTCTAAGGTGGGCCAATAGATGTGTCCAGAAGAGTAGTACTTTTGAATCGTCATGTTTTCCCATAAATTATTTCAATTTACGACTTAGTATCTAAGTTGCGAATGTTCTTTCGCGGCTTGTTCTGGGAAGAGCCCACAACAAAGCCAATCGGTTGTCTTCTTTTTTCACCTCATCATTACAGTATATATTTTTAATTTATTCTATTTCAATTAAAGCAGTTTTCACTTCCACGCCTTTTTGTGTTCTAAGTAGTCCTTAAAATTAGAAAACGTTTTAATTTCTTAAGTGACATCTTTGTAACTTCGTTTGTTATAAAAAAGTATACAGTTTTAGTTACTTTTTCAAATTTGACACGGTGGTAAAAGAGGCGCTGGACAGAAACCGATAGAAACAAATCGTCCGCTCCAGATCCTACACTGATACTGACCACGATCCTCGGAGAAGAGGAACCGACTAAGAGAAATACAGCATCTAACTAGAATGGAGTCTAGCTATGGACAGAGATCCAGGGCAAAACTCCATTCCTAGCAAGCGAAGCGAATTTTCACACCTTTAAAGTGAAGCCTCAATACCTTTCCCTTAACCGTAACTAAGTATAAAATTTAACGTATAAACATAAATCAATAAACAAATTAACTAGATAATTTACTTATAAGTATTTCTACAATCTACATTGATTAATTAAAGTTACAACGGTAGCTATTTTTTAAAAAATATATAAATTGTTGTGTTCACTTTTACACATTATAATAGAAGGAAATATGAATACAGTTGACTTATGCAAAGGTCGTTGATGCAACATTAATTAAATTATACTTCAATATAAGAAACAATTATCATCATAATAAAAACACTGGTAAGGTAAATAACACATGTAAGGAATACGACATTATGATGTGATAATCAATTTTAAATTAGTTTTTGTACTATAAGGAATCAAGATAATAAACCATAGCTACTACTTAAACTTATTTTTATTTATTATTGTTGAAAGATACTTATCCCAGTTTACAAGTAAATAAAGTGTAACACAAATAACAAAACAAACACAGAACAAGAACAAAGAACAAATACAGGAAAAACAAAACTTAAATTAAAATTAATAGTAAATTTTAAATTAGAATTACAATAAAAATAAAAAAGTTTTAGCTAGTATAATTTTAAACTTACGACTTTCCTGGGTTCGAGTGCCGGGTAAGATTTTCTCATTGTTTGCTCGAAGTTAGGAAGTTGGCAGTGTGCTCCACCCCCGTGTCTCAGAGAGCACGTTAAGGCATCTGTCCTGCGTCTGATCTCTCTCCGGTCTAGTCGGATTTCCGACAAATCGGACTATGAGAGTGGAGGACTGGAGCCGCAGTGGATCTATGCTCTAAATACCCTCTCTCATATGAGTGGGAAGGTCCCAACAGTGGGACGTTAATGGGCTGCCACCATTATACTTTTAGATATAAATTTTTATCAGCTAATGTCTTAGGCGACTGGACTTTGACAGGCAAATATTCCATAATTTTTGAATTGCAAATTATAAACATATAAGAAACAGTACAAATAGCGAGGATAACTAATTTCTATATTTTATGACGTGAATACGTCTTTAAAATCGCACCCATGTGGAGGTAATTTAAAAAAACGAATTATAAAATTAGGGGATTGTTTGGAGTTGTAACTACATATCTATCGCCTCCATCCGAAATTCAATTACAACACTGGACACCTAAAGGATCAAAGAATTTATTCCGCTAAGTAAGGACTGTAACACATCGCGCACAGCGGACGGGGAAGCCCCGCCATTTTGAATCTATTGCTCATTGCACATGACACAACCACAATCCATTTTATTATTATTAACAGGTTGATGCTGTGACACACCTTTGGTAAATGATGATACAATCTAACTAGGAAACGCGCTAATCTGATATTAGAAAATCTAGCTCTTTTAGTTTATACACAGCATAAAACTCTTAGCTTGGCGATGTCTTTTTTTAAATCAAATTATTCTTTATTCAAGTAGGCTTAAAAAGCATTTTTCAATCATCAGTAGTCTGTCCGTTGGGAAAAAATCAACCACCGGTTCGGAATGTTTGAATCCGCTGAGAAGAAACCGGCAAGAAACTCAACGGTTACTCTTTTAGCAATAGTCGTGTATGTTACATTCAGTAATATTTTGCTTCTGTGAGCCTAAAAAAGTAACAGCTTCATAATCACAAAATCGCATAAAATTTTTCATCTTGCATCCGTATCTCATTGGAGATTTTATACGGTAGGGTCACCAAGCTCTCCTGCGGGTTGACACCCTATACATATCCCTGAAATCCTATACTCGTACATATCTATCTATCGGAGTGCATCTCTCACTCCCCACCATCATTAGAATGATGGTGAGCAGCAACCGAGGATGTCATGACGCGTGAGGCGATGGCGAAACGCATCCACCGTTCGCAAAAGAAGGCAGGGAAGAAGGCGAGAAGTCCACAAACGCCGTCTCCCTCCTTAGTGGTGGTCTTTGGTTAACGGATGCAGGGTCCGTTGCCCAACAAGGAAAGGTCCCGCGGGTGATTGGTGGCTTGCCAGGACCTCCAGGCAAGTCACGGTTAACGGTTACATCGCTGACGTGGTTGCGAAGGTCTGTCAATCGCGTTCTCGTGACCCCGTCTCTGCGTGATGTAGGAGCAACGCTGGATTTTAGCTGTCAATTTTTATAGTATTATTGTAAATCAGCCAGAAAATGGTGACAATGTGCATCAATAAAACACAACAGAAAAAAACATCAATAAACTGTATTTGTACAAATAATTCTTAAAGCTACATAATTTCATTTATTTTAAATATAAAAGATGGCAATTCCTTACTCGTAACTTAAAACTAAAGAAATAGAGGAGTAGGTTCTAAATGGCTAGAAGCCAGAACCGTTAAGAGACAAGAGTACTCATATTCATCAATGACATAATTCTTGTTAGAAAGAAATAGAACTTTTATTTATTGCTGCTAGGTTAGCGGTTGACTGTGACCTGATCTGAGGGTAAGTGATAATGCAGTGTAGATGGTAACGCACTAATTTGGTAGGAGGTAATTTACCTTTTGTTGGTGCAATGCTTGCCAGAGAAAGGGAGTGGAACTGACCACTTTCTACGAGACTATTATTACGCTGAAGGAGGCCCATGAAAAGCAGCGGGAGGGCGTTGTGGATGCTCCTCTTCTCTGCTGAGGAGGTAGAAAGATAGAAGGCGTAGATTTGCGCTTCTCCTGCCTCCACCTTCATATCCCCACGGGAACTGGTAGCACCAGATTAGACTGCATCTACCGATCCTCTGGTTCTCCACTAAACGATGGGGAAGGTATCGCTGGGTTTCAGTGGCTATTGTGTTTTATCAGCGAAAGGAATTGCAAGGTAATAGTCTCCTTTTTAAACACTATTAATTCTTTGAAGGAGGCACATGAGAGCCAGAGAGAGGACACTGCGAGTGCTTCTCTTCTCCGGGCAAGACGTGGGGAGATATGATAGTAGACGTAGATTTGTGCTTCTCCTGCCCGCCTTCAACATTCATCCGGAGCACCAGAGTTGATTGCGTCTACTGAGCCTCTGGTGCTCCACTAAATGATGAGTAAGTTATCGTTGAGTTTTAGTGCGTATTCTGGCTCACCAGCGAAAGGATGTGCAAGACAGTGGTCTCCTTCTGCGAGCCTATTATTTCTTTGGAAAAGGCCCATGAGAGGCAGTGGAGTGACGCTCCTCTTCTCCTGCCTCCGTCTTAAGTTTCTCCTCGAGAATAATGCAGAGCACCAGTGTAGATTTCGTCGACCGATCACCTGGTGCTCTACTAGAGGTTAGGGAGGGCTATCGTTGATTTTCTGTGTATTCTGATTCATCGGCGAGTCCCACACTCTCGATTTGACTTAAAACCTAATCGAGGTGCATAAACTTTGCTGGTAAAGGGGTAACTATCCAAGGCCGCAGCCTCCTACCATTCCCTATTCTAGATTTCCTAAATTCCTACTGACGAGAATCGAGTTTAGAACTATTGCCAAAAAAGAAATACTTGGAGAAGTCCTAATTCGAAATTTGTCACTAAAATCAAAGAACATGCGATATTCTTTTTACAGTACCTATTACATTATGTATCTTGCCCAAATTTTCAATCGTTAATGAAATACTTTTTTATTCATTCAGTCAAGTCAAAACTTTCAGATGATATTTGATGTCAATTTTAACGGCTTGTTCATATATTAACAAATTAAATATATTTTTTTAATGATTACACGTTAAGGGTTTCTATGTAATTATATATAAGAAGTTTACGCTAGATGACGTTGGAATTACATTCTTTTTTATATTACTGATTTAGATATAAATAACTCTATACCAATATAACATAAATAATAGAATAACCTACATTTTTTGCAAACTATTACGATTTAATCATTTAATACAACTATACTAACTTTTGTGCAACCACGAGCAATAATTTTCACAGCTACAGGTTATAAGACTAATAATTTGTTACAAATCATGTTTATAAATACTAATTATTAAGCGATACTCTTGTTGTCATAAAAAAAGTAATTAATTATGAAATAGAACAGTTAAGTTACGATTTAGATTCTTATTTACACTTGTTTAAAAATGAGGGTAATCGTAACATTTTCTTAAACGTGGTTATTGTGTGATGGTAGCATTTCTAATTTATTATGAAATAGAAGAGCCTAGTCACTTATTTACATTTTTTTTTAATTTGAGGGTACTTGAAACATTTTCTACGTTGTGGGTAGTCTATAGGCGTCTCTTGTGATAATCTTTAAAACCCGCATAGATACATCAGTAATAAAGAAATAATAATTATGAAACGGAAGAGTGAAGTTAAGATTTAAGTATCTATATACATTTTTTTTAATTATTCGTAACTTTTCTACAATTGTAGGTAGTCTTAAAAGTGTGGTTTACTAACATGGTAACATGGTCTTCAATACCGCTTTAGATACTTCAGTAATAACTATGAAATGGAAACGTCGAGATATATATATATATCTATTTACATTTGGTTAACTTTAACCAAGCCTAACAAGTTTTTATACAATTTAAGGTAGTCCTAACTTTTCCTATAGTCAATATAGTGACATAAACCGAAGACTTTAATTCTATGAGATCATCGGCGATTCTTCGTTGACTTTCGCGTCGTGTACCTCCTTCACCAACTCCGCAAGTTCACCGGCTCCGTAGCCCAATAGTTGTCTCAAATCGCACACGTATTTGTAAACAAACCTGAATAAATGAAACTATGCTATACATATGCTTTTTATCTTCACATAAACACACACCACGCACGCACTCGCATAAAAACTGACAGACACACAAACACACGTAAATTAGAGGTACGTAAAAGCCTAAAGTAAGCAGTGGCGCTCCAATGCTAGGAACAAGCCTGCTCACTTGCAGTAGAGTTATTAGAGCATAAACCCACAACGCTGGTACACTACGGAGTGGCAGGGTACACATATTTCTGTAGCTTCTGAGATATACAGGTTTCCTCACGATGTTTTGTCGAAAAAATTAATGCTTTTCATTCCTCAGTCAACTACTACAGTCCAAAATAGTCCCTTTTCCATATATAGTATGATCCTTCGAGCCGGATCGAAAATGAACAATCAAATAGGTAAACCTTTTTATATAGGTAAACTTAGAATTGTCTCACCACTAGGACAGCTCTTTCAAAAAGAACTATAGTTTAACATTAATGAAAATTATGAAATGACCAAACGTAAGGTCCACGACCTTATTCCCTTGTACAATATTTACCTCTTTCCCGCCACTTTTGATATCATATCGCCATCGTAATAATATCTCAAAGCTCTGGAGAGTTTCTCATAGTTCATGGCTGGCTTGTGTTTCCTCTTACCCCATAGCCTTGCCACTCTTTCTGGTTCTAGAAGTTTGAACTCTCCTTCTGTACCTGTGTATAAAAATAAATAATACTATAACATGTTGTCTCTTTCGTTCAGATAGGGCATATTTTATGTATAAAACAACATATTTCCATGTCATTTCACTTATTCTTTGGCGGGTCATACATTCGGAATGATAGCCGCTTTTTTTTTAAGTGAAACTTTTTAAGACGTATGAGGGTATTTTTTTACGGATGAAATGCATGATTAGAGTCACGAAGACGTGCAGCGTTTTTTATGCTAATTCGTCTGATGGTTAGGTAGTTCTAATATTGACAAATAGCATGTGGCATTTTAATTTGCCATTGGTCATTTAATATACTATTTTTCATAAAATATAAAATAAAAAAATATTTTAAAAATTCTTTTATCTGAATTTTTAAATTCACAAACAAAATTTAATTATTATTATTGCTAATATTGACAAAAAACACGAGGCATTTTTATTTACAATTCGTCATTTGAGATTTCAATATATTATTTGTATTAATTTATGACACTTAATATCTTCCTTTTTCCCTCCCTCTTAGTCTCGGAAATGTAAAGTTTTAGATTTGTATAAATATAAACAAGACTTAAAAAATTAGTATGCCAAAGAAGTTTTACTTCTGACACGTGTTCTCTTATTTATTTACTTTTTAATGCCTCTGGGTTCTAGCACGTGAGATAATAACAGTGAAGGCATAGACTGCAATTAAGTTTACGCAGACGCCGGTTTACTTTAATATCTTCCGCGCAAATAGTTAATCTTTTCATGAGATTGGCTGCCATGGCCAAAATAGAGTTACAAAATACCTTTTTTAACATTTCATTATTAAAATTTTGGTTCTATAAAATAACCGCACTGGGTAAGCTGTGTTGAAGGCTGTGATATTTATATGCACGTATGTATGTATGCACGTAGACGTACTTTATAAATACAGTATTGCGTTGTAATTTTAAAGAGAGGAGGCTTTAGGAGCGGTTAATTAAAAAACTACGGACAACTGAAAACAACTCACCGTGCCATCTGATGACGTCGAAATATTCAGCACTAGTAAGTAACTCCAGAAGAAATTGCCACAGTTGTATCTGTCCATTATTCCCGTTGCGAGAAGTGAAATATTGACCGCCATCATCTTCCGTAGACTGACGCAGTATAAGCTAAAAATTATTGGTTGAATTAGTCCCCAATATACTAAAGTAAAAAGTAGTAAATCACACGCTAGTCAGTTTTTAGTACATAGAAACTACCACGCTGCTTCGCTGCGGTTAAGTAAGCTGCACATATCTCAGAATTGCGCCAAGGATATATAGGTTTGTAACGATATAATCCTTTACCGAAAAACAATGATGGGTTAGAAAGAACAATCAACTTTCAATGTCAGTTCTTATGCCATCTTACACGAATTTTGATAGTCATAACATAGAAAGGGACTTTTAAATATGAACGACAGATGGCGCTATAAAATCCCTCGCATAAGATGTATAATTGATGAATCAATATTTAAAAAAACGGTTTCAAGATCAACTGTTATCAATTACAAGTTTAAAAAAGTCTATTTGAACTTGGGTGTACGATTAAAAAGTATTATTTCTCAATGTGGAATGAAAACTTGGGTTTTAAGCCCCTGTATGCGGGACAACAGTGCCTCGTCCTCTCCCGATTAGATTAAAATCAATTTAATTTAATTTAAATATTTAATTATTGATTATAAAGTCATCTCAAAGAGTTCGATCTTTTCGCCGCAGTGTAGAAAAAATTATATACATACTACGGGACAAAATATAGCATACTCGTCCACGATTTTCACCTTCGCGGGTGAGAATATCCTATTAAGAATAGTGTAAACTAATTTTAGTAATGCAATAAAAACATACCCGTGGTTTCTTTTTAATAGCCGATTGCGGTAATTCTAAATCATCTTTCACCACTGGTTCCTCATTTTGTATGACAGCTGAAAATAATTTCCCAAACAATCAATTGCTAAACGCTTCATCGTAATCTAACCAAATGTTATGCGATGATATAATCTAAAAAGTATTATATAAATAAGTTATATTACATACTAGTTTTTACTAGTGATTTCGTGATGTGGTTATACTGTCAAGATGGAAGTGCCCTAGCCTGGTAATGTAATGCTTGTGGTTGTTATAAAGCATCTTATTGGAACGCAAATTTTAGCCCTAGCGGCACGTCTCTCTTGGTAGGGTGGTAACTAGCCACGGCCAAAGCTACCAGTCCAAGCTCAGACAAATTGAAAAATGCCTAAATGTCCTAAATTTGTCGTGCCCGTAATAGAACCCAGGACCTCTGCCAGCAAATCAAATACTTATTACAATACCAACCTATGAATTTGCATTTCCTCAACAACTCAAAATGTGTCCAAAACAAATCGCCCGGATCCGATGGAACTTTTCCCCTATGGAAAAGATAAATTTTATTGAATATATTTTTTACTTGTAATAAAAAAAATAAGAAGTATAGCCTATTAAATTCGCACTCTTTACTAAACCAGCGTTGAACCATGCGTTTGAACACCAGCTATTTTTGATTTTGTGTTTCATTGCTGGTTTTTTTTATAGTAAAATCAAAATATTTTTTTACGAAAATATCCCTTCATTTGCGGCTGGCGTAAATAATGCTACTAAAACGTTTTAAAAAATATATTATTTTTATCAAGATCGATTTTTATATTATATTTGGCGATTCAAGTATTAGCGCAAATTAGAAATAATTATATTTGGCGATTCAAGATGCGCAAAAGAAATCTACAGCGCCCCCTATTGACAGTTTACGTATTTTTTATGTAATGAGTTTAATAAATTAGGTAAGAATTAACCTTAAATTTTTAATATCAAAAATCATTATTAACAATATTAACATAACCAATATCACTTACTTGAAATCAATATTATTAATATTGCACAGTTCCACGCCGCTTATATTCCAATCCGATAACTTAATGCCTGTTAAGTTGAATTGCCGTACCGCCCATTGTATCCATAACTTAACGTGCTGGACTGACCTTAAAATGGAGTAAATTCTGCTGTCAGTTAGCTTAGATCTACTTTAAGATTCACATTTAAGTGAACGCCGTATCAAGACCACAGACGCAGTTATACGGGTCAATTAGTATTATATAAAAATATCAGGAACCATTTACCATTGAGAAGGATCATCAGGTATTCTGGCTCTACTGTGATCGCTACGAAAGTTTGCATCCACAACCCACTTGACAGCAGCTGCATGAGGTGTGTCACTTGTAATTGATTCGACTTCTTCCATTGGTTGAGGCTGCTGTGTTGATGCCTGAGGTTCTGTACCTGAAATAATATATAATAAGAGAGAAATAGGAAAACAATTGGGCTAGTGACCTCACAGAATAGTACCCAAGGGAAGGCAAAAAGATGTGAGAAAAGCCCGCCTATAGATAGGAAGACGAAATAATGCTCGCAGCCGGATTCACATGTTAAAGGAAAGCTAGTGACCGAAAAAACTGGTCTATCCTAGGGGAGGCTTTTGCGAAAACGCAAGACAACCTGTCATTTATAAAACATAGTTTGTAATTTATATTTGAGGTTGTCAATAAAGGCTATTATTATTATTTAAGTCATTTATAAAACATAGTTTGTAATTTAGATGTAAGGTTGTCAATAAAGGCTATTATTAGTAAAGAGAGCCTTCAAATTTACGCAAGTATTCGCTGTGCTAACAGAAGTCTCGGATTCAATCCCCGGTATGGCATTTTCTAATTTATCTGAGTCTGGACTGGAGGGAGGTTTCGGCTGTGGCTAGTTACCACCCTACCAGCAAAGCCGTACCGCCAAGCAAGAGAATTGTGTTCCGGTGCGATGCAGTGTAGAAACCACAAGAGGTAAATTGCCTTTTACCAGATTCACGCGCTTTCATCTTAGAATGTATCATCACTTACCATCTTAAGAGTACAAGCCCATGGAAAAAATTAGCCTGTAAAATAACCCAACGTGAATAACGCTTTAAAGGCTGTTACTATATATATCATAAAATAACTTTGAGCACTATGTCGTCCTATCTGAGAGGTACACGTGTATATATTTTTTTTATCTGTCACCGTTTATAATGTACGGCTACACGCATAACTAATATTTTTTAAATTACTGCTGTAAGATCATAAATTTATGTACAACTTTTTTTTTATAAAATGTTATTAAATATTAACGTTGTACCA
Organism: Elymnias hypermnestra; assembly: GCA_015832385.1. NCBI lineage: Eukaryota > Metazoa > Arthropoda > Insecta > Lepidoptera > Nymphalidae > Elymnias > Elymnias hypermnestra. The sequence continues at coordinate 1,197,805 of JACTOM010000050.1, forward strand.
TATAGCCGTACATTATAAATGGAAACAGATTAAAATATTACAATTTAAAAAATATTAGTTATGCGTGTACTCGCCTGTACCGCTTAGAAATGACGACATAGCGCTCAAAGTTATTTTATGATATAACAACAGCCTTCTAAGCTTATTCACATAGGTTCATTTCACTTCATAATTTTATCATGAGCTTGTAGTCTATCAGAGATCTATAGTCAACAGCAGGAAGCAACAGCAATAAAAAAAACACTAATTACAAATTTCCCCATTTTCCACGAGATCGGGAACTACGCGTGAAAAACCTAGCTCAATGTGGTTTTGTAATAATACGCACTATGGTTCGACAACGACTGAATTTATTATTAATGTTAGAACATAGATACAACAAAGAGGTTACATTTTGTTATACATTCTAAGAGGTTTCTCCTTTATATTTATTACAAGAAATACACATAAAATATTTTTAAACTTAAATTGAAGTGTATTATCTATATATACAAAAGAGATATCCAGGTATCTATTGACTCATCACGATATCTCTGGAACCATAAGGCGTAGAGACTTGAAATTTGGAAGGAATATTTCCTTTGCCAAGTAAAGGTCAACTAAGAACGGATTTTACGAAATTGATTGAAATTTGGTACAGCGATAATCTACAGCCTGAAAAACTATAAGCTCTTTGCAGTATTACACAGCAAATAACTCATTGAAGTATTTATACATATGTTTTTTATTTGTAAAGAAATTTGCCTCATTTAATTAAAATGCTACCCATTCAAACCTATAAAAAACATTCAACGCAGACGAAATCGCGGGTTCAGCTTGTAACTACATATGATGTATAACTAAGTACATATAAACCTGATTAGTTCAAAATAAATAAATAAATAAATTAGTTCACAAATATAATGTGTATGTGCACGTGTGAATGTATGTGCGTATGAGTGTTTGCGTGTGTGCATGTTTGATGTCATGAATAGTGAATGGTAGAGTAGATTCAATATGCTTTATTGAATTGTTAGTGTATCTGTCTACCACCGTTTTTAAAAAAAATGATCGTGAATAACTAATCTTTATAACTTTCTTTAGAAATCAAGTTCAAACTTTTTTTATCTCATAAATAATCAATGTTAATATGCTGTGGTACAAGAATAAACAGAATCCAGAACAGTTTGTTATATCTTGATATAAGTTTTTTATTTCGCACACGTCACATTGCAGATGAAAAATGCAATGCCAACTTACTTTCATTCTCCTGTGGCAACTGGAGCAGCTCCTCGTCAGGCTTGAGCACATCCATGATGTTGATCTTCTTCTGCGATGCTCGGATCTGTATGTTCACTTGAACAACACCTGAGCCACGGATACATTGCTCTACCAAGGTTTTGTGGTTTTCAAGCTGAAATGACGTTTAGGTCTTATTAACTTGCAAATAAACAGAATTCAAAGGTCTGTAAAACAGTTCACTTAGATGCATCTAATAATTTCTCATCTATTACAAAAGAATATTCTAACACGACAATCTCTTTTACCGTTTGTAGCAATGGCTATAATCCTCAGTCGAAAGCAGTCCGGAAAAAGTAGTATTCTATGAACGTGTATGTATATGTGTATGTGTATGTATGTATATATATACATATGTGTGTGTGTGTAGCGATAAGGCCGCCTTTTTGTACATTATTTTTCCCTTTTACCTTGTTACTGTTTCGTGTGTGGTGTATCTATCTGTCTATTCGACATAATTTTTAATCATTTCATTCATTGTGGATCACAATAAAATTCTGATTTCTCGGTCGAAATAAAACTAGTCGAAATCAGCCCAAAGAATGTTTTCTTTTGTTTTAGTTTTTAATCATTCATTGATTCTTGAAAATCCTCATGTTCCAACAAATAAACAAAATATATTTGTGAAACTTCTTTAGGCGCTTGTGGGTAAAACTATTACGGACAGAACGCGTGATTAGCGTCACGAGATGTGCAGCGTTTTATATGCTAATTCGGTTAAAGGTTAGGTAGTTTTACTATTTACAAATAACATTTTTAATTTGCCCCTCGTCATTTAATAATTTAATATACTATCTTTCATAAAATAAAAATATTTATTAAATTTTCTTTTCTAAATTTTATATTTAAAAAAATTATTATAATTTCTAATATTTACAAAAAACAACACGTGGCATTTTTATTTACAATTTGTGATATGAGATTTCAATAAATTATTTGTATTAATTTTCGATACTTTCAATGACAATTAGATTCTTTAAATTTTTAACATATCTTCCTTTTTATCTCCCTCTAAGTCTCGGAAATCTAAAATTTTAGATTTGTATAAATATAAACAAGACTTAAAAATTAGTTTGCCAAAGAAGTTTCACTCCTGATATGTGTACTTTATACGCACGCACTTTTAATTTATTTTTTTAGCGTAGTAGTTACCTGCTAGTCACATTAAGATACGTTAAAAAATGACAAAATCATCAAAATAACGATCAGAAGTAACCTGATATAATTGAGTATTTTGTATTTACCGAGTATTTTGCAATTTACTTTAGAAAGAAATACATAAGATTTTAGTTTCATTATAATACCAAGATGTCTACTAGTATATCGATTCATATTTTTTTTTAAACTCCAAAATTGTTTTAGTCACAAAATAATTTCAACTTGATGAAGTATTAACTAAATAACAAGAACTTTAATACATACCATCTTAGCGTCTTGCAACCAAAAAGTGTAATCCGATAGATCTGTATTGAGTCTTCTTTCGAGCATGGAGCGAAGTCGTGACAACCTCGTCCTTATATCCATTAGTTGGACTATCACCTCTTCTGAAATATTATAAATTAATATTACCTTGGTTAGTTTAAACTGCTCTCAAGCCTCAGACTAACATACTTCCCTGTCGCAATAGTGTAAATACAATTATCTTAGTTTGAATTAATGAACAGCTTCAACCAGTTATTTCTTTACCAGCCAGTGAGCATCTTAAACTGCCGTCATACATAGGTCATACAAAGATCATGAAATTTGACATATAATTGAAATAATAATGAAATTGTATACGTCATTTAGATAATAATGAGGTCGGTATTTTACTTCGGGGTAAGTAGCAGCCCATTAACGTCCCACTGCTGGGTACAGGCCTGCTCATTCCGAGGAGCGAGGGTATTTAGAACTTAGGCCCACCACGCTGCTCCACTGCGGATTGGCAGGCATATAGTACACAAGTGCACTTTCTATTCCTTCAGTCCAAAGTGACGGGAATGCTACACGACCGGAGAAAAATCAGGCGCAGGACCGACGGCTTAACGTGCTCTCCGAGGCACGGGGGTGGATTACACCGCCAACTTCCCAACTTCGCGCAAATATTGAGAAAATCTTACTAGAAAACTCAATATTTATTTTTGAATTGGGTAATGCTGCTGATATAGATGCAATATTTGTACTGCAGAAAATGGCAGTTCGTGCTATATATAATATGGGTTCAAGAGAGTCGCTAAGAAACAAATTCAGAGCAGTGAAAATAATGATACTTCACAGCGTGTACTTATTGCAAAACTTGTTGTACAACCATAAAAGTATTGACTCCTTTACGAAAAGAAGTGAGTGCACCTTACATAACTTAAGAAAAAAAATGTAGATTCTAATAGGCTACATAAAATTGACAAGTTATTCAAGGGCAACTGTATACGTTCAAAATATACATTGCAATGATGACAAAAAAATGTACACCCGACTGAGTGTGTTGTGGGCTCTTCTCTAACCAGGGCGCGAATGAACTCTCCTAACTTTGGATTGTAAGTCGTTCTTTAATGTCATCAACAGTCGTACATTTAAATAATATATCAGAAAACGATATTTTATTCAAAATTTGTGTTGGAATATTTTCGTATAGCAGCAATATTACGTTTGTATATATTTTTACATGTACAGAAATTTCAAATTTCCGGTTTCGAACTTTGCGAACCGGTGTTAGATTTGTTACTAACGGACAGACTACTGACGATTCAAAAGTGCTTTTGAGCTTACTTGAATGAAGAATATTTTGACTTTAAATTTGATTATAGAAAAATCTCAAATGATGAATGTTAAATTAAAATTCCTCGTGATATTTGTAAACCGTAAAAATACCTAAGCTACCTTAAATTTATACAAAATCATTATAAAGTTATTATTACTACAGAATCTATTTTTAAAATTATTTATGAAATATTATTTTATATTTTATGCAAAATAATTTATGGAAAATGAAATGAATTGTAAATAAAAAATACCACACATTTTAATCAACATTAGAAATTATTAATTAAATTTTGAATAGATTATTTATGAAATATTTAAAACACTGCACATTTTAGTAACATAAAAATGTTATCCTCATGCGCCTAAAGAAGTTTCACTTCAAAAACTTGTATACTGATAGCATGCTTGGTTTATTTCAAAATACAAATAATTATAAGAAACCAGATATAAGAAAATAAAATTGAAATATTTTGTCAATGCATATATTAAAACAAGTGTAAAAAATTTAAACATCAAAAAATTATTTACCACTAGAATCAGTGCTTTGCATAGTATCATCATCATCATCAGCAGTGTCAGTAAAAACAGCAAGAGGAGCCTCCAAAATTTCTGTACCTGTCTGCATTAATCCTGAAAATTTCAGTGATGTGTAATATAGTTTTGTTTATTACTGACAGGTTAGTGCTTGAAAGAAGTGTGTTAACCTGAGATGAGGTAATTTACCTGCTAGGGTTTATAAACAGCATTGTGCCAACAGTTTTGACCCAAATTCATTTGATTTGCTTAGTAGTATGTCTTTGCTGGTAAGATGTTTACTAGAGACAGATGAAGTGTTCCACTAATCCCAACTCTAACATTTTAGCAAATTTGACTTCTTTAATTTGCCCTACCAAGAATAAAACCCAGGATATCAAAAGCAAAGCGAATACTAACACTGTTGCACCAGCGAGGCATGAATGAGCAAATTATACTTTCATTAATGTTAATGTAATCACTGTTATTGAATTCATGTAAGTAAGTAGCAGCCCATTAACGTCCCACTGTTGGGCACAGGCCTCCCCCTCATATGAGAGAGGGTTTTTAGAGCATAGACCCACCACGCTGCTCCACTACACACTCTCTATTCCTTCACTCATAGTCCGGTGTGACGGGAATCCGACACGACCAGAGAGAGATCAGGCGCAAATCAATGAAATCATGTGTTTGACTTTTAATACAATGTATAAAGACAGGCTTTATCAACCTTTATGGGTCATATACTGATCTAATTTTGTCACTCCACGCATGCATCTCAACATTCGCAACCCCGCTGCATGCATTTTCCTTTCATTCTCCCCTTTGGTGACCTAGCACTCTGATCCATACAGGATGACATCTTACGATCATCTTATAAATTCTCTTAATAATTTTCTCACTTACTTATACACTAAAAAGTTTAGCTGCATACTAGGGTTAGTATCCAATTGTTTTCTGAAGCTGGTGGAATTTTCTTTGTAGACCAGAAAAGGTTAAGTATAAAATAGTAACATCCTGGACCAATAGCCAGTAAATATAAAAACAAATTAAGTATGCATTCTAGCACAAACATTTTAAACTTATTATGTAGTAAGAAATCTTAATAATATTACTATTAGATCAATAGATACAACTTTCTGCAAATACACTTATAGATACAATTCAAAAGATCATTAAATCAACAGATACAACTTTCTGCAAATTAATTAATCACAATTAATATGTGACAAACCTGTATTAACTTCAAATATCAGCTACAAGTTTTAATAAAATATATTTGTTGAAATGGATTAATAAAAGTATAAGGTGTAGGATCATAAATAATTAATAAATGAATCACAAAAAACCAAACCAAAAAGCAAAATAAAGAAGTAAAATAAGGTACAATGAAATATATTCAGTTTAGTAACAACCATATTCAACCAATATATTACACTATACTTCAAAACAGGAAGATTTCAAGTTAGTAAGTGTTGGTTTTCATTTGTTATTTCTAGGAAGGCTAAGTATAAAATCCTTGAAATACCCAAAATATGACATATCCGAGAATATCTAAACTACAGAAGTTTAAAATATCATCATCATTATATATAACATTGAAATTTGATCGAAAACTATTTCTAAAACTTGGAAAACCCTATTAAAATACTTAAGTAATATGTAATATTGTTGCGTTAAATTGAATGTTTACTGTTTACATATATACTATAACAGCATAATTACGAAAATTCCAACACGAACACTGCTACAACAAGATCTTATTTATCCAGAATTGCTGCTTACCTAAATCAGACTCCGTAACATATTGAGGTATTATAGACAGAGGGTCCGAAGTTTCTGCACATTCGGTATCAACAAAAGCATTTTCAGCAGTTTCCATTTTTATGCCTCGTACATTTAACAAATCATTTAGATCAGCCACTTCCATTGTGTAATTTCACAATTTAACTATGCTATCTAAACACTTTCTAAAAACCTTTAATCAAAGGAAAATAAATTTAATTCGAACCCGGAAAACTTGTTCCTAAACTTTTACATAAATATTATTTGAAATTTTTTAGGAAAAGGAAATGTAAAGCCACTTCCGCGTGCGCCAAAATCAAGTTTTCATAGACAATTGACGTATTAATTTTACTTTTAATATCTTTGGCGTTTCCTTTTCTAGTGTTGTAATCGTATAATCGTATATTCATAGATTTTTAAACCTAATTCTTATATCTCTTTTATTTTAAATCAAATACAATTTCATTTCCATTTGTTATAAATCACTGTGATAATAAGATCACATTGTAAATCACGAGTTCCACAGTAATAGTTGGGTTGTGGCTTTTCAAATGATATTGTTCGATAGAATTCTGAGTAATTAATAAAACTACCTGACTTAATTAAAGTTAGAATTTCATTTATATTATACTATTAAAAATTAAAAAAGAAAATCGTCAATTACCTTTTATAATTTTTTGTGATGTCTAAATTAATCTGTGTTTGGCAATACTTGTCAGTTGCCAGTTTGACATTCAGATTTCATAATTTCATGTTTTAGGTTGTCGTGTTGTCAAAACCAAAATCTTAGTAGACTTTCTAAGTTTCTTTATTACACAGTATTGTAAATTAAATTGGATATGTTTTAAAATGTGCAATGTTTATTAATGAAGAGTATAAATGAGGACTAGCTTTGACTAACTTTCACTTCACCTTAACTGCTACTACCATTTATCTGTTTTGGTATTTTTATATTTTTTGTCGCTAAAAATGGATGAAACTCTGTTTCTTATTTTGTTGTCTGTTGTAATGTTAGTTGGATCATATGTTGCTGGAAGTATTCCTCTGAATGTGAGCATGTCTGAGGTAAGCTATGTCCTATTATTTAAATTTTACAATGCAATTGAAATACGAAAAGCAGCTGTGCTTAAGAACTCGTGATGTAAACAATTTCGAAATGGTTTAGGCAAGTTGTCTTCCATGATAAATTTATCTGATAAATAAATCAACTTTTCTAAACGATAATGCCTTAGATTTTTCAGTATTTATTTCTTTAGCATCAGCAATTATATATAAAGTTTATGGTCCCTAATTAAATGTCTAAATGTATTGCTTTTCACTATATATAGTTTATCTAATTAACATCATTAAATTGATGCCACTATCCATAAAACAGTTCACACTATAAATTTATTCAAAATATAATTAAAAACCTCTTTAGTCGCAAAGACCTTCTATTATATTACCATCTATTTTAAAAGTAGTTATATATATAATGATGTGAATTGGTATAGAAATAACAGTGGACAAAAATTTGTTAAGTATGAAATAGTGAGTTCATAAAATAAATAATACATAATAATTCATTTTACTTTGTGATGTAAAAACTTATAAATATTATTTATGATTGAAAAATGTATTAATATTATGTATTGCACATCATTTTATCGCCAATTATTGAGGGTTTATGCACAGCTCAAGCTAATACCTCATCTAAAATATTACTCTTTTTTAATTTAGGAGAAACTCCTCAAAGTGACAGTTTTTGGTGCTGGGTTGCTTGTGGGTACAGCATTAGCTGTTATAATACCTGAAGGTGTGAGAGCACTCTTTGAAGAAAGGACTGTTTTAGTGACCAAAGACTATACTCCAGAGCCAAAGGGCATTGATGACTTACATTCGGTCATTGGAATATCTTTAGTATTAGGTAAGATTGTTATAAGTCCAGTTCAACTGGATTTAGGACAGAGATAATTTTACTTAGTGATTTAACAGTTTATAACCCAAGAAAGTATAGACTACTCTAAGAAAATATAGACTAAAATTTTGGATTGTGTGATTATTTGCCCTAAGTAAATACACCTCTATTTTATGGGATTATTATATAAAAGAACAAAAGGCATTAATTTTGCTTGAAATAATTATATTTCAAGCAAAACACAGTTTTTTAATTTGATTTACTTATTATTCACACTGTCTGTTTACTAATGATATTTTCAACCGCTGATTGTCCCTCAATAAAAAAAAATGAACTGTTAATTTTGGTTTTAAAGCTGTTAAAAGCTGCAAGCTTTGAACATCAAGTTTTCTGTCATGAATATTTTGTATGTTAATTTAGATTTTCTATAACTATTATTATTATTTATTTAAATATAGAAATACTATTTTCAAAAAAACTTCAGAAGTCTGTGATTATGATAACTTCATTTTTTTCTGTGGATCTGTTCTTTAGTATACCTATATTTACAGAGATTCATATTATTAAAAGTTACAAGTTTTTGCTGTGCCTCCTCAGACATTTTTTCTGTTTATTTCATCACTTAATATATTATTTCACCATGCCTTGACCATTTAATGATAAATAATAAGTATATTTCAATATCAATAGAAATACTTTTGTAATATTCAATAACTGATTGATAAAGCACATTCAGTTGTGTTACAAAATATTGAGGCAAAGTATTGATGCTTTTTATTAGACTTGCTTGCCATTTTTTACCTGCATTCCAAAAACCCCATGCAAATAATAATAAGGGGGAATTTTATTTAAATATATTGCTTTGTGCCTTCTTAGTGTCGTCGGCAAATTGTATGCAAAGATATTAATTGAAAGGGTGATTAATGAAACTGATGGGAAAATATGGGACGTGCAAGCGGGATTTAGAAGAGGAATGGGATGTACGGATCAGGTCTTTTCTTTACGGTGCATAACTGAAAAATGTTTGGCTAAACACCAAAAAGTTTATTGCGCGTTCGTAGATTTAGAAAAGGCCTATGATCGAGTGGTGAGGAATGAGCTGTGGTCAACGTTATCTACGTATGGGGTGAGCGGTTGTCTGATCCAAGCATTGAAGTCTCTCTATGAGGGTTCTAGTGCCTGTGTCAGAATAAACGGAGCGTACACGGAGTGGTTTCCTGTCGAAAGAGGTGTTCGACAGGGATGTGTTGCGTCACCATGGCTGTTCAACCTTTTCATGGATAAATGTTTGACAGATTTAAAAGAATGTATGTATGGGTTAAGAATGAATGAATTACTCATCAAATGTTTACTCTACGCTGATGATCAAGTAATACTTGCGTCATCCGCTAACGAGCTTCAGGAGATGCTAAATATTATGAATGAAGCTTTGAAAGGGAAAGGAATGAAAGTGAATGTAAACAAAACGAAAGTTATGCTTTTTGAACGAGATGAATCTATGATGAATGGCAATATTTTGATAGATGGGGAACAAGTGGAAGAGGTGAAAGAATTTGTATACTTGGGATCTAAATTTACAAAAGATGGAACATGTGAAAGTGATATTGAAAGGAGAGTGAATGCAGGGAATATGGTAAATGGTGCTCTGCATGCTTTTATGAATAGCCAGATGGTGTCTCAAAGGGCTAGACTGGCAGTGCATGCTGGAGTGTTGGTGCCAACACTTATGTATGGTAGTGAAAGTTGGGTATGGCAGAAGAATCACAAAAGTAAAATAAATGCGGTAGAGATGAGAGCGTTGAGAAGCATGAGTGGATTAAAACTGAGTGACAGAGTGAGAAATAGTGTGATAAGAGAACGTTGTGGTATAAAAGAAGACGTAGTGACTAAAATTGAGAAAGGTATGCTTAGATGGTTTGGGCATGTAGAGAGAATGAATGAAAGGAGACTGACAAAAAGGATTTATGAGTCAAGAGTGAATGCGAAAGTTGGAAGGGGAAGACCGAGGCGAACGTTCCTGGACCAAATCCAGGACATTTTAAATAACGGCCAGGTCAAGAGTACTCTAAACCGACGAACTTGTATGAAAGATTTAATGAGATTGAAAGAAGCGAAGGAGATATGCAAGGATCGTGGCAAGTGGAAGGATGTTGTCTCTGCCTACCCCTATGGGAATGAGGCGTGATGCTATGTATGTATGTATGTATATTGCTTTGCAACTCATTCTAAACTTTATGAACATTTGAAAGTGATGAAACTTAAAAAAAAAAACTAAATATTGTATATTCCAGCTAGCTTAACAATTCAAGGATTGCTTTTGAATTGTCAAGTCCATTTGAGTAAATTGTGGAGACTTCTATGTACCGTAGTTTTTGACTTTTAAACACAGTTTTTAATATTGAAAACGGATTCAAATTTTGGGTTTATCTTATGGTCCCAACATAACACTTAAATCAAAGCTTTAGCATGTTATGCCTGCAGTCCGTATAGCATGATGCCTTGGTGACATTAACGAAAGAAATGGCTGTATTGTTAATAACACTCTATATAAAAAATCTATTTGAAAGTTGCCTTAAAATATTTTTTTTCTAAAAATCATGTCATAAATCTCATCTAGCAGTGAGTCTTAAATTCCGAAAAATGTGGAATCATAATTGAAACTATTGATTAATATTATAATTGATATCATTGCCAACATAGATCATAGTTAACTTTATTTTTTATACAAATTCATAATAGATACAAACTTGTATAACAATGAGACATGGATAGAAACGACATAATTTTTTCTACAGCCAGATAATTTTTGATGTTGCTTACCATTTAATTTTTTAATGAAGGAAATATTCCCATATCATTATAATCAATTGCACATACCTATAAGACTGCATGCTTGTTAATTACATTGTTTAGTTAATGATACAATTTCAAGTAAATATTTCATATTGCTGTGGTTCATCGCTTATACTTAACTTACTATAAAAATAAATTAAAATTATCTCACGCTTCTGACAACAACATAGAGTATATTTAACAATAGTTTTTTAAAAAGGAAAAAAAATTCATTGATACCGTGTTTTTATGAACAATGGGATCATTTAGCTAAATTAACGAGATTTAAAGACAAGTGACTGCCTCATTGGTCTAGTGGTTAGCATGTTCGACTACAGACATGAGGTCCTGGGTTCGAGTTCCGGGTCGGGCCAGTTCGAAATCGATATTGAGTTTTCTATTAAGATTTTCTCAATATTTGCTCGAAGTTGGGAAGTTGGCGTTGTGATTCACCCCCGTGCCTCGGAGAGCACGTTAAGCCGTCGGTCCTGCGCCCGATCTCTCTCTCCGGTCGTGTCAGATTCCCGTCATGTCGGACTATGAGAGTGAAGGAATAGAGAGTGCACTTGTGTACTATGCCTGCCAATCCGCAGTGGAGCAGCGTGGTGGGTCTATGCTCTAAAAACCCTCTCTCACATGAGCGAGGAGGCCTGTGCCCAGCAGTGGGACGTTAATGGGCTGCTACTTACTTACTTACTTTAAGACAAGTACAGATCGTTAATTTAGAGTGAAAGATTGATAAATAAGGTGATTATGAAACAAATAGCTGTTTTTTTTCTGGAATACAAAAAATTAAACATTCCCACCAAATTTCACAGCCCTGCGTGTACGTCCATCACATTGAAGACTAATTGTTACTCATAAAATTAATTTTGTGCAACTTTCATGTTATACACATCCACATGTTATAAAAAAAATGTATGCAAACATCACAGGCGCATGTTTACAATAAATACCCTTAAAAATTGGCTAATGTTAAATACCAGTTTTGTTTCTATTTTCCTCGCTAAAACTTATCTAAGATATTTTCCTGGTGTAGAACCAGTTTATAACTTTAAATATCAGCTTTAGCTTTGACATTTACTATTCGAGATGAATATTGTACATTAACTTAAGAAATAGTGTTCATAATATAATTATATATATTTAGCTGAAAACTATTCCCTAAAATATGTACCACTATGCTCCATGTGTTTTAGTAAAAAAAAATGTTATTGGTATATTAAGTATTGATAAGTTTTGACACCGATGAAAAGATCGCCTCGAAAAAAATAGTAATTTGCAGGTTACAACACTTTAAACCTTGTTCAATTACCTTAATGCATGACAAAAATTTTCTAACTTAGAAGATATATCATGCCTTAGTGACTATATAGACAATAAAAAGGCGTGGCCCTAGCTGGTAATGGCATATTCGCATATTTATAGTAATACTATATTGTTATTGATTGATTGATGACATTTTACGAGATAAAGAGTTTGCATATTATGCTCATAAGTGCTCGCTGCAAGGAATTCCACTATTACCTCTTTAAACTTGATTTTCGCGATTGTCATTTTGCAAGGTACAGTCTATCTCTAGCAGAAATACATCGAAATTACTTAAGCAGTTTAGACAAGAAAACTTAGCAAATCGATGTATTTTCAAACTCAAAAATTCTTTATTCAAGTAGGCTTGTCGTAGACCTAAATTGTCAAATATAGGTTTCTTTGCACATTAGTTCCAATGTACAACTGATGATGTTAAAGAATTACTTAGACTTTTAAGTTACGAAGGTTCCTTCGCGCCCTGTCCTGAGAAGAGTGGACGACAAACTCAGATTGGTAAAATTACTATTAATGCACTTTTCTTCTTGTTAATTACTTGTTTTTATTTTCAGGTTTCGTCTTCATGTTAATAGTTGATCAAATGTCGTCAAAATATAACGATGCAAGCAATCCAACTGAGAAAAATATCACAGCAACCGTCGGTCTAGTTGTACACGCAGCTGGTAAGTCCTTCTGTCATTAACTTTTTATATTGATCATACTAACGACCCTCTCGAGCTTTGCACGGGTAGTAAAGTATGTTATATCCACTTGATTTGTCTTTAATAGGACCACATGACCTTTAAATGATGATGATTGAATTTAAATGTAACGTAATTTCTACAGCACTTGACGTAATTTAATGTATTTTAATATACACATAATAAACATAAACAGGAATTAATTTATTTATTTGTATAACTTCTGCCTGATCACGATCACGTAACATAGAAACAGAGGGTGTGGCGTTAAAATATATATCGTTTTGTTATATCTGTAAATTCTAACGTATTAGGCAGTGTTTTAGAAAAACATCTCCCAGACGCCTTGATTTTTCCGACACTTCTAAACCTTTCTGAAGAATTACTGTATCTATTGGTGAAGAAAGCATTAAAATCCGTTGAGTAGTTTTTAAATTTATTAAGACACGTCGGAAGAATTTGTTTAAAAATGCTTCATTGCTTTGAGGTCAAAAAATCCTAACTTAACCTTACTATATAGTAAATATTTAACTAACTAACTTAACTAAACTAACGTCGTAAACTAACTTAGAAATAAAAACTAATACACAAAGGATACCTTATCCCTTAAAAGAAACCTCTTCCAGTAACCCTAGAAGTGGGAGAATTTAATAGACAAGACATTAATTCTGTACGCCTCACCTGATAAAAATTTTCGTAACTCTCTCATCACTCATTCACCAGCTTATTCCCCAAGTCGCATACGCAATTATTTTTTACTTTTTAGAGCATATATTTGAAAGAGTCAGTTTTGAAGGCGGTTCTTTTTTTTGTTATAATTCTTTTTCATTCCGTCTCATCATCAAGGTGTCATTAGTACTAACGTGTCTACGTTTTCGGAAGCAGTTTCCTAACACCGTGTATGTATAGTCACCGTTAAACCGTTTACATTACATTATTAATTATATAAATTTTCATAATAATTCAAATTTGAATCGTCATCCACAAGTTTAAAAAATTGTATTTTAACTTGGATAGACGAATAAAAAAATGTTTTAAATAACGATTGCAAATTTCAACTTGATGTATAGAATATTAATTAATAGTAGGAATTGATAAAACTGTTTAAAACCTATAATGGTTGACTTGATATTGCTTTACGAGCTGTTCAAAGGCTTATCAATATAACCTTGTATGGTGAAAATCGAAATGAAATGTGTTGATACAAAATCGCCGACAGGTTTGTTAAAATGCAATAACAGTGTAGTTATCGCTGGGAATTAATACAAAAATTGTTCGTAATTATCAATACTAGATGTTTTTCGTATCGCACGTGAATTGATTACTTTTCTGTGTAACAGTTTCACGGAAATATCCAAAGCATTTAATAACAAAGGTAAAAAAGTCGTTAAAGTAGTATACCAGAATATGTCGGGTTGTTATTAAAAATAAAATTATCTTGAACATTTTTATTTATTTCATTAGTTGTGTTGACGAAAGGTAAACTTTAATCTACAATTTAGACTTAAAATACAAATGGCTTACAGATCTTTTGTATTATAATATTCGTCATAAAAATCCAAAGATGTTTGTAATGTTAAAGGCTTAATTCATCATCACTAAAACGGTTTCTTTTATAATATTAAATATCTAATATATAAAATTCTCGTGTTACGGTGTTAGAAGTTGAACTCCGAAACGGCTCGACCGATTTTCTTGAATCTTAGCGTGCAGTGTAGAGATTCTAACATCTATTTTATATCCCCCTAAAGTTTAAAGGTAATCCACTCTTAAATATTTTTACAAAATTTTTTGTTTTTATTTTTTTATGAAACGGCATACAAAAATACATACAACTTTAAACTATCACCAACCCCTATTTTTTAATTGCGATAATAGTTATTATTTAGTTTGCTGGGTCTGTTAGTAGAGAATAATCTTCACAGGGATTTTTCAATTATCAAATGACCTTAAGTAGTGCTTAATGCAATGTTACCTCGATTCGTAGAATTAAATTTATATATTATTAACCAACAGAACGTTCAGCTGTTATTGAATGACAATATTTCCACGAATGTAGTTTTCCGTTCCCTTTGGATACTAGATCATAAAAGTAGCCGTATTCGATTTCTTATACATACATACATATCATCACGCCTCATTCCCATAGGGGTAGGCAGAGACCACGTCCTTCCACTTGCCACGATCCTTGCATATCTCCTTCGCTTCTTTCATTCTCATCACATCAAATCTTTCATACAAGTTCGTCGATTTCAAGTCCTTTTAACCTTTTTGGCCTTTATTTAAAATGCCCTGGATTTGGTCCAGGAACGTTCGCCTTGGTCTTCCCCTTTCAACTTTCCCATTCACTCTTGACTCATAAATCCCTTTTGTCAGTCTCATTTCATTGATTTTCTCTACATGCCCAAACCATCTAAGCTTACCTTTCTCAATTTTAATCACTACATCTTGTTTTATACCACAACGTTCTCTTATCACACTATTTCTTACTCAATTTCAATCCACTCATATTTCTCAACGCACTCATCTCTACCGCATTTATTTTACTTTTGTGATTCTTCTGCCTTACCCAACTTTCACTACCGTACCTAAGTGTTGGCACCAACACTCCTGCGTGCACAGCCAGTCTGGCCCTTTAAGATACCATCTGGCTATTCATAAAGGCGTGCAGAGCACCATTTACCATATTCCCTGCATTCACTTTCCTTTCAATATCACTGTCACATGTTCTATCGTTTGTAAAAATAGATCCCATGTGTACAAATTCTTTCACCTCTTCCACTTATTCCCCATCTATAAAAATATTGCCATTCATTATAAATTCATCTCTTTCAATAATCATAACTTTCGTTTTGTTTACTTTCACTGTCATTCCTTTCCTTTTCAAAGCTTCATTCATAGTATTTATCATCTTATGTAGCTCATTAGCAGATGATGCAAGTATTACTTGATCATCAGCGTAGAGTAAACATTTGATGAGTAATTCATTCATTCTTAACCCATACATACTTTCTTTTAAATCTGTCAAACAGTTATCCATGAATAGGTTGAACAACCATGAATAGATGACGCAGCACATCCCTGGTTCCTTATGTCTTTTAAAATTCCGCAAACCGTTTCTGCTTCAACAGAGTATCATAAAATTTAAAATATACCTTCTTTAAGGGTATCCTACAACAAACAAATAATCCTTATCCCTATACAATTGCGAAGGAAAAAAGTACTATTAATTAATAAATAATGTTTGAAATGTCACCTTTCACACGTAGCATCATTGGTATCACACCGATTTAGTTTTTTATAATTATACCCTCTTAAAGCTATTTTTCGGGAAAAACGCATCAAACGTGTTTCCAAACCTAATTAGAATTTTTTTATAACTTATATAAATTAAAACAACAATAAGTGATATTTTTCTTTTTAATTTGTATTTGATTAACTATAAGTATCTTTAATTATATGAAAGAAATTGGTATTGTTTGTACAGGAATTATTGAAATTGGTTATAGAACATTAATTAATTCAGTCTATTTACTTCTTGCGAACAGGGGTGGCAACATCTTGATCTTTAATATGCAATCTTTCTACAATTCAGTCCTCAAACTTTGTGTACTAAAATATCTCTGGCGCCTGTATCATAATAGCGTAAATGTAAAAACACAAACAATATTTGTTGCTCAGTAACGCAACAGCTTAACAGATTTCTATAAAATTGTACCGGCTTTAACGGCTGTTAATATCATTTGGTCATTGGCCCTATATTTTTTTGCACATTTATTGTTACTCACACCTTTGCATCCAATTCTTGACTCGATGCATACGAGGTCGCAGGCAGAAGCTAGTAATGAAATGTTTCTTTCAGCCGATGGTATTGCACTCGGTGCTGCGGCGACGACGTCACATGCCGATGTAGAAATTATAGTGTTTCTAGCTATCATGTTGCATAAGGCGCCTGCTGCTTTCGGTTTAGTCACGTTTTTGTTGCATGCCGGCCTTGATAGGTGAGTTAAATGGACCTGTATTCAATAGAGATACCACATTAAAAACCAAAAGCTAGAAACTTACTTTGCCATCAGAAACGAGCATATTTTGACACTTAGGTGATAACATTTACATGCGCATGATAGTATGTAGTTCGTCAATTGACTATTTTAAATTGATATTATAAGGCTACCCAATTGAACAACTATAAATTTTGTAATTGAAATTAATTTTATAGAATTATTTTATATTGTTTCATTAATTGAAAAAAATTATAACATAGTTATGTTCGTTATTAATTTAATAATATAAAAATGTTTAACTTTTTTGAGTATTATTATAAGCGAATAGTTAATTTTTCAAAATAGTCAATTGACGAACCATACGAAATATATTGTACCATCACGCGCAATAACTTTTAAGTGTGACAGTTCTTGAATTGAAAAGCTCATTTAAAGGACAAAAACATCTATTATTTATTGAATACTAACATAGCTTTTAAGAATTTCATATTTAGGACCCAGTTATCACAATAACTAATATTATTTGACCCAGAGAAACATTTAGGATTGAGGCATCAGGTTATCACTTACGCTTTACACTTTGATGCCCTGGATGAGTCCGACTGAGGCGCGTACACATCGCTCTATTTTAACTGAATCCCGTCTACACTTTCTTTTTTTTTATAAGGTGCATTTGTATTTTTAATAATACATGTAAATGAAATATACATATAATTGCAAAAAGGAAAGACTAACATTCTTTGAGGGAATCATTAACAAATTTATATAACTTAAAAGCCAAGTAACTCAAAGGTTCACTTAAGATTAACATTTGCAGAGTTAATAAAACAGCGTATGCGTTGCTAGTTGAAAGGGTTAAATTGTTTTTTCTAGCCCTTTCTCTGACTTAGCTTATTGACTCCTGAGCTGTGAGATTTATTAAGCTTCCAGTATCCTCACTCACGCAATAATATGTTGCTACTTCTGGTTTGCTTTGAAGATGTGGTACTTCCACAGTCGAGCCAGCCCAATTACAAAATTTATTTATAGTAATTTAATGACTGCCTCATTAGTCTAGTGGTTAGTATGTTCAACTACAGACATGAGGTCCTGGGTTTGAGTCCCGGGTCGGGCCAATTCAAATATCAATATTGAGTTTTCTATTAAGATTTTCTCAATATTTGCTCGAAGTTGGGAAGTTGGCGGGTGATCCACCCCCGTGCCTCGGAGAACACGTTAAGCCGTCGGTCCTGCGCCTGATCTCTCTCCGGTCGTGTCAGATTCCCGAGAGATAGAGAGTGCACTCGTGTACTATGCCTGTCAATCCGTACTAGAGCAGCGTAATGGGTCTATGCTCTAAAAACCCTCGCTTTTCGGAGTGAGGAGGCCTGTGCCCAGCTGTGGGACGTTAATGGGCTGCTATATTATTGAGTCAATCGTGCTTATATTTTGTGTCTTTTTAATTAATACTACTGTCGGAGATGCATAACAATAAATAAAACCTTGATTTTTCTCAAAGGTCACTAAAATAAAATTGTTTTTTTTTTATTATTTAAGGGTTTCTTTATTTTATATTAAATTGATATTTCAACAGAAATCGGATACGAAAACATCTACTCATATTTTCCTGCTCCGCGCCTTTGCTTGCTTTGCTCACGTACTTCGGTATAGGCAACGAAAGCAAACAAACGCTCAGCGACTTCAATGCCACAGGTAGAATTATGTTATTACTATTTATCAGCCTCACTGGCCTAGAAAACGTCGCAGGTTCCATCCCCAGAAAGGAAAAATACAGTTACAATTGTATTTTCTAGTTTTTCTATGCTTCGACTGTAAGTTATCACACTGACAGTAGAGTGAAAATGTTATCTGTTACTAGAAAGTCAGTACGATGCTGTTTTAAAATTCCCAAGAAGTAAATTACTTCTTACAAGGTTACAACTTTCTTTCGTCAAAACTGTATGTATCATCATATTATATTTATCTTATCATAGGGTGAGACATCAACTAAAAGTAACATGTAGGAAATTAAAACAAATTCACATGGAAACATTTTTCTTTAATTATTTCATTCCTGTAATATTTCGAGGAATATTTAAAATAACACGGAAATTTTTATAATCCGATTGTGAGATAAATTTGTATATGTACTACTTATAAATATTAATGCTGGGAGAAAGGTCAAGTCCCAAGAGATTGGAGCAAGGCCGTAATTGTCCCTCTATATAAAGGAAAA